>CM017564.1:38378013-38890513 GCA_007844125.1 Sinonovacula constricta | reverse complement strand
TGATGCTTATGTTGATGAAGCTAGCATCCAATGCGGCGGTTTCTCTACGGCGACTGCTGAGGAAAGATCAAAGTTTCGCAGACAGTTTTCTCGAAAGTCGTCTCAGTTCTTTCAACGACATGAGACTCTTGAAGAGCAAGATGAAACTGATCACGGATCATCAGGGTCCGACATTGAAATCATTTTTAAAAACGATCAATTGATTCAGCGAAAAACTAAACACAAGTTGAGAAAGAAGCGGCAGCGACAATTAGAGCGATACAAGGCTTTTCTTCCAGAGGACGACTTACCAAACAATCCACAAGCGGAAGATTCTCGCGAAGAACTTCCGTTAACAGACCAAGAGATTCGAGCCATCAGGCTCAATCTTAGAAATAAAGACAGACTAAAAAAACTCAGAGGAAAACGCAAGTTCCTGCAAGCAGCAAACGCAGTTTACATCGCCGTACAATTCAAAAACATACTTCAGCGTATACGAAAACGCAAACGGCGACTCATCAAACAGAGACAGCAAAGAATTGCAGCCATGGTGGCAAGGCGGACGGCACTAAAACAACGAGAGGAACAGGAAAAGGATGCCGATGATGAGGCCGAGGAAGAAGAATCTGATCTCACCGATTCTAGACCATCTCTTAGAGATATTTTTATGAAAGAACTAGGGCAAAAACTGCTTTATGATATTGCTAAACTAAACATTGATGACAACGTGGGCGAGTTCACACATAGGGAGTCTTTCGCATCTCAGGAAGGCAAGACAGATTATGCGCCAGACCAAGCGACTTCATTACAACGTAGCTCACGCTATGCTATAGAACTGCGGAAGGTGTCCACCAAGGATGCAGAAATGGCAAATGGACTGCTACCAAAGATTTCAAGGCGCAAGCGCAAAAGGCGCCACAGCATTCCTTTTATGATGCGAAAACCCAGCGAATTTGTTCTAGAGGTACCTGTTAAATCCAAACGTCGTCGCGATGCAAGTAAGACTGACAAACGAGGTTCAAATATTCGTCTGCAGAAAGAAACACGGCGCGCACCGTCACCACAACCAAAATGTTCATGCTTCAGACATAAAACTCAGGCCGCACTGTCAGCTCAAGGTTCAAAACTTCAAAAATGCCAGCATCAATCTGAACCAAGGAAACCGAAAATAAAAATCATAAACATTCCGACAACAGGACTGATGAGAACGTATAGTCAACCTGATCTTACCAACAAACAACCGATAGAACTCCGTGACCTTCTAGAGGGCATTGATTTTCCCGCGAAAGAAATCAAGCTACAGATTCTGGCGAGAAAGTTCCGTCGACAAAGGCGCAAACGGCAACAGATTAGGTTGTCACCTTGTCGACTTCCAGACGTACAGAGCCAGATCGACGAGAGAAGTAACAGCGAAACGGACAGTGAGGAATACGATGGCAGTGATTGCAACGATTTTGACTTTGTGTATGGAGGTCCGTTTGTGGGCAGTGGCGTAATGTGGAATCAAAATAGCAATTCGAAGCGGCGGACCTGGACAGCAGAGGATGTGGACCGAGAAGTGAAGAAGATCACGAGAATATTTCATGAGATGAAGGAATGCAGATACCTGCGACTGGATGGTTTTAATGACGCGATCATGCAGAAGTTGAATGAAAATAAGGGTTCTTAAAACGGTTAATAAGGCCAAGTCACAATGAGGATATGAAAAACTGAACTCGAATATTATCTCTCTGAGAAAGTAAACGTAGAAACTAAGCAAAAACTGAACATTTGTCTGTTAATAACGTTTAATTATGATGGTGAACACTTCTACTGTTGCACCGTATTAGAGTTTTGTATTTATGTTTGTGGACTTACCTACTTATATATGCCTGTCGCAATACATTTTTTTATTAAAAAAAAAAAAAAAAAAAATTAAAGTGCATACCTTGTCATAATGTAGTTTACGTGTATTTATTTTTATTATTCACGATAGCTAGTAGAAACGCGTGCCCCTGTTTATTTTTACACTGTTGATATAAATGTACCCAAAACGCATTAATCATACAAATAACACCAGAAAAGTCACATTATTGCCTTTACATAAACACGTTAACTAAATGCAATGTCTTTTATAAAGAATAAAAAAATGAGTTCAATACACAGTAAAATAAGACTTTCTTCTTTTTGTCTTTATATTCCGTCCATTACTTACAAAAAAAACCCGCATAATTTGTATCGATAAACTATTCAACATGACTGCTAGTTGTGTAAGAAACAACTAGGCACAATGTCTGATCTGTTGTTGTTGTTTTATTGTTGTTTTTAAATACATCGTAGCGACAAATTATAATCATTGCAGCGACGTCCAGTTACATGTATCTGGCGGAGGAAGACTCCAGACAAATGTTGACTCGAACCGCCGTCGCACCGCGAGTCAGCTGGAAGACCTTCCCACATCAGATCCCAAATGGGACTCGAACCCACGCGGCGTTTGACCTTTGACCTTTATATAACCCTTTTAACCTATCTAAAGGTGGTATCCGACAATTTGGACCAAAATAGTTTCATTAAACTTCATAATAAACTATTGTTACCTGAAAAAGTCTCGCAAAATGCTGTTAATTGATGTCCTACACCTGTCTGAAAAGTATACCATAACGCCACAATCGTCATGACAAACATGTATTTCCTATTTGAGCCACACTGCACAGTTAGCTATTTTTAAACTAAGAAGACCACGTGACCAAGTATGTTTTAGCGCATCCACGTCATCCGCTGTGACGTCGATGTATATTTTTAGAAGAAATTCCAATTGTTTTTATTAATAGATTTAAAAAGAGTGAACATTTTAAGTGTTGATTTACTGTCCCAAAATTGGGATACTGTTGACAATCTAAGAAAGCTTAGACTAAAAGATGATGTTTTTTTTACAGAAATTATGCACAAATGAACAAAAAATAGAGGTCCGATATTGTAACATTTATATAGATATAGACAAACTGTTGGATACCACCTTTAAAGTGATGACTGACACATGTACACATACACGCATAAAAAGAAACAACAAGTGTTACTGTGCATTGATCGAATCTTTGCTAAAAATAATATTTAACGTGGATTCTGTCATTTGTATCATCCGATAGCATACTTCCTCTGAAGAGAAGGACGTGGTTTTTAAAGGTTTATGAAATGTCGGATTTCCACAAACAACGTCAATTAAATATCAGAGATACGATATTGAAAACAAATTTATCAACACAGAGTAGCTAAGTCGTTGAATGGTATTTTGGATTGCTTATTACTTTAAGAAACGCGAAGGAAGCACCCACACATGGCCCGCTGTTTTGGTTGTAAGCCTCTTTATAGCTCAAACATAACCTTCATGATTGGCCATCTACTTTTGTTGCAATAAAAATGTACAATTAAACTAAAATCATAAATCAACAGGAATTTATTTTGTTAAACATTCAAAATCAATGGTTTTGTCGAAAACATTTAACGGTCCAAGTATGCAATACTTTTAAACACCGATAAAAATGAAGTGTAAACTTTGTATGTGCAGTAAAGCTTTAAAACATTTTTAAGCGGTCTCTCCAAATAGCTGGGATTTCCAGTTATTGCTTGCTACAATATGTTCCTCATAAAATATCATTCCATGTGAGACATTGTATTCCAGAACAGCAGCTGTATCATATTGTAAGCAAGCATCACGTCTCAAGAAGGATAACAATTGTTGATTTCAATCATAAATAAAATTGGGAGTTTGTCTCCCTTATGTATATATATATATATTTTTCAATTTTTACACGAGAAGAGGCAATCTCCCATGCAGAGTTGGCGTTCGTTCCTCTCTCAGACACCTCTGCAATGGGCTCACGTCAAGATTTTTGACGGAAATTTTAAAGTGTTATTTTAAGGATATTTTCAAATTAAAATAATACTTCTACATAAAATGAATAAACATCTACTAAAAAAGACATATATTGAAGTAAATAATTAAAGATATTTAATTAATTCAAGCGCACTATTTTTGGAAGAATAACATAGTGATATTATTGCGCATTTGTAAATAAACATGGACGTGATCCACCAGGCCGTCACATGGATCGAAAGTAGTCCCGACATTAAGTGAGCCAATAACAGAGGTGAATGTATGAGCCAATGGTAGAGAGTGGAGAAGAGGAGAGGCTACATTTGTTCAGACAACTGTTTATAAGAATATTTGTCAATAGAAAGACGCGACACAGTGCACCATGCATGCATTGGCATAGACTTTAGCAGATAGAAAATCAGGTTTATCTTTTAAATAGACAATAATTACGTTAAGGTTCCGGACTGAAAGACGGACAGGAGCGGTACAAATTCAATAAGTCATCTTCGGTCTGGGATATAACACCTTATAACATAGAAAAACATAGTTTTTTTTATTTGATAAAAACGTGGCATGGCCGTTGATGTTGCACGGACGGCAAAAGCATCTGATTTGTGACATTTACATTGATGTCGTAACCCTTTAAGATACCGATTTGCTGAAAAAAGATATGTCACGCGTGTAACATTCCTGTGTGTGACAAATGAGGGGTACAAAATGTGCCTTGTGGATATTCTATGTATCAGATTTCATACAAATTTGAGAAATTTTCAGCAGTGCGTAATTGGGATATAATTGAGATTACAGTGATATTCTTCGAATTGGTGTCCTATAATAATTTTCTTTGTTATTTCTTGTTCATCCAACTATTTCTTTATCACTGAACCACATTTGTTCAAAGCTAAATGGACGTTTAATAATAAGGAAGATCATTGTGGTGGATGTAATATTATTAGAGTTATTGCCCATGGTTAATTTTCTTGGTAATTTATTTTGAAACAAACTGTCCCTTAGTGACTGAACCAAAATAGTTTCAACGTACAGAAATTATCGATATCGATGTTTAGTTGTTCATATGGAGGTACCGAGCAAATTGTCCTAATACATATTTGTGGGAGTAGATTATTTATTTTAGTATTTTAAATTAATATTTTAATATATATTTAAGATATATAAATATTATATTTTTGTATACAATTATCCACCAAAATATGTTAAAATTATTAAGAATTTTCAAAACTGATGTCTAGTTAATTAGTTATGTGTGTATGAGAGATAACTCAGATTGTAATAATTTAGGAGTTGTTGCACTTTGAGTTTTGAGGTAATGTTTTGAAACTGAGTGTCTAATAAAAATGCAATCTGAATTATTTCTACATAACAATATTATTAAAGGAAAGGTGAGTTTTCCTCAAAATAATTTGCTAAGAAAGTTATTTTTAAAGTGTAATAACTTCGGAACTAACCACTCAGTTAAATTTATTACGCCTTTCTCACACGGCATGTCAGTATCAATTACCCGAGCAAATATAAACATATTATATTGAGTAATAATAGAAAGGTATACGCATCGGACGGACAAATAGACGGACGACACGCGCCATATAATAATACGACTTTCCAGCGGTGTACTCTTGAAATGCATTTTAAACTATACAAATCAGGATGATGCACTGTACTGTGCAAAGTGGATAATGAAGAATTCCAAGCCTAACCCTTGACATGAGACAATTAACCAGACAAGCGGTTGTACAACTGTTCCCATGTGAATCAAAACGTTTAATCGTTTAATTACCGACATGACATTTTAATTAAAAGTCCATTCATGATGTCGGGCTGTTTTTTTAACATTTCAGTTGTTTCGGCAAATTCGTCGAAACTGAAACTTCATTTACATCTTGGCATTTCACTTTTAATACTAAGGTTTTGCATTAACCAAGTCAAAAAAATGCTTGTTTGTGTTTTGTGAAATCTACATGGTGTAAATTTATAACACAATCGGTTAAACACTACCAACTCCTACCGCGAATGTTTGAAAACTGAGAATATTTTGAATAAATTTATGCAACCTGTCGGCGTCTACACATAGACCGCATTAAAACACAACTGCTGCCATTTTCCAGAGCTTCTTGCTGAAATCTATATCATTTTTGGCCCTGCCTTATTAGCCAATCACATTACTTCAAATGCGGACTTTATATCTGTATCACTTCTCGGTCCGGGACCGAAAAAGTGATATAGATATTGGCACTGTTTTGAGGCAGTGAACGTATTGAACGTAGCCGGTGCTTTTTTATAGGACTTATAACGTATAGTTATTTAATAAACTATATAATATACACCAAATGCCGCAGTAATAAAACTATATAATATACACCAAATGCCGCAGTAATAAAACTATATAATATACACCAAATGCCGCAGTATTAAAACTATATAATATTCACCAAATGCCGGAGTAATAAAACTATATAATATACACCAAATGCCGCAGTAATAAAACTATATAATATACACCAAATGCCGCAGTAATAAAACTATATAATATTCACCAAATGCCGGAGTAATAAAACTATATAATATACACCAAATGCCGCAGTAATAAAACTATATAATATTCACCAAATGCCGGAGTAATAAAACTATATAATATACACCAAATGCCGGATTAATAAAACTATATAATATTCACCAAATGCCGCAGAAATAAAACTATATAATATTCACCAAATGCCAGAGTAATAAAACTATATAATATTCACCAAATACCGCAGTAATAAACTATATAATATTCACCAAATGCCGCAGAAATAAAACTATATAATTTTCACCAAATGCCGCAGTAATAAAACTATATAATATACACCCAATGCCGCACTAATAAAACTATATAATAAAAAACAAATGCCGGAGTAATAAAACTATATAATATTCACCAAATGCCGGGGTAATAAAACTTTATAATATACACCAAATGCCGGATTAATAAAACTATATAATATACACCAAATGCCGGAGTAATAAAACTATATAATATACACCAAATGCCGCAGTAATAAAACTATATAATATACACCAAATGCCGGAGTAATAAAACTATCAAATATACACCAAATGCCGGAGTAATAAAACTATATAATATACACGAAATGCCGCAGTAATAAAACTATATAATAAAAAACAAATGCCGGAGTAATAAAACTATATAATATTCACCAAATGCCGGGGTAATAAAACTATATAATATACACCAAATGCCGGATTAATAAAACTATATAATATACACCAAATGCCGGATTAATAAAACTATATAATATACACCAAATGCCGGAGTAATAAAATATATAATATACACCAAATGCCGCAGTAATAAAACTATATAATATACACCAAATGCCGGAGTAATAAAACTATCAAATATACACCAAATGCCGCAGTAATAAAACTATATAATATACACCAAATGCCGCAGAAAAAAACTATATAATATTCACCAAATGCCGGAGTAATAAAACTATATAATATACACCAAATGCCGCAGTAATAAAACTATATAATATACACCAAATGCCGCAGTAATAAAACTATATAATATACACCAAATGCCGGAGTAATAAAACTATCAAATATACACTAAATGCCGCAGTAATAAAACTATATAATATACACCAAATGCCGCAGAAAAAAAAACTATATAATATTCACCAAATGCCGGAGTAATAAAACTATATAATATACACCAAATGCTGCAGTAATAAAACTATATAATATACACCAAATGTCGCAGTAATAAAACTATATAATATACACCAAATGCCGCAGTAATAAAACTATATAATATACACCAAATGCCGCAGTAATAAAACTATATAATATACACCAAATGCCGGAGTAATAAAACTATATAATATACACCAAATGCCGCAGAAATAAAACTATATAATATTCACCAAATGCCAGGGTAATAAAACTATATAATATACTCCAAATGCCGCGGAAATAAAACTATAAAATATACGCCAAATGCCGGGGTAATAAAATGATATAGTATACACTAAATGCCGGGGTAAAAAAAACTATATAATATACACCAAATGCCGGGGAAATAAAACTATATAATATACACCAAATGCCGGAGTAATAAAACCATATAATATACACCAAATGCCGCATAAATAAAACTATATAATATACTCCAAATGCCGCGGAAATAAAACTAAATAATATACACCAAATGCCGCAGTAATAAAACTTTATAATATACACCAAATGCCGGGGTAATAAATCTTTATAATATACTCCAAATGTCGCGGAAATAAAACTAAATAATATACGCCAAATGCCGCAGTAATAAAACTTTATAATATACACCAAATGCCGGGGTAATAAATCTTTATAATATACTCCAAATGCCGCGGAAATAAAACTAAATAATATACACCAAATGCCGCAGTAATAAAACTTTATAATATACACCAAATGCCGGGGTAATAAATCTTTATAATATACTCCAAATGCCGCGGAAATAAAACTAAATAATATACGCCAAATGCCGCAGTAATAAAACTTTATAATATACACCAAATGCCGGGGTAATAAATCTTTATAATATACTCCAAATGCCGCGGAAATAAAACTAAATAATATACACCAAATGCCGCAGTAATAAAACTTTATAATATACACCAAATGCCGGGGTAATAAAACTATATAATATACGCCAAATGCCTCGGAAATAAAACTAAATAATATACTCCAAATGCCGCGGAAATAAAACTAAATAATATACGCGAAATGCCGGGGTAATAAAATTATAAAGTATACACCAAATGCCGGGGTAATAATACTATATAATATACACCAAATGCCGGGGTAATAAAACTATATAATATACACCAAATGACGCAGAAATAATACTATATAATATACACCAAATGCCGGGGTAATAAAACTATATAATATACTCCAAATGCCGCGGAAATAAAACTAAATAATATACACCAAATGCCGCGGAAATAAAACTATATAATATACTCCAAACGCCTTGGTAATAAAACTATTTAATGTACGCCAAATGCCGGGATAATAAAACTTTATAATATACACCAAATGCCGGGGTAATAAAACTATATAATTTACACCAAATGCCAGGGAAATAAAACTATAAACCATAAATTTGCGGCATTATATACTAAACACAAATAGGCGGCGGGTGTAACAAAAATATAAACAAAATACCAGATATCAGGGTGAAAAAAGACTTTATTCTATACACCACATAAAGAGGATAAGTATGATGTATACTGTACACCTACTCATGGAGAGAGTTATACTTTATAATATACATGTACACCAAATACCACGGTTAGTAGTACAACAAAGTCCAGGATGATAAAAGGATATACTATACATTGCATATTTTTCATTGTATATTTTTTAACAAAGGCTACAATTTTTTATTTTAAGTTGATTTTACATGTATTAAGTAACATGTAACTTTAATTTTATTGTGATTATTTGCACATATATAGTTATATAATTAAATTGTCTGTATATCTCTCTCTCGGTCTTTCACCCCCTCATACACACACACACACACACACACACGCACGCACACACGCACACACGCACACACACACACACACACACATACACACACACACACACCACACACCGCACACCACACATACACACACACACACGCGCGCGCACACACGCGCACACACACACACACATACACACACACACACCACACACCAAACACCACACACACACACACACACACACACACACACCACACATACACACACACACACGCGCGCGCGCACACGCGCACACACACACATACACACACACACCACACACCACACATACACACACACACGCGCGCGCACACACGCGCGAACACACACACACACATACACACACACACATACATACACACACACACCACACACACACATACACACACACACACATACACACACACCACACACACACATACACACACACACGCGCGCACACACGCGCACACACCACACACACACATACACACACACACATACACACACACACACATACACACACACCACACACACACATACACACACACACGCGCGCACACACGCGCACACACCACACACACACATACACACACACACACATACATACACACACGCACACACCACACACCACACACACATACACACACACCACACACCACACACACACACACATACACACACACACCACACCACACACCACACACAACTGCACACACTTTTTTCATTACACTCTTCTCTCTCTACTCACATTAAATGCATTTTCTTGTTATCCCCACAGCCGGAACCTTCATTAATTCATTTTTGTAATTTTATGTATTTCTGCATGTTGTATATCTTGTATAACTGGATGAATATATGTTTATTCTGTTCTGTTCTGGCTGAACGATACTTAGGAAGAAATATAATAAAATAAAATGGAGTGGAGTTTGATGACAGTACCATTGGTCCATGACTGGGCGCTCTTTGATAGACAACAAGAGAACTGACATTACCTTGCGTGAATTAACCAATCAAAATATGTGTATATTCGTTTTATCATGCTAAATATTATCTACATCATACACCATTGTTGGTCCCATCCACCTGTCAAACGGGATTTATGAATTCCATTTGGTTATTTCTGAATTGCCCATAAATTTTAGTGTCACAGTAAAGATGTTTGATCAACTCCATAAAAAATCCTTCGGTGAAAAACATTGATGTTTGACTCCAACAACTTTGATACAAACATGTCTTCAATGCTTTCATCTCCTTCTGTTTCATAATATAATGGCCACTATCATCATCATCATCATTAGCAGCAGCAACAGCGCGAAAACAGCAACAGATTTTTTTTCTTTCTAATTTTAGTATAAGCATAATTATCTCTTTGCCTTCTTATAATCTTTATAATCATCATCATTAGCAGCAGCAGCACCTCTACCACAGCCACCACCACTACTACAACCTTAGCGTATAGTTTACTGGTAGAAAGGACGTCCGCAGAACACGACCATCCCAGTTACCAACATCACCATTACAACCACCATCACAACCATCATCATCACCATCCCAACCATCATCATCACCATCACAACTATCATCATCACAACCATCATCATCACCATCAATTCACCTTTTCAACTATTGATAACAAGCACCTTATCTGAAATTATCAGGACCAAGACCACGGACATCACCACCACTACCACCGCCACCATCAGCATCAAAACCATCAGCGCCACCATCATCACCACCACCACCATTATAACGACCACCATCAATACCACCATCATCACCAACAGTACCACCACCGCTACCACCATCATCACAACAAGCGTTTCTTCAAAAACTCCCCGACTGTTAATTACAATCGCATACCCTGCAAAACTCATAAGAATAAGTTTTTTTAAGTTTCATTTTTCATCCTGATATTACTTTTACTAAACATTTATCATACTGAATGCAGAAATATGAGCTTGGTATCCGGGTATTTTTCATTGTTATGTAAGTACAGCCATTGAGCATTGTGGGGACTTGAATGGTGTGTTGCGAGACATTCATCCATATTGTAATAAATAATGCAGTTTTAACTGCCTGCGTTTATGTCCAAATGTTTATATAAATTTATTGAGCGAAACCGGTTCTAGTTTAACACAACCCTCTCATAAGTCTCGGCCTAACTGACAAGGGAGAACACTTTTTTTCTCCATTATTGTCAGTTATATAAAGTCAGTGACAAATAACAAGAAATGCAGTAGACAGTAGACAAGTAGACAGAATCTTTCAATGTAGTGTTAGATCTATATCTTTAAACTAGATTAACCATGTTGTTTTGAAGTTTGTGTTTTAGTTTAAATTCAAAGAATCTATCAACATTTAAACAAGTTCACACATATCAATGTTACAACAAAAGAATCATAAAAATCTAGATTAAAACAAAGCTAGTAATAGTTACAAGATTGTCATATAACGAACTTATTCTTTAAACTTTGTATGCAACATAACTACATTTTAATTGCTTTGTGTTTAGATTGTCAAAATAATTAAGGTTGAGGGGTGTAGAATGGATTCTCTTTTTGTACGGATGTTACGGTTTTAAATAGTTTCGATTTCAAATTAATAAAATGATTTCTTTTGATGCCATTTTGACCTTTAGGAAATGATATAATCTTTAATCTGTAAAATACAGTCACAAAAAGATGTAAATGTCTCAGATACTGACCCTATTTAGGCACTGGCTTTATTGTAAATAAACGCAGTCGAAGCCAGTCAGATCATAAAATAGGTCATGTTAAAACTATGTCAATCATGTGCACGTCGCAATGTATAATAAAAAATACATTAAACAAATGGCCTGCGTCGTGATCAAAGACCCTTCGGATACTTTTGGTTAAAATGAAATTCTGTTTCAAATCAAAATGATCCTCGCGCTTTACAGAACGCGTATTTTCAATGTGACATAGGTTGATTGTTTAATTAACCACGATAAATCAAGTGACACTGACGGAACAGTAACTTGAAATCAGACATTTCGCTTAATGTCGAAGATTTTTTGACATCTTTATCTCTTTTTTAAATGTTACCTTCAATATTTATTATTTTTACTAATAAGAATCTGATAAATAAATCTGACTTATGAGGTCTGATAAATATTTAAAAGGCTAAAATGCAGTATGTGTGCAGAAACTTCAGATGTGATGCTTTTATACGTTTACCCCAGATATTTGCTTAGTATAAGTCTTATATAAATACAATGGTTTACTGCATGATTTCCAATCAACACAAAGTGCAGCATAGCAACACTCTCATTGAAGTCCAATAAAATGCTCAAAATGTCAAAGGCACAAATCGGATACTATCCATCGTACATATTCTATGAGTTAACGACACACGTTAGAACAACAACAAAAAATAATGAAGACAATAAAAAAAAAATTATTGTAGAAATTGAACAAAAGGTGATTATTATTGCGTGAACGCGTATAGGTTCTGAGGTTAAGGAGATTGAAAACGTTCCTAAGTTTACAGTCGTCTCATGGGAAAGTCATTTTAGGCTATCTACCCTTTATACGCAAATAATGCTATTTTTGTCCCTGTTTTCTCTCTCGTAATCCACTGATTACATAATAATGTGTAAACGGACGCGTATTAATAGGATTTAAAATAAACGTAAAACAATGTGTTTTAAAGCACACCATTTTAATCTCTTCACATAGTTTCCTAAACATTTAACTTCATTAAAATGTTCTCTTCATTTGACGCGTAAAACGTTATTTAAACTAAGCACACGTAGTTTGTCTCTTAACACTAAATGTATATTATTTATCCAGAAACCCTACGGTCCACTGGCCCGGAACGCAATATTATTAAGATGTTACGACTTTGTACCCGGATATTACATAACTTAATTACCATATACTGTCTCATCTATCAAGTTTGCAACTCACTTTTTGTCGTTTAGTCAGATATTGAATTGTATGTTTTATTATAAGCCATCTTGAATTTGTTTATATTTCAATGCGGTTAGTGCTTTTTGTAGACTGTTTATGGGCACATTTTTGCGCATTTGGAGTACAAATTAACTAACTATTTTGCAATCAGAAAATGCACTTTGTGTGATATCATCAAAGTCGTTGCTACACGATATGGATGATAGAATGCTGATTTTGAGCCTCTAAAACATAATGTTTAATGTGATATATTGTAATGCCTTCTTAATATTAACTGGATGTACGTAATTGTCTCAGGACAAATATTCTCCATTACGAATAGCGTCAAGAAAATGCATACTGGTGTACAGCACACCTCATTCCTTCCAACACATATAGTGAGGCCGAGATAAAAGAGTACTGTTTATTTTGTCAAGGTGAATAAAAAAAACTTACTTACATGTACGTGTATAATGTTCATTAAAACACTCGAGATAATAAATATGTAATATACGATAAAAATTACGGGAAAAGACAACCATTCAAAATAATTTTATGTGATTTTTCATAAAGTTTAAACCTGCCAGAAAGAACACTGATGATTGCATAGTAACTGTTGCCATTGTCACTTTTATGTGTTTGCTTATTTTTATTCATGCCTTCTCTTTTCAGAGATGTGAACTCTGTTTGAACATCATAAAAGAAGATTAGTTCGAATTTTTTGCGTAAATTGAGAACCTTCATCGCCTTTAGACCGCTTGTGCGCGACCGACATCATCTTTTGATAAACAAAATATGCGTGCACATTTAATGAGAATAAAGGAAAACAAAATTAAGTGTAACAAATTTGTAACAGAAATACACAGCGAGCGAATTTTTTACAGAAACCTTTACCAATGCGTTTTTATAAACATCAACTAAGACGCTATCTTCCTACACCATATATGACGCTACGTCAACATTGTCCAAACGGCCTTCATGTCGCAACGAGGGTCGATTCTATCTGTAATCATATATTGCGTTATTATTCTTGCAGCTATCACATGTTCTATTTAGACCACCTGAATATTTCGACAAATGCTTTTTCTGGTTCGTAACGACTATTTGAAGCTGTAGGAAGAAAACAGGCGTCTGCGAAGTTATTATGGCTGTAATTAATACTTTCTTGTTTCAAACGGTGCTATTGTAACTTGTTGTCTTGCATACTGTGCAAAGTAGTTTCAATCACCGATCTATCCCCCCCCCCCCCCCCTTCATTGCTTACCTGCTATTAGTAGGAGACCCGGTGTGTACCACAGCCTTCTCAAGAAGAGCCAGTTAAACTAACCCAGTCGACCAAGACAAGCCTTTGTAACTATTTCTCAACCAATAATATAAAAATGGCCAACGTTGTTAGTTAAAATATATTAGCCCAACATGATTTAGGCAGTTTTTCTCGTCTTAAAGATCATTCGGAGCACTTTGTCTATTTCTGCTAATACCGCCGAATAGCCTCGAATGCCGAGGCTATGTCGTCTCTGAACACTTATTAACGGGCGTCATAGCGCGAAGCAAATATGCCGAGTAACACCGTACAGATTAGCAAAAGATAGTTGGAGATC
This sequence comes from Sinonovacula constricta, assembly GCA_007844125.1. Lineage (NCBI taxonomy): Eukaryota > Metazoa > Mollusca > Bivalvia > Cardiida > Solecurtidae > Sinonovacula > Sinonovacula constricta. Next base: position 38,875,605 of record CM017564.1, on the reverse strand, counting down.
CTCGGTCCCCTGCGGCAAGATGGGACCAAGTTGAGCTAAAGGTCATAGTGGTGCAGTGGGTTTTACCTGCCAGATGGGAGAGCATGGCTTCGCTCATTGACTGTTGCATTTCGTTGCTATAACAGCTAATCGTCACTTCCCATCAGACAGACAGACAAACAGACAGAGAGTGTGGTTGTCTGGCGCATACCGGCCAATAGAACTATCACAAAAAACTAAACAAGCCGAAAGTATTACGATGTATAATCTAGACCGGCCTCACTAATAATAAAATCTTCAGTAACCGCGCAAAATCACTGCACTCCAGTTTGTATTATATACAACTATTGATAACTCACAATACTGATTAAAAAGGATCCAGCAAACATATTTACAACAAAATATCTTCAATATCATTTTTAACAACAATTGGTTCACCCGAGCGAAAACAAGTGAACTAATTCTTCACATGCTTCTCACATTTTCAGCGTGCTCTGAACATGATCCCCGCCCCTTGAAGGGTAATTTCAAGCCTTCCTCGCCTGCACATGTGCACGCCACTTAGTTCGCTCTTGCAGAGACTCGCACAATTTGCCTTCCAGTGCCTTCAGTGTCTCCAGCCCATTGACGAGGCAACTTTTACGTGCTTCAATATAAACTGATTAGACACGATGCCTTTAAATTTAAACTACCATTTTCAAAAATGGAGGATGATATAATACAACGCCAGTAACAATTATAGTTTAAATATAAAGACAAAATACGCTTATAAATATGAAGTTAGAGGGAAAATGGACGAACCATATATGGTCGAATTATAACAGCAGATTTTGGTATGTGCCTTGGGTATAATCCAATTGTTAAGATGGCACACAATAGTTTCGGTCGGTTAGTTGCGGATTGGCTGTTACCTACATTGCAGTTTTGCGTAAAAAGCAACTGAGATCGATGAAGTTGTCGATATATGGCTATTTTATAGCGCACAGTTTGAGAGATGAAAAGAGAGAGGTCTTACACACCCGAAACTCCTCGGGTAATTCTGTCCTTGGGACAATCATCCCTCGGATGTATCTGGTGCAATGATACTTACTGAAATTACGATCGTTTTGTTCGCCGGAAGTCGGAAGAAGAATATGCCTTAAATCTAGTTCGCACAAAAAAACTGTCATCGATTGACAGCTTTTTTTCTAATGCGCTGGGTAAATTAATATTGGATTTAAATTTGAAGTCGCCACAAATTGAAGATTTAAAAGCATCGTATTGTAGTGAGCTGTCACCCGAGCTGCCATCTTTGTTTTGACGCCTGTCTCAAAGTATCCCCATTTTGGGAAATTGGCCGAAGTGATCCGACTACCTACATCCATCCGAGAGATGATTCATGAATCATCCGAGGTGTTCCGATTGAAGTCTTACAATAGCTGTTCCTATTCTGGCTGTAAGCACCGTTTTCATGTACTCAGTTTGTTATACATTTTTTAGTAAGCTTTGTAAAGAGATCAGAAAGGTTATTGACACCCATATTTGTGTAAACCGCATATAGAACATAATATGCAGGATGGCTTATGTCCCGTTGAATAGGGCCTACGTGTTTACATACAGTTATCATACTTTGAAGCAATAAATATTACGATTAAAATGAAAACGCCTTCCTCACTTTGAGAAATCTGTACAGCATTATGGTATTGAATCACTCAACGGATAATGAATGTCATTGACACTCAATTTTCTAAAATCGCAATACTGTCCGGCGTTTCTGAAATCACAGTTGGAATTGGGATTTGCCGGAATTTTTGCCGATATAGTGCAGCGACATTTCTATCATTATAGCGCAGGGGAACTTATGAGGTGGCCAGGAACTAAACCCGATCTGTCCATTATACAGACAACGACGAGCCAGGCACAGTGCAGTCCCCTTCGCCCCGAGCGTTAGGAGGGAAATCACTACTACCAACTTTAAACTCTGGTTTGACCCGGACTGGGCTTGAACCCGCGACCTCCCGATCCGCAAGCCGACGCTGTACCACTTGAGCTATTGAGACCGGTTTAAAGTCGCAATTGTCATAAATTAAGCTAAATGATAAGTTACTACATCATATTAACACACGATATTCAAATGGAAACAAATACAGTTATACTTATTATTCCCAGCAACCATGGAACATCAAAATCATTGACAGTTTCGCATCAGCCAATAAAGACATAAAACTAACCTCATGCGTTGCTGCAAATGCGAAATGTTCAAAAAGTAAATAAAAAAAATTGCTGCAAGTGCAGATTTCCAGATGAAGACCAGGATGAAATCAGTTAAGTGTGTAAATCGTCTCAAAGACCGCACTACATTGTTAAAACACTTGTAATTTTTTTTCTAAAAAAAGAAAGAAGTAAACTGTAATCAGAATCGCATATCTTAAAAAAAAGGATATTGTAAGAGCCTCCAGCTAAGCCCTTTGCATAGTTTATAAAACCTTACATCCAGTCGGACACCATGAAGGATGCACAGACCCAAACAGACAACGAGAGGTTACCGCGTTGTTATATTAAAAAGCAAGTCGGAAATACATTCACTGTTTCTTTTTTTAATTGTTTTATTTGGGATTATCGTCCCACCAACAGTACATGTATTTCAATTATCTGGAGATGGTGTTCACTTGAAGCAGATATGGTGCAGACTTGATACCACACCCAGTCACATTATCCTGACACCGGGCCAACCAGTCGTGGATCGCCCCATATATTGCTTGAGCGTTAGCAAGGGAGCTATACCACACCATCTTAACGACATTGGTATGTCGCGGCCCGGCATTGAACTCGGGGCCTCCCGCACTGTTGCTGACGATCATGTATCGATTTTATATATTGTATACACAGTTGACCGGAGTATAATTAGGAATGCAAATAGAGTCCTTTGGGAACACTGAGCAGATGTGACGAAATATAATTTTAGGCGTAATGCAGTAAACGAAAATGAGGTCGTAAGCTACGGCAACATATAAGAACATTGAAAATACACAATACGCGAGCATTTACACGCCAGTCAAATGTAAACGTTCTTAAAACTGTGACGGCCATTTCATAAATAGAGCAAATACAACAGTTGAAAAGGTGCTCAAAGCCTAATGGAAGTCATGGCCCTCGGGGTGGGGGGGGGGGGGGGGGGGCGTTTCAGGGCAATCGCGGTCCTCTTGTTATGTTGTTCTTTTTCGGTACGTATTAACACATTATTGTTACTCGTGTCAAATGTCAAGGCTAGTGTGCAGTTATCTGTGGGGCGCTTACTTTATAACTTTGTTTTACCAGCCGAACGTTCAGAGGGGTCAACAGACACTAATTTTGTTGTTATTTTTCCCCAGATGAATATTTGATAATTTTGTCCCTTTAAAATGTCCAGCAAGTGTGAAAAAAATACTTCTGTTATGTAGATAATTTCCAAAGAGTGGATTGTTTGAATCTGCGAATAAGGTCATTTCGCAGTGAGATCTTGCTCTTCACAAACGGAGGTATGTAATTTTACCCCCGCCTTTTCCATTCAGACGCCGAGACAGGACTCAGATTACGAACCGTGTTGGCTCGTTACATTAACAATATTTTTATCCCCTCTCCCCCATTACAGACGGTGTGAATATGGCCTTTGGTGAATAATTGTTCCCCAAGCCCCTTCAATTTCTCCCCTCTACCCAAAAATATTTGAATTAAACTGAAGTGTCGTAGGTGTCGATATGAAAAGGATCAATGACTTTGTATACGTATAGTCACACATTCTGCAAAGAAGGAATCTATTTTTGTAAAGGAAGTTAAGCATATATTTTCACAATTTAACGTGTGTAAGCCAGGGTTCACATGAGCAATTACACAGGGTTTTTTATCGTATTTGGTAAATAATCAAAAGGATTTCGTAACTTACGAGCTTTCACTCGACGATGGGTTAAAAATTAGTTATCTGTTTGCTTTATTGGACAGGTGAAATTAAGGTTTTTGTAAAAGCCCGGTATCGACGTAGCGTATTAAATAAGTTTTATCCCTTGGTAGCAAACTTCATACAGTGCTTAATTAAACTTTCCATTTCAGGTTTTAACTAAATGGGTTCGGTGACTTCTAGCTGATCTGCTATACGGCTGTAGCACAGGGTAATAATAGGAGGACGAAGCCGTCAGGGCCTAAATTGTGTGGCTACGATGTATGTATAAAGAAACTAAACAACCGAAATTCGAAAAAAAAATGGAAAAAAGATACCAACATAAAAGCATTAGTACCAGTTATATGCGGTCTGGAGTAACTAATTTAAGCAATTATTACAGAGTGTCAAGTCATGGTCTAAGAAAATTAACGTAGAAAAGTCAGGCCACTGAATTGTTGGTGACGCGCTGGAGCACGACGCCTATAAATAGAATGAACACTGCAGTGTGCACATTGGGAAAGTTTGTTATGCAGGCTTTCTAACCCTGATAAAAAAAACGGGTCCTTATGCGGTAAACAACGTTCTATTTTATGTATTTATGATTATGTTTGTGTTGCTGTAACTTTCATACAAATATGGTAGAAAACGAGAGGTCTTTGGTTTATTTCTTTTTGTCTTTTAATGTAAATGTACATGGAGACTCTGTACGCCCTTACTTACGAACGTAGATAGGAATGCCCTTCGGTACGTCCTTTGATGTTCGGACTACATGTTCACAAATTGAGAGTATCCATTAGCAACTAAACAGTCCATAGCCAAGCTTGTTTTGAACGGTCCAATGAGTATGAACGGTAAAATCTGACGTTAGATGCAATGTTTATGCAACAGTTAAAGATACTCACAACATATATAAACGATTTCTGTAAGGTCCGCCCAAATCTAAGTAAATATAATTTCCAGGGCTGCCAGCATGCAGGAGTGCTTTTATAATATCTCTGAAGTGCTTGCGGTAAAGAGATTATGTATTTGGACTCTGGATCTGAGGGTTTCATATTAAAACCCCAGCCCTTTCACGACAAGTTTTCAAAAAGATCTTTTAATCGTTTCGGATGATTAATTCTCTGGCATAAGAGAATTGTGCAACACACCAAGAAAGCATTTATAATACGCTTGAAGTGTTCCTGGACAAGAGGTTAGGGTTATGGACTTGGGATCGAATGGTTTCAAAATCAAACTCTAGATCCGTTATGACAAGTTATCTTATTTTCGATTTGGATGATCATTAAAGAAACATTTGAAATACACCTATACATCATTTATAACATAGATGATGTGTTCTTGGTCAAAAGGTTTACGGTATGGACTCGGGATCGGGGGGTTCTGGGTTTAAACTCTAGACCTGACAAGATTTCGTCCTTTTTCCAAGACTTTTATTACACGAACATTTGCAAAAATAGAATATGTTCAGACTAATTATAACTTCATTACACCCAGATTTGCTTAAAAGAAGTATCCATTTTGGATAAACAAAAATTCATAACAAGTCAGATTGATTATTTTCGTAGTATTTCAGTCCTATATGGTATGATATACTACCTAATGTCAGTTCAGTGTGTAATTATAAACCACAATAGCACATTGCTTTGTTACAACAATAGTTCTATAAAGATTAAAGACATACAGATCGTTCTGTGTTTACTATTTCTCTTAGTCTGTCTTCATCTGTTTCACTTGAAATGTGTGAAGGAGGTTAAGTAAAGAAAATAATAAACATTGATTAAAAATAGAAATCGACGCCAAAGCTGATTATCAGGATAATCATGTAATGTAAATCTCACAAGTCAGTTGTCACGTTTGTTGTTTGTTTATTAATTTGAAAATAGGCAACTACGCAGCGTGACTCGGGATAGGAAATACACTTTTGTAAGGACAATTGGAGTATAATGCTTTACTTATCGTATGAGTGAAGGGAACCAATAAATAAATGAGATATTTTGGGATGACAATGATTTATTTGGTTGCACGAAAGACAAAAATTGGAACAAACTGTCGGATTGCACCTTTAGAAATATATAGAATCCAACTTTGAACGCAAATACGAGCCTTAGACAGCCAGAGTCATTTGTTGACCTTTATTAAGCCGCCTGTATTGACCGCGGCTCAATGTAAACATGTCTCAGATACTTTACCTTTCACCAGCGACAAATCGCAACCCATTTGGAAGCAGTCAAGCAGAACAACACTTAAATATGGACAGAAATATTTGAAAATCATAAGGTAAAGGTGGAGACAACGATAATTTAACAAGTGTGTTTTCTGGATGTTTTGTGTACCGCTGAACGTGGCTAGGAGCTTTACTCTTGTTACACGATACATACCAAGCCAGCAACTATCATCAACGTATATATCCAATTATATCACTAACCAAATTAATAAATAGTCCAGCAATAATTATATGCTAGAACGAATAAACAATAAATATAGTTTGACCAATTGAACTTCCCTTAGTTCTAAGCAGAAACATATTTGTATATTCGAGACATTATTTTTTTTCTCTCTAGCTTAAATTCTGGTATATGGATTTCTTATCTAGGTCATCTTACCGGAATGTCGAAACGTAGTTACATAACACATTTTATAACACACCCGCTAGTTATTCACTAAAATCTTAAAATTATTTTAAGGATTTGTATGCAAACTGGAATTCGAGTAGAGCAAGTGATGCGTTTATATCTGATTGGTGAACAGTGTGCTAAATAAAGACCTCTAATGTAATGAATGAATATACCTTCGTTTCTCCGACATTATCGCGATCTGATTTCGGGGCACTCGGATCGTCTCGCTTATCCGCTAGTAGTTATTGAATGACTAAGGACTCCATTCCGAGCCGAGATATTGCACAACAGTCCTTGCCCATTTGCTTTTTAGTGCTCAGCTTAAAAGCATATAAATATAAAAAATATATAACCAGGTGTTAAGATGTCATTTTGTTTTTGCTATACATCAAGATATTATACTTAGAATTATATAATCATGTTTTGTGTACTGTGTTTATTTAGATTTTATATATACAAAAGATTGTGCTAGGTTTTGAAAATGTCAGTTGCGGTGTCTTTCTTTTGTATTAAGTATATATGTTGGACTTGCTGCCTTGCATGTTATAATCATAGATAATCACAAACAGATCTAGTTAACACCATTCATGTAAAAATGTTCTAAATGTAGACCTCTTTGTTCAAAATCAACGCCCACTGCCTCGTAGGTTCAAAACGTTAAGGGTCTGAACTCTGCTATTTGCAATTCAACGTCATTGTCTTGTCATACGCAATGGGTTTGCTAATCTCTGCAATTTGCCATTCAGCTTCGTTGTCTTTTCGTACGTAACGGGTTTGCTAATCTCTGCTATTTGCCATGCAGCGTCATTGTCTTGTCATACGCAATGGGTTTGCTAATCTCTGCGATTTGCCATGCAGCTTCGTTGTCTTGTCACACGCAATGGGTTTGCTAATCTCTGCTATTTGCCATGCAGCGTCATTGTCTTGTCATACGCAATGGGTTTGCTAATCTCTGCGATTTGCCATGCAGCGTCATTGTCTTGTCATACGCAATGGGTTTGCTAATCTCTGCTATTTGCCATGCAGCGTCATTGTCTTGTCATACGCAATGAGTTTGCTAATCTCTGCTATTTGCCATGCAGCGTCATTGTCTTGTCATACGCAATGGGTTTGCTAATCTCTGCGATTTGCCATGCAGCGTCATTGTCTTGTCATACTTAATGGGTTTGCTAATCTCTGCCATTTGCCATGCAGCGTCATTGTCTTGTCATACGCAATGGGTTTGCTAATCTCTGCTATTTGCCATGCAGCGTCATTGTCTTGTCATACGCAATGGGTTTGCTAACCTCTGCGATTTGCCATGCAGCTTCGTTGTCTTGTCACACGCAATGGGTTTGCTAATCTCTGCTATTTGTCATTCAGCGTCGTTGTCTTGTCATACACAATGGGTTTGCTAATCTCTGCTATTATCCATTCAGCTTCGTTGTCTTGTCATACACAATGGGTTTGCTAATCTCTGCTTTTGCCATGCAGCGTCGTTGTCTTGTCATACGCAACGGGTTTGCTAATCTCTGCTTTTTGCCATTCAGCTTCGTTGTCTTGTCATACGCAATGAGTTTGCTAATCTCTGCTATTTGCCATTCAGCTTCGTTGTCTTGTCACACGCAATGGGTTTGCTAATCTCTGCTATTTGCCATTCAGCTTTGTTGTCTTGTCACACGCAATGGGTTTGCTAATCTCTGCTATTTGCCATTCAGCTTCGTTGTCTTGTCACACGCAATGGGTTTGCTAATCTCTGCTATTTGCCATTCAGCTTTGTTGTCTTGTCACGCGCAATGAGTTTGCTAATCTCTGCTGTTTGCCGTGCAGCTTCGTTGTCTTGTCATACGCAATGGGTTTGCTAATCTCTGCTGTTTGCCATGCAGCGTCGTTGTCTTGTCATACGCAATGGGTTTGCTAATCTCTACCATTTGCCATGCAGCGTCGTTGTCTTGTCATACGCAATGAGTTTGCTAATCTCTGCTATTTGTCATGCAGCTTCGTTGTCTTGTCATACGCAATGGGTTTGCTAATCTCTGCGATTTGCCATGCAGCTTCGTTGTCTTGTCATACGCAATGGGTTTGCTAATCTCTGCTGTTTGCCATGCAGCGTCGTTGTCTTGTCATACGCAATGGGTTTGCTAATCTCTGCGATTTGCCATGCAGCGTCGTTGTCTTGTCATACGCAATGGGTTTGCTAATCTCTGCCATTTGCCATGCAGCGTCGTTGTCTTGTCATACGCAATGAGTTTGCTAATCTCTGCCATTTGCCATGCAGCGTCGTTGTCTTGTCATACGCAATGGGTTTGCTAATCTCTGCTATTTGCCATGCAGCGTCGTTGTCTTGTCATACGCAATGGGTTTGCTAATCTCTGCTATTTGCCATTCAGCTTCGTTGTCTTGTCATACACAATGGGTTTGCTAATCTCTGCTTTTGCCGTGCAGCGTCGTTGTCTTGTCATACGCAATGGGTTTGCTAATCTCTGCTATTTGCCATTCAGCTTTGTTGTCTTGTCACACGCAATGGGTTTGCTAATCTCTGCTATTTGCCATTCAGCTTCGTTGTCTTGTCACACGCAATGGGTTTGCTAATCTCTGCTATTTGCCATTCAGCTTTGTTGTCTTGTCACACGCAATGAGTTTGCTAATCTCTGCTGTTTGCCGTGCAGCTTCGTTGTCTTGTCATACGCAATGGGTTTGCTAATCTCTGCTGTTTGCCATGCAGCGTCGTTGTCTTGTCATACGCAATGGGTTTGCTAATCTCTACCATTTGCTATGCAGCGTCGTTGTCTTGTCACACGCAATGGGTTTGCTAATCTCTGCTATTTGCCATTCAGCTTTGTTGTCTTGTCATACGCAATGGGTTTGCTAATCTCTGCGATTTGCCATGCAGCGTCGTTGTCTTGTCATACGCAATGAGTTTGCTAATCTCTGCCATTTGCCATGCAGCGTCGTTGTCTTGTCATACGCAATGGGTTTGCTAATCTCTGCTATTTGTCATTCAGCGTCGTTGTCTTGTCATACACAATGGGTTTGCTAATCTCTGCTATTATCCATTCAGCTTCGTTGTCTTGTCATACACAATGGGTTTGCTAATCTCTGCTTTTGCCGTGCAGCGTCGTTGTCTTGTCATACGCAACGGGTTTGCTAATCTCTGCTTTTTGCCATTCAGCTTCGTTGTCTTGTCACACGCAATGGGTTTGCTAATCTCTGCTATTTGCCATTCAGCTTTGTTGTCTTGTCACACGCAATGGGTTTGCTAATCTCTGCTATTTGCCATTCAGCTTCGTTGTCTTGTCACACGCAATGGGTTTGCTAATCTCTGCTATTTGCCATTCAGCTTTGTTGTCTTGTCACACGCAATGAGTTTGCTTATCTCTGCTGTTTGCCGTGCAGCTTCGTTGTCTTGTCATACGCAATGGGTTTGCTAATCTCTGCTGTTTGCCATGCAGCGTCGTTGTCTTGTCATACGCAATGGGTTTGCTAATCTCTACCATTTGCCGTGCAGCGTCGTTGTCTTGTCATACGCAACGGGTTTGCTAATCTCTGCTTTTTGCCATTCAGCTTCGTTGTCTTGTCATACGCAATGGGTTTGCTAATCTCTGCCATTTGCCATGCAGCGTCGTTGTCTTGTCATACGCAATGGGTTTGCTAATCTCTGCTATTTATCATGCAGCTTCGTTGTCTTGTCATACGCAATGGGTTTGCTAATCTCTGCGATTTGCCATGCAGCGTCATTGTCTTGTCATACGCAATGGGTTTGCTAATCTCTGCCATTTGCCATGCAGCGTCGTTGTCTTGTCATACGCAATGGGTTTGCTAATCTCTGCCATTTGCCATGCAGCGTCGTTGTCTTGTCATACGCATTGGGTGTGCTAATCTCTGCCATTTGCCATGCAGCGTCGTTGTCTTGTCATACGCAATGGGTTTGCTAATCTCTGCGATTTGCCATGCAGCGTCGTTGTCGTGTCATACGCAATGGGTTTGCTAATCTCTGCGATTTGCCATGCAGCGTCATTGTCTTGTCATACGCAATGGGCTTGCTAATCTCTGCCATTTGCCATGCAGCGTCATTGTCTTGTCATACGCAATGGGTTTGCTAATCTCTGCTATTTGCCATGCAGCGTCATTGTCTTGTCATACGCAATGGGTTTGCTAATCTCTGCCATTTGCCATGCAGCGTCGTTGTCGTGTCATACGCAATGGGTTTGCTAATCTCTGCGATTTGCCATGCAGCGTCATTGTCTTGTCATACGCAATGGGTTTGCTAATCTCTGCCATTTGCCATGCAGCGTCATTGTCTTGTCATACGCAATGGGTTTGCTAATCTCTGCCATTTGCCATGCAGCGTCGTTGTCGTGTCATACGCAATGGGTTTGCTAATCTCTGCGATTTGCCATGCAGCGTCATTGTCTTGTCATACGCAATGGGTTTGCTAATCTCTGCCATTTGCCATGCAGCGTCGTTGTCGTGTCATACGCAATGGGTTTGCTAATCTCTGCGATTTGCCATGCAGCGTCATTGTCTTGTCATACGCAATGGGTTTGCTAATCTCTGCCATTTGCCATGCAGCGTCGTTGTCTTGTCATACGCATTGGGTGTGCTAATCTCTGCCATTTGCCATGCAGCGTCGTTGTCTTGTCATACGCAATGAGTTTGCTAATCTCTGCCATTTGCCATGCAGCGTCGTTGTCTTGTCATACGCAATGGGTTTGCTAATCTCTGCCATTTGCCATGCAGCGTCGTTGTCTTGTCATACGCATTGGGTGTGCTAATCTCTGCCATTTGCCATGCAGCGTCGTTGTCTTGTCATACGCAATGAGTTTGCTAATCTCTGCCATTTGCCATGCAGCGTCGTTGTCTTGTCATACGCAATGGGTTTGCTAATCTCTGCGATTTGCCATGCAGCGTCGTTGTCTTGTCATACGCATTGGGTGTGCTAATCTCTGCCATTTGCCATGCAGCGTCGTTGTCTTGTCATACGCAATGAGTTTGCTAATCTCTGCCATTTGCCATGCAGCGTCGTTGTCTTGTCATACGCAATGGGTTTGCTAATCTCTGCGATTTGCCATGCAGCTTCGTTGTCTTGTCATACGCAATGGGTTTGCTAATCTCTGCTATTTGCCATGCAGCGTCGTTGTCTTGTCATACTCAATGGGTTTGCTAATCTCTGCTATTTGCCATGCAGCTTCGTTGTCTTGTCATACGCAATGAGTTTGCTAATCTCTGCCATTTGCCATGCAGCGTCGTTGTCTTGTCATACGCAATGGGTGTGCTAATCTCTGCTATTTGCCATGCAGCTTCGTTGTCTTGTCATACGCAATGGGTTTGCTAATCTCTGCGATTTGCCATGCAGCGTCGTTATCTTGTCATACGCAATGAGTTTGCTAATCTCTGCTATTTGCCATTCAGCGTCGTTGTCTTGTCATACGCAATGGGTTTGCTAATCTCTGCTATTTGCCATTCAGCTTCGTTGTCTTGTCATACGCAGTAGGTTTGCTAATCTCTGCTATTTGTCATGCAGCGTCGTTGTCTTGTCATACGCAATAGGTTTGCTACATGCCATCAAAGCGAAGCAATTTTTATAACTACTAGTTCATTGTCTCTCAACATATTAACTATATGTACTGTTATCAGAACATCTACCCGTTAACGGTGAACATGCAATATGGCACAAAAAAATATAATTAATATGAAATTATATTGTGTTTGTAGGCCATGGTGTTTACAAAGGTAGTTATGTTGGTCTCATTCATTTGACTGAATTGTGCACTGGTCGCATATCTTTGTATTCAACCATGCACCCCCACCCCTCCCCAAAAAAGAGCTCTATTTAGATCCCGCCGGGTACGTTGTACATTAAAATGTATGAATGTAATAGGTCGCCAAACTTTCCACGAAGCGACACGGATGGTTAGCGAGGGAAAATTATCTGTAATTTCGTTTTTCATATACAGCTATACGCCAGTAACCTACAAGTTGATTTTGTGTTAATGTGCCCAAATTATAGTCCGATCAATTTAAGCACACCTTTTCAAAGGAGATTTCGATGTTAACAGGGTATGAAGCGTAAACTACACTAGTTTTAGGGTTCTATCGAGTACTTCGTGCATTTTGTCTCTTATTCTGCTTGTTCATTGCGGCCTAAGAAAACAGAGTAAAAGAAGATCTAACTGTCCATGCTGAGATCTGTAGATCAGCAACTGTACACTTTGTACTGAGTTTTAGCAATGCGTAATTTTGCAATTTGATATTAAGTAACAATAAACCTGGGGCATTTACGATTGAAATAATATAATTATGCACGACAAAAGTTAAACTAAAGAATTGCAGAAACAGTAATTTTCGGATACGATTTCATATGTCAAGATTTATCAAAAAACACAATCAACCGATTTTTGGCGCTCTGTGGAATGCGGTATTTATAAATAATGGCTTTTTTGAAGTTTTATTGATAGCTAAGATAGGGCACTTTCATAATACGTACATGTATATATCCTACATACAATATTCTGTAATCCACCATTAATGACATCAAATTTTAATACATGTAATTACTTAAACAAATCTCAATATTCTCCTACTTTATGCAACTAGTTCAAATAGCATTTCAATAATGAAATTTTCATGACTCAATATAATTATTTTAGTATAAAATATTTCTAACCGTCTCGCACGAAGGTAAATTGGCCTGTGGTTATACCATGTCTATACCGGATATGTTGACCCCTTAGCCTGCTAACCACCAATTGATCAAGAGGAAAATAATCTAGATTCCGCTGGAAACGGTCTGATCAGGATCTATTAGATTATCTAGATCCCGCTGTGAACTGTCCTATCAGGATCTATTAGATTATCAAGATCCCGCTGGGAACGGTCTTATCAGAATCTATCAGATTATCTAGATCCCGCTAGGAATTGTCTTATCAGGATCTATCAGATTATCTAGATCACGCTGTGAACCGTCTTATCAGGATCTATCAGATTATCTAGATCCCACTGTGAACTGTCTTATCAGGATCTATCAGATTATCTAGATCACGCTGTGAACGGTCTTATCAGGATCTATCAGATTATCTAGATCCCGCTGTGAACTGTCTTATCAGGATCTATTAGATTATCTAGATCCCGCTGTGAACTGTCCTATCAGGATCTATTAGATTATCTAGATCCCGCTGGGAACTGTCTGATCAGGATCTATAAGATTATCTAGATCACGCTGTGACTGTCTTATCAGGATCTATCAGATTATCTAGATCACGCTGTGAACTGTCTTATCAGGATCTATACAATTTGCTGCCGAGTTTTTAGCATGGTGTTTTGTTTTGGACGAAGTTTGTTCTAAATGTTTTGTGTTGCCGTATATTATAGTGCCGATTGGGACGGCTGTAAGGTGTGGGCGATAAATGCTAGCGTAGAACTAATCCCCTGTCAAAACAATCATACCAAGGCCTGCTGAATAAATCCAATGGGTTTGTCAAGGTTTGTTAAGCCCAATCATATACAGCAGAGATCAGTGGGGTATTTATGTTAATATTGCATTATAAACACCAGTAAAGCGTAAAACATTCCTTTAAATATAAAACACGAAAAATGAAATTATTAAAAAAAATGGTTCTGTTTAAATTATAAATTAGATTACAGGCTTCATAGCTATGTTTTAAACTTTGCATACATTGGCCATGAGTATTACATAATTTCTGTTGGCATTGTATTCAATAACAGGGAGTGAGTTCTTTCTTACCAGATGGCGCCTCAAAAAGCCCATTGGCGATGGATGAATACATTGCACTTGGTCTCCTAAATTTCAGGGACAAAATACGTTGCGCAAAATGACTAACAAAGTACGTTGCGCAAAATGTCTAGAAGGGGATCGGGGTCGGAGACAAAATAAATTGTGTGAGAAAAGAGAATAGATCAGATGTCCTAAAGTTATAATTCTTTTCCAATGTCAGAAATTTACATTTTCTTGATTTTGTGATGTTAACATTCTAAAATATTCAAAGATCGTATGGAAAAGAAATATATTATTTAAACAAGACACGAACATAAATTAGTAACGTTCAGAATAAGCACCAATATTCGACAAAAACTTGCAGCTATATTTATCACACTTTCCAGCGTTTGTGGACCTTTTTAGGATTCATTTCTCGAAAACCGTCAAAGATATTCACTGCAAACTTTTTTCTAAAGATAAACATTTTTAACGAAGCAGGTAACACCCACATTAAATTAGATAAAGTTATAGGCGCAGAATTTTCTGTGTGATTTGATGATTTTGTTAATAACAGCTAACATTATTTCTGTTATAATATTTCATTTTTAATGAGTCACATATAGTCTTCAACAGTTGTTTGCGTTCACTGTAATGTATATAAGCACATGGTATTATATAACAAGACATAAACTCAAGCTGTATTTTGTCTGTGCAGTATACATGTACAAGTGCTGATAATCATCGGTAGTGAACTTATGTTATATACGTGACAATTGTATAACATTGTAATGATAGGCCAGGTGGCTTTTGTATTATATGATCATAACATATATAAACAAAATAAATGATACTATATAAAGAAAAGACAGAAAAGTAGAGCGCGGCTTTCTTTTGACGGCTCTTCTTTGCTCTGGTTCTCAGTCCAGAACAGTTGATGAACGCTCATATAGGGGCCATGTAATTTCTTAGCTAATGATGTACGCTCATGTAGTGACCATGTTATTTCTTAGCTAATGATGTACGCTCATATAGTGGATCTGTTAATTCTTAGTGAATGATGTATGCTCATATAGGGGTCATGTTATTTCTTAGCTAATGATGTACGCTCATATAGGGGTCATGTTATTTCTTAGCTAATGATGTACGCTTATATAGGGGCCATGTTATTTCTTAGCTAATGATGTACGCTCATATAGGGGCCATGCTATTTCTTAGCTAATGATGTACGCTCATATAGGGGTCATGTTATTTCTTAGCTTATGATGTACGCTCATATAGGGGTCATGTTATTTCTTAGCTAATGATGTACGCTTATATAGGGGCCATGTTATTTCTTAGCTAATGATGTACGCACATATAGGGGTCATGTTATTTCTTAGCTAATGATGTACGCTCATATAGGGGTCATGTTATTTCTTAGCTAATGATGTACGCTCATATAGGGGTCATGTTATTTCTTAGCTAATGATGTACGCTTATATAGGGGCCATGTTATTTCTTAGCTAATGATGTACGCTCATATAGGGGCCATGTTATTTCTTAGCTAATGATGTACGCTCATATAGTGGCCATGTTATTTCTTAGCTAATGATGTACGCTCATATAGGGGTCATGTTATTTCTTAGCTAATGATGTACGCTCATATAGGGGTCATGTTATTTCTTAGCTAATGATGTACGCTTATATAGGGGCCATGTTATTTCTTAGCTAATGATGTACGCTCATATAGTGGCCATGTTATTTCTTAGCTAATGATGTACGCTCATATAGTGGCCATGTTATTTCTTAGCTAATGATGTACGCTCATATAGGGGACATGGTAATATTTCAATATGACCGTAGAGTGTAAGCTTTATTAGAGCCGTATGGGTTACATTATCGAACTAATCAAAAGCCACTTCTCTTATCTGGACATAGGAAGATGTCTGTATTTAAATTTTATAATTTTACTTTGTGAGACTTTGTACTGATACAAGATACTTAATTTGGTTTAAATCAAGCTTTAAAATTAAAATATTTATATTTTAAACCAATAAATACCAGTTATGTTTCAAGGATTAATTGTCAGTTACGCTTCTATCGTTATGTGAGAATACAATACATTACGAAATCACATGCACCTTATTCGAGGTAAAAGTTCATTTGCCTGCATGGAAGATTACACATGGTGTTATTTAAAGAAGCCATCAAGTAAAAGTACAAAGGTTGTTTTTTAAGTAAAACATAAAACATCATTTTAGCTCCATCTATTAAATGCTGAAACTAATCACCAATTTCACAACTCGCGAAAAATAAAGTTAACAGACAGAACTCTGTTGTTGCTCTGTGTTGTTTATTTTAGTAAATTACTAAGCTACATAATAAGTACTATTAATTCTATTCGACAACTAATTTTGTTCATTGAGGAGCAGGGGCGGATCCAGAAAATGTTGGATGGGGGGGGGGGGGTGTATGTATCAAGATCCATTCAACTTTATCACAGTAAATACTAGATATATATATACACAGTAAGTGACCCTAACTTCGACCTAAGCAGTCAACAGACAAAATTCAATTTAAAAGCTTAGAATTTTTTAGCTTATATATATGTGTTTTCACAACTCTACTATTTTATCTGGTTGGTGGCGGGGGATGCCCCCTCCCCCCACCTCCTCCCCATCCCTGGACCCATGTGGATTTCTACCCGCCCCAAGTCCACTTCAAGTTTCTTCGCGGCAATTTAAAAACATGTTCAAATAACCATCCCATGAACATAATTATGTTTTCCTTCAAACAATCTTTGATTCCACTGATAGAAATGACTATGGTGGAAGCCGCTGTCGAGACCTTTTGATTATGTTTATTATGTTTATTCTGATTACACACCCACCATGCTCAAGAAAAATATATAATCGTCCAGTCAGTTATTTTATACAACTCTTTTAAGGTGATTTCCGACAGTTTGGATAAAAATATTTTTAATAAAAAATCTTAATAAACTACCAAATTTATAGATAAGCATGATGACTATTGTTTTTAAATAGAGATATCAACGTCAGAGCTTTTGATTACAAAAGTAAGTTGTCACGTGGATTTCTAAGTTAAAAATAGCAAACTATGCAGCGTGGCTCAGAAAGGTAATATATGTTTGCCATGAATAACGTGTTCTGCTTTACATTTCGCATACATGTAGGACATCAGGGAACCTCATTTTGAGGGATCTTTTCAGAAAACAATACATTATTTTTAATTTTCAGAACAAAATGTTGGTTCAAATTGTCGGATACCACCTTTTACGCACTTTTACTGGGGAACGAGTTAGTCAGCCAATCAGAATGTTTGTTACATTAATGCATTTGTCATACACCAAGTTACTTCTTACTTAGATCTTTCAATACCGAATAATGTAAATGACTATAAGTGCGTAAATGCAACTGTCTGACAGATAGCATTATATCATGCCTTTCTTTCAAAACAAATCGAATTTCTGCATATGTTCACCCAGTTTCAAAGTAAAACTTAATAAGGCTTTCTCTGTCATCGGCTATCGTTGAACTGTACCATGCATGCATGAATAAAAAAAGCATTTTGATTGGCTAACTATCTCGTTCCACCGATTTACGTATCTTGTTCCCTCGAGTTAGTATCTCGTTTCCTCGAGTTAATATCTCGTTCCCACGACTTAACTTATTCGTTCCCACGACTTATTATCTCGTTCCCACGACTTAGTATCTCGTTCCCACGACTTATTATCTCGTTCCCACGACTTAGTATCTCGTTCCCACGACTTATTATCTCGTTCCCAAGACTTAACTAACTCGTTCCCACGACTTATTATCTCGTTCCCACGACTTAACTAACTCGTTCCCACGACTTATTATCTCGTTCCCACGACTTAACTAACTCGTTCCCACGACTTATTATCTCGTTCCCACGACTTAGTATCTCGTTCCCTCGAGTTAGTATCTCGTTCCCTCGAGTAAGTATCTCGTTCCCACGACTTATTATCTCGTTCCCACGACTTATTATCTCGTTCCCACGACTTATTATCTCGTTCCCACGACTTAGTATCTCGTTCCCACGACTTAACTAACTCGTTCCCACGACTTATTATCTCGTTCCCACGACTTAACTAACTCGTTCCCACGACTTATTATCTCGTTCCCACGACTTAACTAACTCGTTCCCACGACTTATTATCTCGTTCCCAAGACTTAACTAACTCGTTCCCACGACTTATTATCTCGTTCCCACGACTTAGTATCTCGTTCCCTCGAGTTAGTATCTCGTTCCCTCGAGTAAGTATCTCGTTCCCACGACTTAGTATCTCGTGAGAACGAGATAAAAAAAAAAGTAGTGCATGTCACCTCTGTGCCACCGTATCTTCAACTGTGACGTTTGTGTCTATTTTTAGTAGGAATCCCAACTGTTCTTATTTATAGATGTGATAAGAATGAACATTTTAAATGCTGACTAACGAGTTTAACTGACCTGATATTAAGATACTGTTGAAAATTGTCAAAGCTTAGACTAAAGTATGATTGTTTCTGCAGCAATTGTGCACAAATACCCCGAACAGAGGTGAGACATTGTTACATATATTAGATATAGGCACACTGTCGGATACCGCCTTTAAGAGCCTGGCATATGGTGTACACGGCATATTGCAAATGATGTACACGGCATATGGTATATGGTGTACATGGCATATGATGTACACGGCATATGGTGTACATGACATATGGTGTACATGGCATATGGCATTTGGTGTACTTGGCATATGGCAATTGGTGTACATGGCATATGGCATATGGTGTACATGGCATATGGTGTACACGGCATATGACATTTGGTGTACATGGCATATGATCAAGGCATATGACATTTGGTGTACATGGCATATGGTGTACACGGCATATGGCATATGGTGTACATGGCATATGGTGTACTACAAACGCCGAAACCCAGCCTCTGGTAACTAATTTTTATTTATGTTGTTGGTACAATGAATGTGTATGTCAACCTGCTGCAACTGCCAAACACATTCAGTAATAGTGGGGCTGGTATTTTGGCAATATAATGTGTGTGTACGTCAGAAATAATCACAAGGGACCATTTGTATAAACAGTGGTTACATTTTAATCAATGGTTAAAGTTTGGTTACCTCATACATTTTGGTTAACTTACTGGTTTTCTGTTGTATAAATGTTTTCGTTAATTTAACCGGTTCCAATTTGAACCATGGTTTGTTAACTTTAACCATTCTCCCAGTAGTCTGTAAAATTTATAATCAAAAAATAAAAATGGCCGTTCACTTAGCCAATTAGAATGTTGCATTGTGGGATACATTGGTTGATTTAACATTGTGGTTAAAATTAAACAGTTTGGTTAAGTAACAAAACAATTAACTGCCTTTATACAAATAGATAACCACTTTGGTTAACTAACTAAGGAAGTTAAATTTAACCAGTTGTTAGAAAATAACCAAATGTTTAACCTTAATTTTTTTATACAATTGGTTGCTGTTCTGTTATTTTACCACCCTCTGTGAAAGGTTTACACTGACCATGAAACACTGGCGGAAGTCATTGCCTAACTTCAGCCTGCATTTCTTGTCCAGGGTCCAGTCAACGTCCCAGGCGTCCCCGTAGGGTTCCTTGATCAAATAACCCCGGTACTTTAAAACATGCTGAAATCAATATTATTTACGTCTTTTATTGAAGCGTGTATTAATATAAGTCTACGAGGTCAAGTATTTGATATTTTTAAACTAAATTTCAGCGATTCTCAATAGCCATTGTGATACGTCGAGATGTGTACGCCTTTCCTGAATGGACCTAACAAACAACAAGAGATGTGACTGCAGCTATCTCGGACTTACAAGTATCTTTTCCATCCGAACTTGATAAAATTAGAATTGTGCATTTGAGAAACGGGCAGAAGGGAGAAATGTATTTGCTGGGTTTCGAACCTCAAAACACCCTCGGCTTAGATAGACGCCATACGGTTATACTCTCCGTATGATAAACGATGGTAGGTTGGGTCTACGATAGACGCCATACGGTTATATTCTCCGTATGATAAACGATGGTAGGTTTGGTCTTAGATAGACGCCATACGGTTATACTCTCCGTATGATAAACGATGGTAGGTTGGGTCTACGATAGACGCCATACGGTTATATTCTCCGTATGATAAACGATGGTAGGTTGGGTCTTAGATAGACGCCATACGCTTATACTCTCCGTATGATAAAAGATGGAAGGTTTGGTCTAAGATAGACGCCATACGGTTATACTCTCCGTATGATAAACAATGGTAGGTTGGGTCTTAGATAGACGCCATACGGTTATACTCTCCGTATGATAAACGATGGTAGGTTGGGTCTTAGATAGACGCCATACGGTTATACTCTCCGTATGATAAACGATGGTAGGTTGGGTCTTAGAAAGACGCCATACGGTTATATTCTCCGTATGATAAACGATGGTAGGTTGAGTCTTAGATAGACGCCATACGGTTATACTCTCCGTATGATAAACGATGGAAGGTTGGATCTAAGATAGACGCCATACGGTTATATTCTCCGTATGATAAACGATG
The DNA here is from genome assembly GCA_007844125.1 of Sinonovacula constricta. NCBI lineage: Eukaryota > Metazoa > Mollusca > Bivalvia > Cardiida > Solecurtidae > Sinonovacula > Sinonovacula constricta. The sequence goes on along the minus strand of CM017564.1, from coordinate 38,854,838 downwards.
GAAGGTTGGGTCTTAGATAGACGCCATACGGTTATACTCTTCGTATGATAAACGATGGTAGGTTGGGTCTTTGATAGACGTCATACGGTTATATTCTCCGTATGATAAACGATAGAAGGTTGGGTCTTAGATAGACGCCATACGGTTATATTCTCCGTATGATAAACGATGGAAGGTTTGGTCTTAGATAGACGTCATACGGTTATACTCTCCGTATGATAAACGATTGTGGGTTTGGTCTTAGATAGACGCCATACGGTTATATTCTCCGTATGATAAACGATGGTAGGTTGGGTCTTAGATAGACGCCATACGGTTATACTCTCTGTCTTATAAACGATGGAAGGTTGGGTCTTAGATAGACGCCATACGGTTATAGTCTCCGTATAATAAACGATGGAAAGTTGGGTCTTAGATAGACGCCATACGGTTATATTCTGCGTATGATAAACGATGGTAGGTTGGGTCTAAGATAGACGCCATACGGTTATACTCTCCGTATGATAAACGATGGAAGGTTTGGTCTTAGATAGACGCCATACGGTTATATTCTCCGTATGATAAACGATGGAAGGTTTGGTCTTAGATAGACGCCATACGGTTATATTCTCCGTATGATAAACGATGGTAGGTTGGGTCTAAGATATACGCCATACGGTTATATAATCTCCGTATGATAAACGATGGAAGGTTTGGTCTTAGATAGACGCCATACGATTATACTCTCCGTATGATAAACGATGGAAAGTTGGGTCTTAGATAGAAGCCATACGGTTATATTCTCCGTATGATAAACGATGGAAGGTTGGGTCTTAGATAGACGCCATACGGTTATACTCTCCGTATGATAAACGATGATAGGTTGGGTCTAAGATAGACGCCATACGGATATACTCTCCGTATGATAAACGATGGAAGGTTGGGTCTAAGATAGACGCCATACGGTTATACTCTCCGTATGATAAACGACGGAAGGTTTGGTCTTAGATTGACGCCATACGGTTATACTCTCCGTATGATAAACGATTGTAGGTTGGGTCTAAGATAGACGCAATACGGTTATACTCTCCGTATGATAAACGATGGTAGGTTGGGTCTTAGATAGGCGCCATACGGTTATATTCTCCGTATGATAAAAGATGGTAGGTTGAGTCTTAGATAGACGCCATACGGTTATATTCTCCGTATGATAAACGATCGTAGGTTGGGTCTAAGATAGACGCCATACGGTTATATTCTCCATATGATAAACGATGGTAGGTTGGGTCTAAGATAGACGCCATACGGTTATATTCTCCGTATGATAAACGATGGTAGGTTGGGTCTTAGATAGGCGCCATACGGTTATACTCTCCGTATGATAAACGATGGTAGGTTGGGTCTTAGATAGACGCCATACGGTTATATTCTCCGTATGATAAACGATGGTAGGTTGGGTCTAAGATAGACGCCATACGGTTATATTCTCCGTATGATAAACGATGGAAGGTTGGGTCTTAGATAGACGCCATACGGTTATACTCTTCGTATGATAAACGATGGTAGGTTGGGTCTTAGATAGACGCCATACGGTTATATTCTCCGTATGATAAACGATGGAAGGTTTGGTCTTAGATAGACGCCATACGGTTATATTCTCCGTATGATAAACGATGGTAGGTTGGGTCTTAGATAGACGCCATGCGGTTATACTCTCCGTATGATAAACGATGGTAGGTTGGGTCTAAGATAGACGCCATACGGTTATATTCTCCGTATGATAAACGATGGTAGGTTGGGTCTTAGATAGACGCCATACGGTTATATTCTCCGTATGATAAACGATGGTAGGTTGAGTCTAAGATAGACGCCATACGGTTATACTCTTCGTATGATAAACGATGGAAGGTTGGGTCTAAGATAGACGCAATACGGTTATATTCTCCGTATGATAAACGATGGTAGGTTTGGCTTAGATAGACACCATAGTTACGGTTATACTCTCCGTATGATAAACGATGGTAGGTTTGGCTTAGATAGACACCATACGGTTATACTATCCGTTTGATAAACGATGGAAGGTTTGGTCTAAGATAGACGCCATACGGTTATATTCTCCGTATGATAAAAGATGGTAGGTTGAGTCTAAGATAGACGCCATACGGTTATACTCTCCGTATGATAAACGATGGTAGGTTGGGTCTAAGATAGACGCCATACGGTTATACTCTCCGTATGATAAACGATGGTAGGTTGGGTCTACGATAGACGCCATACGGTTATACTCTTCGTATGATAAACGATGGTAGGTCGGGTCTAAGATAGACGCCATACGGTTATACTCTCCGTATGATAAACGATGGTAGGTTGGGTCTTAGATAGACGCCATACGGTTATACTCTCCGTATGATAAACGATGGTAGGTTGGGTCTTAGATAGACGCCATACGGTTATACTCTCCGTATGATAAACGATGGTAGGTTGGGTCTTAGATAGACGCCATACGGTTATATTCTCCGTATGATAAACGATGGTAGGTTTGGTCTAAGATAGACGCCATACGGTTATATTCTCCGTATGATAAACGATGGTAGGTTGGGTCTAAGATAGACGCCATACGGTTATACTCTCCGTATGGTAAACGATGGAAGGTTGAGTCTTAGATAGACGCCATACGGTTATACTCTCCGTATGATAAACGATGGAAGGTTTGGTCTTAGATAGACGCCATACGGTTATACTCTCCGTATGATAAACGATGGAAGGTTGAGTCTTAGATAGACGCCATACGGTTATACTCTCCGTATGATAAACGATGGTAGGTTGGGTCTAAGATAGACGCCATACGGTTATACTCTCCGTATGATAAACGACGGAAGGTTGAGTCTTAGATAGACGCCATACGGTTATACTCTCCGTATGATAAACGATGGAAGGTTTGGTCTTAGATAGACGCCATACGGTTATACTCTCCGTATGATAAACGATGGAAGGTTTGGTCTTAGATAGACGCCATACGGTTATACTCTCCGTATGATAAACGATGGTAGGTTGGGTCTAAGATAGACGCCATACGGTTATATTCTCCGTATGATAAACGATGGTAGGTTTGGTCTAAGATTGACGCCATACGGTTATACTCTCCGTATGATAAACGATGGTAGGTTGGGTCTAAGATAGACGCCATACGGTTATACTCTCCGTATGATAAACGATGGAAGGTTGAGTCTTAGATAGACGCCATACGGTTATACTCTCCGTATGATAAACGATGGAAGGTTTGGTCTTAGATAGACGCCATACGGTTATACTCTCGTTATGATAAACGATGGAAGGTTGAGTCTTAGATAGACGCCATACGGTTATACTCTCCGTATGATAAACGATGGAAGGTTTGGTCTTAGATAGACGCCATACGGTTATACTCTCCGTATGATAAACGATGGTAGGTTGGGTCTTAGATAGACGCCATACGGTTATACTCTCCGTATGATAAACGATGGAAGGTTTGGTCTAAGATAGACGCCATACGGTTATACTCTCCGTATGATAAACGATGGTAGGTTGAGTCTTAGATAGACGCCATACGGTTATACTCTCCGTATGATAAACGATGGTAGGTTGGGTCTTAGATAGACGATATACGGTTATACTCTCCGTATGATAAACGATGAAAGGTTGGGTCTTAAATAGACGCCATACGGTTATACTCTCCGTATGATAAACGATGGAAGGTTTGGTTTAAGATAGACGCCATACGGTTATACTCTCCGTATGATAAACGATGGAAGGTTTGGTCTTAGATAGACGCCATACGGCTATACACTCCGTATGATAAACGATGGTAGGTTGGGTCTTAGATAGACGCCATACGGTTATATTCTCCGTATGATAAATGATGGTAGGTTGGGTCTTAGATAGACGCCATACGGTTATACTCTCCGTATGTTAAACGATGGAAGGTTTGGTCTTAGATAGACGCCATACGGTTATACTCTCCGTATGATAAACGATGGAAGGTTGGGTCTTAGATAGACGCCATACGGTTATACTCTCCGTATGATAAACGATGGTAGGTTTGGTCTAAGATAGACGCCATACGGTTATACTCTCCGTATGATAAACGATGGAAGGTTTGGCCTTAGATAGACGCCATTCGGTTATATTCTCCGTATGATAAACGATGGTAGGTTTGGTCTAAGATAGACGCCATACGGTTATACTCTCCGTATGATAAACGATGGTAGGTTGGGTCTAAGATAGACGCCATACGGTTATATTCTCCGTATGATAAACGATGGAAGGTTTGGTCTTAGATAGACGCCATACGGTTATATTCTCCGTATGATACACGATGGAAGGTTGAGTCTTAGATAGACGCCATACGGTTATATTCTCCGTATGATAAACGATGGTAGGTTGTGTCATAGATAGACGCCATACGGTTATACTCTCCGTATGATAAACGATGGTAGGTTTGGTCTTGTACATTGATGTATACAAATCACAGATGCCAACAAGAAATAAATACACGTGTGTATGTTAAAGTTTTTGTATTAATTGATTTCATTAAATCAGTAATCAATTACAGTCGTGACACTTGATTATAAAGTTTGCACCTGTATTGTGTTGCCATACCGATAAGTCCTTGACGTTTATGATAAGATGTTTTTGCTGTTTTGCTTATAATGGCATATCAAACTAGAACAATAACCGTAGATATTGCAGTGTAGATGACACGTCCATCTTTACATATTAGGATTGTGTTTGCTTGTTTTGATTCTGATGTGCTTTATGAACGATATACAATGAGTCTAGAAAAGATTAAATTGAATAAATATCATTTTCAATATTACTGTATGTAATAATAATTAATATCACAAATTAGTCATCTTAATCAGTATATAATATATAGTCACTGAACAAGAACTCAATTTTTGGCAAAGTTTCTATATAAATCTATACTTTAGGCTAAGTAAAGACGAGTTTGAACACTGCCAATATTGTTAGACAATATAAAGTGAAAAAAGTTCATTCTTTCAAAATCTATAAATAAGCACGATAATGATCTCTGCTTAAAATAAATATCGACGTCATAGCGGACTATCAGGAAGACGGCATAGCCTTTTTTTAATTTAAATAGCTATTTCAGCGTGGCTCAGTAAGGGAATACCTGTTTGTAGCACCATGTCAGTAGTTATGCTTCGCTCTTTTCACTAATTAAGGGCTCCAATGAACAGCCCTTTTCAGAACCTTGTCAGGTAACAATAACCTTTTTGATTATTTGGGGGACCCCCCCCCCCCACACACACACACACACACACCACCACCACCACCACCACTACCACCACCACCACCACCACCACCACCACCCACCCCCCAAACTTTGATCCAGACTGTCGGGTACCACCTTTAACAGAATTTCAGTATTGTAAAATGTCGACATCATACCACGGTTCATGAAAGAATGAAAGGATAAATAACACGGTTCCTATATTTCACCTTTCTTTAGATGAATGTTAAGTCTTTAAGTACACATTGGTGGGTCACAATGTAAAGTGGTTTTGTGAGCCTACTATAACTGCGTGGGACACGGTTTCTATACTAATGGTCGCTGATGTCTGCAGCCATTACCTGTGTACATGTAGTGAAAAGACATAGTCTTATGACGCTTACAAACAAAACGACTTTAAACACTTTTACGTGTGTATATAATTTGTGTATTTTTCTCAAAGATATGACCATTTATCACTGTACCAAAACAAGACTAGTAGAAAGCAGAGGGTGGGTGTGTACATCCCTTGTATGGTATGACAGCGTCAGTTTAAGGCATATGCAAAGGTGTTAGAATTCCTGCGGCTTTCTCTCATTCAGTTTCTCTTGTTTGCATTCATAAAGATCATTCAAGCGAGGATGTCGCATGAAATTTTATTTTTCTATTCACTTCAGCGTACACTCGACTGATCGGACTAAGTGTGTAATCCGGTTCAGGGTATTCTCAGATAGTAGACTGACCGACTATATATATCTTGATGGGTATTTCAGGATAAGAGCTGAGTCTGCTCTATAATTTTGTGGGAGTCAATTACTGCAGTAAACTTGTTCGTTATGTACGTTTTTCTTTTTCTTTTGTCTTGTATTACATATTGACTATCCGGGTGTTTTAAGGAACATAATACATGTACTCGTATGTTAAGGTGTTGGTGGGGGTATTTGTCCACCTCTGCACACACACACACGCACGTACGCACACACACACGCACGCAAACACGCACGCACGCACACGCACGCACGCACACACACGCACGCACGCGCACGCACACACGCACGCACGCACACACACACACACACACACAACGAACAAGAGCAAAAGAACTGTCCATTTTGGTCCACCTTGCTATATCTGTTGGAAAAAAAAGGAAAGCTGTGTTTGTCCATCTATGCCAAATTTGCTGAGGGTCTTGGAGATTATATTAGGCCTACGTATATATAGTCCAGTATAAAAAATATTACATTTTATTATATTGAACACGAAGTTTTAAGGGATTTAAAACCAACATGATATAATCCATATAATGTGACAACGATCGTGATGTTATCACAACATGCATTTTCCGATTGCAAAATAATAAGTAATTTGTGAGCCAACTGGGCAAAAGTGCACAAACAGAATACAAACCGTGCACAACCCGCATTCAAACATAAAAAGTTCAAGTTCTCTGTATAAGAAAACATAAATTGCAACAACAGACGAAACGATAAAATTGGTCAAAAAGTGAGTTGCAAAGTTGTTAGATGAGATGAAAATCCGCAAGTAAGTCGTGTTTATTATGGATACAAAGTCGCGTGTTTAGTATGGGTACAAAGTCGTGTGTTTAGTATGGGTACAAAGTCGTATGTTTAGTATGGGTACAAAGTCGTGTGTTTAGTATGGGTACAAAGTCGTGTGTTTAGTATGGGTACAAAGTCGTGTGTTTAGTATGGGTACAAAGTCGTATGTTTAATATGGGTACAAAGTCGTATGTTTAGTATGGGTACAAAATCGTATGTTTATTATGGATACAAAGTCGTGTGTTTAGTATGGATACAAAGTCGTGTGTTTAGTATGGGTACAAAGTCGTGTGTTTAGTATGGATACAAAGTCGCGTGTTTAGCATGGATACAAAGTCAAGTGTTTAGTATGGATACAAAGTCGAGTGTTAAGTATGGATACAAAGTTGGGTGTTTAGTATGGATACAAAGTCGAGTGTTTAGTATGGGTACAAAGTCGTGTGTTTAGTATGGATACAAAGTCGAGTGTTTAGTATGGGTACAAAGTCGAGTGTTTAGTATGGGTACAAAGTCGAGTGTTTAGTATGGGTACAAAGTCGTATGTTTAGTATGGGTACAAAGTCGTGTGTTTAGTATGGGTACAAAGTCGTGTGTTTAGTATGGGTACAAAGTCGTGTGTTTAGTATGGGTACAAAGTCGTATGTTTAATATGGGTACAAAGTCGTGTGTTTAATATGGGTACAAAGTCGTATGTTTAGTATGGATACAAAGTCGTGTGTTTAGTATGGATACAAAGTCGTGTGTTTAGTATGGGTACAAAGTCGTGTGTTTAGTATGGATACAAAGTCGCGTGTTTAGCATGGATACAAAGTCAAGTGTTTAGTATGGATACAAAGTCGAGTGTTAAGTATGGATACAAAGTTGGGTGTTTAGTATGGATACAAAGTCGAGTGTTTAGTATGGGTACAAAGTCGTGTGTTTAGTATGGATACAAAGTCGAGTGTTTAGTATGGGTACAAAGTCGAGTGTTTAGTATGGGTACAAAGTCGAGTGTTTAGTATGGATACAAAGTCGAGTGTTTTAGTATGGGTACAAAGTCGTGTTTAGTATGGACAAAGTCGAGTGTTTAGTATGGATACAAAGTCGAGTGTTTAGTATGGGTACAAAGTCGTGTTTAGTATGGATACAAAGTCGAGTGTTTAGTATGGGTACAAAGTCGAGTGTTTAGTATGGGTACAAAGTCGAGTGTTTAGTATGGGTACAAAGTCGAGTGTTTTATGGGTACAAAGTCGTGTGTTTAGTATGGTACAAAGTCGAGTGTTTAGTATGGGTACAAAGTCGAGTGTTTAGTATGGGTACAAAGTCGAGTGTTTATATGGGTACAAATCGTGTGTTTAGTTGGATACAAGTCGAGTGTTAATTATGATACAAAGGCGTGTGTTAGTATGGATTACAAAGTCGAGTGTTTAGTTGGGTACAAAGTCGTGTGTTTTAGTATTATACAATTCGAGTGTTTAGTATGGGTATCAAAGTCGCGTGTTTATATGGATCAAGTCGAGTGGTTTAAGTAATGGAAACAAAGTCGTGTGTTTAGTATGGTACAAAGTCGTGTGTTTTAGGATGGATACAAAGTCGCTGTGTTTGTATTGGTACAAAGTCGAGTGTTTAGTATGGGTACAAAGTCGTGTGTTTAGGATGCGTACAAAGTCGTATGTTTAGTATGGATACAAAAGTAGAGTGTTTTAGTATGGATACCAAAGGTCGCCGTGTTTCTGTATGGGTACAAAGTCGCGTGTTTAGTATGGGTACAAAGTCGGTGTGTTTAGTATGGTAACAAAGTCGGGATGTTTGTGATGGGTACAAAGTCGGGTGTTGTAGTATGGGTACAAAGTCGATGTTTAGTATGGGTACAAAGTCGTACGTTTAGTATGGATACAAAGTCGTGTGTTTAGTATGGATACAAAGTCGCGTGTTTTGTATGGGTACAAAGTCGCGTGTTTAGTATGGGTACAAAGTCGGTTGTTTTGTATGGGTACAAAGTCGTATGTTTAGTATGGATACAAAGTCGAGTGTTTAGTATGGGTACAAAATCGCGTGTTTAGTATGGGTACAAAGTCGCGTGTTTAGTATGGGTACAAAGTCGTGTGTTTAGTATGGGTACAAAAACGGGTGTTTTGTATGGATACAAAGTCGAGTGTCTAGTATGGGTACAAAGTCGTGTGTTTAGTATGGGTACAAAGTCGGGTGTTTTGTGTGGGTACAAAGTCGAGTGTTTAGTATAGGTACAAAGTCGTGTGTTTAGTATGCGTACAAAGTCGTATGTTTAGTATGGGTACAAAGTCGCGTGTTTAGTATGGGTACAAAGTCGCGTGTTTAGTATGGATTCCAAGTCATGTGTTTAGTATGGATACAAAGTCGTGTGTTTACTATGGGTACAAAGTCGCGTGTTTAGCATGGGTACAAAGTCGCGTGTTTAGTATGGGTACAAAGTCGCGTGTTTATTATGGGTACAAAGTCGAGTGTTTAGTATGGATACAAAGTCGCGTGTTTAGTATGGGTACAAAGTCGAGTACAAAGTCGAGTGTTTAGTATGGATACAAAGTCGCGTGTTTAGTATGGGTACAAAGTCTCGTGTTTAGTATGGGTACAAAGTCGTGTGTTTAGTATGGGTACAAAGTCGTGTGTTTAGTATGGGTACAAAGTCGAGTGTTTAGTATGGGTACAAAGTCGTGTGTTTAGTATGGGTACAAAGTCGAGTGTTTAGTATGGGTACAAAGTCGTGTGTTTACTATGGATACAAAGTCGGGTGTTTAGTATGAATACAAAGTCGTGTGTTTAGTATGGATACAAAGTCGCGTATTTAGCATGGATACAAAGTCGAGTGTTTAGTATGGATACAAAGTCAAGTGTTAAGTATGGATACAAAGTCGTGTGTTTAGTATGGATACAAAGTCGAGTGTTTAGTATGGGTACAAAGTCGTGTGTTTAGTATGGATCCAAAGTCGAGTGTTTAGTATGGGTACAAAGTCGAGTGTTTAGTATGGGTACAAAGTCGACTGTTTAGTATGGATACAAAGTCAAGTGTTTAGTATGGGTACAAAGTCGAGTGTTTAGTATGGATACAAAGTCGAGTGTTTAGTATGGGTACAAAGTCGAGTGTTTAGTATGGGTACAAAGTCGTGTGTTTTGTATGGGTACAAAGTCGAGTGTTTAATATGGGTACAAAGTCGAGTGTTTAGTATGGATACAAAGTCGAGTGTTTTGTATGGGTACAAAGTCGAGTGTTTAATATGGGTACAAAGTCGTGTGTTTAGTATGGATACAAAGTCGAGTGTTAAGTATGGATACAAAGTCGTGTGTTTAGTATGGATACAAAGTCGAGTGTTTAGTATGGGTACAAAGTCGTGTGTTTAGTATGGATACAAAGTCGAGTGTTTAGTATGGGTACAAAGTCGCGTGTTTAGTATGGATACAAAGTCGAGTGTTAAGTATGGATACAAAGTCGTGTGTTTAGTATGGATACAAAGTCGTGTGTTTAGGATGGATACAAAGTCGCGTGTTTTGTATGGGTACAAAGTCGAGTGTTTAGTATGGGTACAAAGTCGTGTGTTTAGTATGCGTACAAAGTCGTATGTTTAGTATGGATACAAAGTCGTGTGTTTAGTATGGATACAAAGTCGCGTGTTTTGTATGGGTACAAAGTCGCGTGTTTAGTATGGGTACAAAGTCGGTTGTTTTGTATGGGTACAAAGTCGTATGTTTAGTATGGATACAAAGTCGAGTGTTTAGTATGGGTACAAAATCGCGTGTTTAGTATGGGTACAAAGTCGCGTGTTTAGTATGGGTACAAAGTCGTGTGTTTAGTATGGGTACAAAGTCGGGTGTTTTGTATGGATACAAAGTCGATGTTAGTATGGGTACAAAGTCGTGTGTTTAGTATGGGTACAAAGTCGGGTGTTTTGTGTGGGTACAAAGTCGAGTGTTTAGTATAGGTACAAAGTCGTGTGTTTAGTATGCGTACAAAGTCGTATGTTTAGTATGGGTACAAAGTCGCGTGTTTAGTATGGGTACAAAGTCGCGTGTTTAGTATGGATTCCAAGTCATGTGTTTAGTATGGATACAAAGTCGTGTGTTTACTATGGGTACAAAGTCGCGTGTTTAGCATGGGTACAAAGTCGCGTGTTTAGTATGGGTACAAAGTCGCGTGTTTATTATGGGTACAAAGTCGAGTGTTTAGTATGGATACAAAGTCGCGTGTTTAGTATGGGTACAAAGTCGAGTACAAAGTCGAGTGTTTAGTATAGATACAAAGTGGCGTGTTTAGTATGGGTACAAAGTCGTGTGTTTAGTATAGGTACAAAGTCGTGTTTTTAGTATGGGTACAAAGTCGAGTGTTTAGTATGCGTACAAAGTCGTGTGTTTAGTATGGGTACAAAGTCGAGTGTTTAGTATGGGTACAAAGTTGTGTGTTTAGTATGGGTACAAAGTCGAGTGTTTAGTATGGGTACAAAGTCGTGTGTTTACTATGGATACAAAGTCGGGTGTTTAGTATGAATACAAAGTCGTGTGTTTACTATGGATACAAAGTCGTGTGTTTACTATGGATACAAAGTCGGGTGTTTAGTATGGGTACAAAGTCGAGTGTTAAGTATGGGTACAAAGTCGAGTGTTTAGTATGGATACAAAGTCGTGTGTTTAGTATGGATACAAAGTCGAGTGTTAAGTATGGGTACAAAGTCGTGTGTTTAGTATGGATACAAAGTCGTGTGTTTAGTATGGATACAAAGTCGTGTGTTAAGTATGGGTACAAAGTTGAGTGTTTAGTATGGATACAAAGTCGTGTGTTTAGTATGGATACAAAGTCGAGTGTTAAGTATGGGTACAAAGTCGTGTGTTTAGTATGGATACAAAGTTGCGTGTTTAGCATGGGTACAAAGTCGAGTGTTTAGTATGGATACAAAGTCGAGTGTTAGGTATGGGTACAAAGTCGAGTGTTTAGTATGGATACAAAGTCGAGTGTTTAGTATGGATACAAAGTCGATTGTTTAGTATGGGTACAAAGTCGAGTGTTTAGTATGGATACAAAGTCGAGTGTTAAGTATAGGTACAAAGTCGAGTGTTTAGTATTGATACAAAGTCGAGTGTTTAGTATGGATACAAAGTCGAGTGTTTAGTATGGGTACACAGTCGTATGTTTAATATGGCTACAAAGTCGAGTGTTTAGTATGGATACAAAGTCGAGTGTTTAGTATGGGTACAAAGTCGAGTGTTTAGTATGGATACAAAGTCGAGTGTTAAGTATGGGTACAAAGTCGAGTGTTTAGTATGGATACAAAGTCGAGTGTTTAGTATGGATACAAAGTCGCGTGTTTAGTATGGATACAAAGTCGCGTGTTTAGTATGGATACAAAGTCGAGTGTTTAGTATGGATACAAAGTCGTGTGTTTTGTTTAGTATGGGTACAAAGTCGTGTGTTTAGTATGGATACAAAGTCGTGTGTTTAGTATGGATACAAAGTCGTGTGTTTAGTATGGATACAAAGTCTCGTGTTTAGTATGGGTACACAGTCGTATGTTTAGTATGGATACAAAGTCGAGTGTTTAGTATGGATACAAAGTCGCGTGTTTAGTATGGATACAAAGTCGCGTGTTTAGTATGGATACAAAGTCGAGTGTTTAGTATGGATACAAAGTCGTGTGTTGAGTATGGGTACAAAGTCGTGTGTTTAGTATGGGTACAAAGTCGTGTGTTTAGTATGGATACAAAGTCGTGTGTTTAGTATGGATACAAAGTCGTGTGTTTAGTATGGATACAAAGTCTCGTGTTTAGTATGGGTACAAAGTCGTATGTTTAGTATGGATACAAAGTCGCGTGTTTAGTATGGATACAAAGTCGCGTGTTTAGTATGGGTACTAAGTCGAGTGTTTAGTTTGGGTAAAAAGTCGTGTGTTTAGTATGGGTACAAAGTCGAATGTTTAGTATGGATACAAAGTCGCGTGTTTAGTATGGATACAAAGTCGTATGTTTAGTATGGGTACAAAGTCGTGTGTTTAGTATGGGTACAAAATCGAGTGTTTAGTATGGGTAGAAAGTCGTGTGTTTAGTATGGGTACAAAGTTGTGTGTTTAGTATGGGTACAAAGTCGAGTTTTTAGTTTGGGTACAAAGTCGTGTGTTTAGTATGGGTACAAAGTCGAATGTTTAGTATGGATACAAAGTCGAGTGTTTAGTATGGGTACAAAGTCGAGTGTTTAGTATGGGTACAAAGTCGTGTGTTTAGTATGGGTACAAAGTCTAATGTTTAGTATGTATACAAAGTCGTGTGTTTAGTATGGATACAAAGTCGCGTGTTTAGTATGGATACAAAGTCGCGTGTTTAGTATGGGTACAAAGTCGCGTGTTTAGCATGGATACAAAGTCGTGTGTTTAGTATGGATACAAAGTCGTGTGTTTAGTATGGATACAAAGTCGTGTGTTTAGTATGGATACAAAGTCGCGTGTTTAGTATGGGTACAAAGTCGCGTGTTTAGCATGGATACAAAGTCGAGTGTTTAGTATGGATACAAAGTCGTGTGTTTAGTATGGATACAAAGTCGAGTGTTTAGTATGGGTACAAAGTCGAATGTTAAGTATGGATACAAAGTCGAGCGTTTAGTATGGGTACAAAGTCGTGTGTTTAGTATGGGTACAAAGTCTAATGTTTAGTATGGATACAACGTCGTGTGTTTAGTATGGGTAGAAAGTCGAGTGTTTAGTGGGTACAAAGCCGAGTGTCTAGTATGGGTACAAAGTCGTGTGTTTCGTATGGGTACAAAGTCGGGTGTTTTGTATGGGTACAAAGTCGAGTGTTTAGTATGGGTACAAAGTCGTGTGTTTAGTATGCGTACAAAGTCGTGTGTTTAGTATGGACACAAAGTCGTGTGTTTAGTATGGACACAAAGTCGTGTGTTTAGTATGGGTACAAAGTCGTGTGTTTAGTATGGGTACAAAGTCGTCTGTTAAGTATGGGTACAAAGTCGACTGTTTAGTATGGGTACAAAGTCGAGTGTTTAGTATGGGTACAAAGTTGCGCAAGGCCGATTGTCGCCAAAGTGTGGTAAATCTTCGGCCGACCCTGGAAATTATCATTCTTATTACCTAACATTTTAATAAAGTTGCGTAACGACCATTAGACCGTATGATTACTTGGGAAAGTTTTGTGATAGAGAGACAAGCTACGTGTGCTGAATTTACATACGGACCAAAGGTGCTCAACATCACTCAGCTAAAAATAGAACGGAATATCATAAGTTAAAAATAGAACGGAAACAAATGATTCTTTACAGGAGATACAATAGAAAACAGCCAACGTTATTTGGCGTCAAATTGAACACGTTATCTTTTGCCAAAAGTAGTTATTAATGTATATAATAAACCCTGCAAGTAATTTTACCATATAGGTCTTTGTTTTCTTAAAACTACATTCAATCCACTTTAATATACGTATCGGACGTTTCCAGAAAAAACAAACTATCTCATTCGCATTCGGATTTGTTAACAATGCATTCGAATTGAACTACATCAACAGGGGTACGTGATATAGTGAGTATGCTTTCCCCAGAGACAGGTGCCCATGTAGCTCAGTTGCTAGAACACTACTTCAAGAGGAGGGGGTCTTGGGTACGACCCTTGCCCTCGGTAATGGGATTTCTCCAGCATTTTAGTGGCGTCAGAAGGGGTTCTTATTTGCATGTGATATATAAAGGTTAGGATGTAATTAGATAGCGGTATTTAACATGCGCGGTGTTGCAATTTACAAATTGACTTTTGAAGTGACAAATCCGTGTATTGAAAATTAGAAATAGTAATAAGAATATTAGCGGATATCCCCCTCTACAATCAAAGTCACGTCATAAGAAACAGAAACTATGAGAAAACTGTCATTTAAATGATGTGTTTTACTACACATTGTGCGTTTGCTTTAAATCCTATATAAAATCTTCCTTTAAAACATCATTGTTTTTATGTATTATTAAATAAAAGTAACAGGGATTGAAAAATACCATTATCTGCTCACAAAAGGTAGATAGCAAAACAAAACAAAAACAAATACACAAAAAATATCCAATAAAACAGCAAACAAAATAAACCTCACAAAAACAAACAATAATAACAACAACATTAACTTTATCAGTAGACGACCATAAACTTATAAACGTTTCAAGCGACCTCCACAGCCTTGGATGCTAAAAGATATTTAGGTGATACTCGTTACTTTTTGCTTATTCTTTGCAAAAAATGAATAATTAATTGCACCAAAATGTGGCGTTAACAAATATATTACGTATTATTGATAGACTTGTGTCTTCGTGATGTTAAGTTTTGCTGGTGATTTATAAACTCGCAGAAGTCTACTTGTGCTAATTAAAATTTGTGCATTTTAATGGACTTTGTGTTGATTGGAAATCATGCAGTAAACCATTGTATTTATATACGACTTAGGTAAAATTTGAGGTAGGGCACGTTATTACAGT
The DNA here is from genome assembly GCA_007844125.1 of Sinonovacula constricta. Taxonomy (NCBI): domain Eukaryota; kingdom Metazoa; phylum Mollusca; class Bivalvia; order Cardiida; family Solecurtidae; genus Sinonovacula; species Sinonovacula constricta. Next base: position 38,839,576 of record CM017564.1, on the reverse strand, counting down.
CTTAAAACATCTGAACACATACTGTCTTTAACCCGGTGAACATCAATATTTAAAACGTAACGTCGTATGTTCTCTTCTGTTTAATAAACTTAAGTATTGAAGTTAACATTAAAAAAGCAATTAAAATGTCGGAAATGTTTTCGATGTTATAACTAAAAACGTCTGATTTCATGCTATTACTTCGTCATGTCTTGCTTTACTCGTATTTTGCTTTTTTGGTTAACATTCATATTCCAGTTAATTGCTAGCCATTGTTATATTTCTGGATAAATCGCTTCTTTTAGGAATGGAAAATCCCCTACTCCAAGGAAATGACGGAGCTGTTGTGCATTTTTAATTTTACAATTTTGGAACACATTCCGGAGTAAATTCTCATCATTTCCAGCTATGCTCGTATATTGCTTTTTGGTTAACACTCACATTCTAATTTTACGCTAGCCTTTGTTAAACATTCTGATACACTGCTCTTTTAAGGAAAGGAAAGACTCCCCAGGATATCACCGAGCAGTTGGGCATTCTTATTTTTGACATTAAGGACACCTCGGTTATTTTACTGTCAAAAAAGACCTCCTCAGGTAAAATGAGGAAAAGTAGTCCCGGCCAGATTTCAGTCAAACTCAAAGCAATTCAAAGTCGACACAGCATGTTGTTTAATGTATAGAGCATTATATTGACAAGAAACACGGACAGAGAAAATGACTGAGAGAGAGAGAGAGAGAGAGAGAGAGAGAGAGAGAGAGAGAGAGAGAGACAGACAGACAGACAGAGAGACAGAGACAGAGACAGAGACAGAGAGAGTAAAAAAAGACAGAGAGAGTAAAAAAAGGGAAAGAGAGAGTGTGTGTTGGGGAGGAGAGAGAGAGAGAAAGAAAAAGAGAAATGATAAATGCAGTATGTTTGATTCAAACGACATAAGTACTTTTTTACTTTGAAAATGCGACTTATTTTAATTAACTGGCGATAACATATTGAATATTTTATTCTCGACCAAATAAGAACGTTATACAAGGAAAAATGTCAAATACAAGATTCAAATCTTCCGTCACTATCTTTCGGCAAGTTGATGTAAAACTTTCAAAACCTTTTAATAGAACGAAGAAATAAAATGTTGTTCAATTCAAATACTGTTTAAATGTTATTTACTCTTCATGATAATTGTAAAACAAACGTTGAGATTATTTTCCTGTGGATAAATAAAAAATCAACACATTTTCGAAGTTAAGCATTGACACAACGGTTCGATTTTAAAGCCGACGTTAAAAACAAACCCTTCCTGATTTTTTTTTGCAAATTAGCAGACAATATTTCTCTTATGCAGACAGCTTACAAAACAGAAATTGCTAAGCTGGGATGATAGCCGGAATATAAGAAACACGGAGAAAAATGCGGATACTTAATGTTCTTGCGCTATCAGTCCGTTGTTCCGTCCCTCCATCCGTCCGACTGTCAACCCCTTAATTCCTTTCGCACCCATAAGCTAGCATTCTTCGTTGTATTTACGGCTTTTGGGGAAAATGGTGCATGTGTAATGTCTTCACATTTCTCCGTTATATGAAGTTATTGCCCATTGATTAAAACATGCCGCCATTACATGTTGTTCTCTGAAAGCATGTGTCAGTCGTGCTCTTGTGGATTTAAATAAACATCTTCAAAACACGAAAAACCGCATAACCGCCAACTTTTGAAATGACGTTAAAATATCATCTCATCTTCCGGGCAAGCCGCTATGACGTAAACTACACATACATGTTGTACCTATTTTTAGATGTGAAAAGACGGATCAGTTAGGGTGCAGTTTATTTCACGATTCATACCTTTTTTGCAATTGAAGTTTAAGCCCAGAAATTATCCTAAAACAGGATGAAATACTGATACATACATGTGTATTTATATCAGACAAACTGCGGTATGCCACCTTAAACGGATTCTAAAGTTTGTAATTAAACATTTTATCTTTACAAACTATGTTTGCTTGAAAGGATACCACTGATTTGTATTTAGAAAGATACAAAAAATTGAATTTCTCTTTAAATAGATTTTTCGTTTTGAGGGAGCATGTAGCAAATTGCTTGTTCACTCTCGGTATGATATTAATTGAAACACTCCCTCGGACATGTGCTGATGCACCAGATAACAACACAGTAAGCCAATTTTAGAACAAGATGTATCACCTGTGGTTTTATTGGGATTAAATGATACTTTTTCATCTGGAATCAAAATATTTAAAATTTTATTTTTGTTTATTTTGATATTGCGAGACTTGTCTTCTGTGGTTGGGCGGACACGCGTGCTAGCAGGATAGAAAACGCGTCCCTTTTGAGTTGATGTAATTGAGCATGAATTGCCCTTTTAAACGCATGCATCCAGTTAGCGATTGTGCATTTACAAATAATCTTTTGACGAACACGTGCAGTGATGCAAAGAAAATTAACAAAACTATAATGTTTCCGATGGGCTGGTTATATGCTAATATACACGTTGCTCGGGTGAGATAAAAAAAAATCGAGAGCCTTTTTGAGACTCGGTAGATACGGGTTGATGGAGTATCTAATTTGACTTTCAATCAAATAACACTCGAAGATCTGTCTAGAAAGCGCAGAAAACTATGTACAGTTTTATAAGACAGAATACATGTAGTAGCACTTTTAACATAACACCCAGTTGTGTGGTCCTATGAAACTGAGTCAACGGGACTTAAGAAATTCAGCGCGTTTAGAAGAGATGGTTAGGCGGTGTAAGTTTGCCCTTGTAAGCAATTACAGGTGTGCAAACAAGATCAATATGATTCCGTAGTATATCATATGTACAACGCATTGGAACTTCGAAAGCAGGCAAGTCTTCAGCTGCAAATAAACACCACACCTAAAATATAGATTTTACATTGGGACAAAGTTACATCGAAGTTACTAACATTCGATGATAGAAATTTTATTTAGAATTCAATACGTTCTACGGGATTTTGCGTCTTAAGTTAAGTTAGGTCTGGATCGACCAAAATAAACTAAGTTTGAAATTAATAACTACCTACAGCCCCATGTGGTCTGAATCTAAAAACTCCGAGTGCGCAAATCTTGGCCTAGTAGATAAAGCATAGTCAGTAGAACTCTCGTTCTAATAGTGGTCCGCTTCCTTGACTATGCCAACTTATTTTTTATTAAATATGAAATTAAATGACAGTTTGTAACATACATTAGCCATAAGACCCCTCTGAATCCACTTTCTCACTTGACCTGGCCATTGAGTGTTGTTTAGATTGGCATCGATAAAAATATACACATTTTGGCCAAATGACGTCAAATTGATCTCACTAAAAATGAATTTTTAGTAAAAAAAATACTATATACTATAACTATATATATGTTGGTTAATATATTTTTTTAAAAAAGCATTTCATTTTGTTTAAACAGCAGCAGCATGCAGAAAAGTTAACTTTTCGTCGGACGGTTGTCTACTTTAACGAGCTATATATTCAAAAGTATACTAGATATAACTGTTATGCAAAATAAAAAAAAAACAGGTTTTGACAATTTTGTCATTAAAGCTCTTTTTTCCAAATAAAGCCTCACTTTATTAATACGTCATAGGTAAAAGTGCGCAGTCTTTATATTCAAAAAACAAATGCAATATTTTAGAAATGCTTCTATTTTTATTTTGCGTATCATATAAAGGAAATATACTTTCTTGAGTTCTGAATGATTTCTTTTCATTGATGTATGTTTTAAAAACAGTTGTGTTCAACTTTGAAGCCATTGTCACGTATTGGTACGCGAATCATTTTTTTATTTAGGTGCCATTAAAAGACAAGACCGACCTTATATCTAAGAAAATAAATTTAATTGAAACATGTCATTTATTACCCCTTGCAAATTATTAAATTATTAAAAGAAATTAATACCTCCTAAGAAATTTTGATCCATGAATGTGACCTCATCGTGGCTGTAAAATTACATTGGATTAACACGTTATTATGGATTTTAGAGTTATAAAACAAATACTACATTGCTAACAAGCAAGCATAAGTTGAATAAATGAAATGGTCATTTAAAAATCTTCAAAGTGGTGCTGCAATGATTGTGGGCACATCTTGCCTAATATTTTTAAAATACAAAAATAAACACTGTTTCTGTACTAACTGTACTAACTGGAGTTTTTATCCACATTTCAAAGTCTCTCTGGATGTTTTCATGCACGTGATCGGAACCGATCTTCTCGTCAGAGGTCACGTGCCTTTCAGCTCACTGTAACCTTTGTCATAAAAAGGAAAAATCGCCAATCGGCTTGACAATGAGATTAACACGAGATTATAATGTAATGCATTTTTAAATAATATATCAATATAGTTTTATTTAAACGATACAGATAATGATGTTTAGGTTTTTAATTAAGTTTAAATATTATGGAACATTTTACATGGACACTGATATCGATATACATAAGCATGTGGTTACTGACTATGGTCACGCGATTACTGTAGCCAGTGTTAAGGGTGGTCCAAAAGTTGTTCTTAGATAACCAAGTCATTCGTACATAAAAAGGTCTTGCAAAGTGATGCTCATTTAGGCCAAAGATCTGTGTAAACAATCAAGGATAAATCCACACTCGCCATTGCAAACACGTGTTTCCTATCCGAGCCACACTGTAGAGATGGCTATTTTTAAACTTTTAAAACCACATGGCCACTAATAATTTATATAGTCATCCGGGTATTCCGCTCTGACGTGGATATCTATTTTTAGCATAGACCACTATCGTGCTTTTAATAGAGTTGGAATGATCATTTAGAACATTCTTTTTCGGGAAAAGCACAGTCTAACAACAAAGTTATTGTTTAACGTCGTCTTTATAACGACTAAAGTATGGCTTTATGCAAAAAGTAGGACAAAGCCTTTCAGGGGCGTGCCTGGGCGACTTTTGAGTATACGCACTATTCCTAGGGAGTCCGGGGGCGTGCCCCCCCCCCCCATCCGGATTTTTTCCATAGAACGCCATAGATGCATTAGGGGGGTGGGGGGGAGTGGCGGGTACTCTCACTGTCTAGAACGAAGAATTTTCTTAGAAGCAGGAAGAGACAGAAATACGTCAAGTTGGATTGTTGAAGATTGTATAGAATTAGAAAAATGTTTAAGTTACATGGATTTAAATAATAAAGACAATTAACTGGTAGTGCCTAACCCGGGTTAGGCGACGATTTTAATTCGCTTTTAGGCGTGTTTTTTTTTTTTTTTTTTTTTTTTTTTTTTAATTTTAGGAAGCATCTGTACGCACGTGCGGAAGTGCGTAAGCCCAGGCACGCCCCTGAAAGCAGTTGTTAGATATTGGTACGTGTATTTGATATAGGCACACTATCGGATATCCCCTTCAGGAGAGCGGTGGGAACTATGAAGCTGTTATGCATGTTAGATTATGGTACTAGTACTTGTTTATGATAAACGTACCGCATCGTGAAAAAATGTATTTGTTATTAATTATTGTTGTTGGTGGGTTTTTTTGCTCATAAAAAGTTTTATATCCAAGATAATTTAGAAATGTTCCTTAAATCGAAACAGGAAAGCTGCTATGTGCTTTTGATGATACTTCGGACATAATTAAGTTTCAACTTTAGATAAAATAAACAACAGATCCAACAGCAAGCCTACGTCTGCATCTTTGGAGTTTATGTTCAATATGTCTAGTTAGATAGGATTTCACTGCACTTGTCAAAGTTGTCAAATTCCTGCAGTTAGATACTATGGAAGGGGATATCCGCCAATATTCAATTTCCAATTTGCAAATTGCAACACTGCATATGCTTAAATTTGCTATTTGTTTGCACAAACAAGGTCGTTTTAACGTGTATCTAGTTCACATTTCTCGTATACAATTTGGAAATTACAAATCTGAAGTCACTATTATCAAGTAACAAATGTTATGTTCGCTTACAATTTACAAGTTACAAATCTCAAGTCACAATTCTGACTTGAGATTTGTAATTTCCAAATTGTATACGAAAACTGTGAATTAGATAATGTAAAAAATAACGTGTTTGTGCAAACAAATAGCAAATTTAAGCAAATGCAGTGTTGCAATTTGCAAATTAGAAATTGAATATTGGCGGATATCCCCTTCCATAGTAGTTGTCTAAATGGTAAATCTTAACTCACTTGTTATAAATAATGGCACAGTGTGCACGTAGTCGACTGCTGACAGCCACATATATCGGGACCCTAAGACATAGCACACTCAGTGGTGTCGGGCACAACCTCTGCATACTAACTTTGTTGTATTTTGTTTGTTTGTTTGTTTTTTTTGTTTCTTAGGCTTTGTGAAATACAATTATGAGATAATGGCGAAAAGTTAAGAGGTTGGGGGTGGGGGACTTAAAAAAAACAAGGTAGGCATGCTCAATGCGGACAAACAGGTCAGTGGCTGTACAAAACAAAATGTTCAAGGACATTGGTAATAATGTCCGTAAACTGAAAACTCCAGACAAATTGTCTGGGTAGAACAAACCGACTCACAACCGGTCGACAAGGTACAGTTAACACACATGCTAACCCATATAACACTGTCTTGAGAGCAGGTTGAGGCATATATACATGTATATACCATGCATGCACTTGCCAATATGAAAACAAGAAAGCTTGGACATTCTCATATATAAGGCGTTGAGCGTGATGTCTAGTTTAGAAAAATCGTTAAGTCACACAAATAATTACGTGTATAGAGGACGACAACGACATGCAATGTAAATAAATTAAAAAAGTAACAATTTGCAACTTCGCGATTGGTGATAACTACTTCCCATACTGACATCTTTTTCGTTGAAGGTATGAATTCTATATAAGCATTAGAATACAATCGGAACACCTCGGATAATTCACGAATCATCTCTCGGATGTATGTAGGTAGTCTGATTACCTCTATCATTTCCCTAAATGGGACTTCTTTTGTGACAGAAGTCAAAACAAAGATGGCAGCTCGGATGACAGCTCACTATAGTACGATACCAGTAAAACTTCAATTTGCGGCGGCTTCAAATTTAAATCATCCTATTTTAATTTACCCAGCGCAGCAGACAAGCAGCTGTCAAACGATGGCAGCGTCCATGTTTTGTGCGAACTACTTAGGCATGTTCTTCTTCCGACTTCCGGCGAACAAAACGATCGTGATTTCATTAATATTATTGCACCAGATACATCCCAGGGATGATAGGACGGAATTACCCGAGGAGTTCCGATTGTATTAGAATATAGCGGGTAGCCATAGCACTTCATCTGCACAGTACTTGTTCTGGTGAACCTTGTTTGATATTAGGGTCCCTCACTGAGACACGTGACATGCATGACAAGCTTCCAAACAACAACGAATATCTTTTACTTTTACTTTCTTCTCAATTGTTTATATGCATGTTTTTCATATTCACTTGATTCGTAGCCATGGTTTCACAATTTTTCACTTGCTGCTGTCGCCAGATCTTTACTCCAACTATATGGCTGAAAATTTATTATTTATTTTAAGGATTTTTTGAGAAAAAAGGTGGAGACGCCAGTGGCCGATCGTGTGGGTTCGGGTCCCGGTCGAGGCGTGAACTTTCATTTTGGGCGGTTTTACATGTTACATGTTTTACATGTTACCTGCGTTGCGCCGATGGTTTTACCAAGACGTTAGTCTGGGACTTCCTCCGCCAAGCTGGGCTGATACTTGTGTCTGTGCGAAGTAACCAAAAATCGTTTTCAGACGCTCACTGCATGTTAACAGAGTACGCATGAGCGTACACATTTTCTTCCGCGTACACATTCTTTGCCAAATTGAAAATATAAAATGTAAAAATCTGCAATAAAACCTTTCCTCGGAATGGGTAAGATACATAATTGCGACCAGCTACGTTTGTCTTCTTAATGACACCATGATCAAAATGAGTAAAAATTGACAAATCGATTAGTAACATTTCTGTTACTGTCCTTCTCTTGTATCGCAAGTACTTTGTGCTGTTATATTCAATCGGAACACCTAAGATAATTCCGTTCTCAGCATATCTTGGCAGTATAGAACAGACCACATACGATGTAGATATACAAACTTTTCCGAGGAAGCATCTCCCCCCCCCCCCCACCAATCACGCCCACCCACCCCCTCCATATCTCCCGATCCGATCCCTGCGACCATGTGTAAACATCACATCATGCCTAGCTACGCATCTGCGTTGTGTAGCACGTGCATATTTGTGTAACTCATGGCGCAAGATTTTCGCGTATTTCAAAGCGACCCTATCGAATTTTACTGTACACGTTTTTATATCGAATTCTTATTCTGACTCTTACACTGAAGATGTTGAACATGTTACTTTTATTATACACCTGTAAAACAATGCTTGTTTGAATTTTCTTACAATATACAACCGAATTGAGAACAACATTACAGACCTTGTATTGTTCAGTGATTTGGGACCTCTTGTCAGCCATGTTACATAATTATACATGTTTTGTTCGTTTGTTTATTTTTGTTTATGTTGTTGTTTTGTGGATGGGTCTGTTTTTTGTTTTGTTGCTGTTGTTGTTTGTTTTGTTGTTTGTTCGTGTGTGTGTGTTTGTTTTTGTTTTGTTTATTGTTGTGTTTTTGTTAAGTTGTTTTTGTTATCTGTAATATGAAAAACAATAGTATTTAATGTTTTGTTTCTGTATTTAATTTGATAATGCCGAGAGAACTATGGTAACTAGACACAGCTTTATATGGTATTTTATCATGACTGCTGTAACATTTTGTTTTGTTTTTTACTTAGAAATAAATCATCTTACACCATTTTCTCACAAGCTAGATAAAATTGGGGAAACAAATAAACTGCTCGTGCACCAGAAATCACGTTTTGAAATAGTAAATTATATGTTATAGGTTTGATCAGTGACATACCTCAGCCTGTGACCTTATTAACGATCAGTAGCATATCACATTAAAAATATCACCTATACCATCGCCACATATAACCTAGATACAAGCGCACATTAATTCTGTAACTGCTCAAGTGTAAATTTGTAATTCAAATTGACAAGCTGTCATCCCTTAATAACAACTATGATGATTACGTGATACCAGGTACACGGCGGATCCAGATCAAAAATTATATTTGATATTAATGTTTATTTAATTATAACCTTGTGATTTATTTTTATTTCATATAGAAATCTAGGGGATGAAATGTCCCGTAAGGTCACACGTTATACTCTGGGATAGTAGTGAAGGCAACACATATTGTGGTACTGAGACATGTTGCAGTACGTCGACTCTGAAGTGAACGTCCTATTCGCCCAAGGCCTGTACATGTTTCCGAACAACATGCTACTAAACATCCACCAAACCTAGACTGGCGTATTGAGATGATAAGGTCCCGCTCTAACGATGTTAACATCGATGACACCAATAGTACATGTTCTCTACCCAGCACACACTTTCTCTCCAAGCACTCAAAATCTAGTGCCACCGCCTTCTGTAGAACCACCAAGGCTCATGTAGAACCAGCTCTCGAGCATAATGACAACACAATGCCTATTATAATCGTTGGCGTCGCAGTTATATCGGTCTACCCGTTCTTTTGTTTTGTTGACTTCATAAAAAATACAGCTTTCCCTTCCAACTTGCAGAGTAGCTGGCGAGAGCTTAAATCTGTTGACCCACTCATTGATCCCGTTATAGTTGGTGCTGGAGTGATGGGGCAGGTGGCGTAGTAACGCTGGCGAGAGCTTGAAGCTGTTGACCAACTCCTTGATCCCGTCTTTGTTGGTGCTGGAGTGGTGGGAGCAGGTGGCGCACTAACGCTGGTGAGAACTGAAAGCTGTGGACCCACTCCTTGATTCCGTCTTTGATCGTGCTGGAGTGGTGAGAGCAGATGGCGCACTAACACTGGCGAGAACTGAAAGCTGTTGACCCACTCCTTGATTCTTTCTTTGATCGAGCTGGAGTGTTGGGGTGCAGATGGCGCACTAACGCTGGCGAGAACTGAAAGCTGTTGACCCGCTCCTTGATTCTTTCTTTGATCGAGCTGGAGTGTTGGGGTGCAGATGGCGCACTAACGCTGGCGAGAACTGAAAGCTGTTGACCCACTCCTTGATTCTTTCTTTGATCGAGCTGGAGTGTTGGGGTGCAGATGGCGCACTAACGCTGGCGAGAACTGAAAGCTGTTAACCCACTCCTTGATTCCGTCTTTGATCGTGCTGGAGTGGTGGGGTGCAGATGGCGCACTAACGCTGGCGAGAACTGAAAGCTGTTGACCCACTCCTTGATTCCGTCCTTGATCGTGCTGGAGTGGTGGGGTGCAGGTGGCGCACTAACGCTGGCGAGAACTGAAAGCTGTTGACCCACTCCTTGATTCCGTCTTTGATCGTGCTGGAGTGGTGGGGTGCAGGTGGCGCACTAACGCTGGTGAGAGCTTAAGGCTGTTGACCCACTCCTTGATCCCGTTTTCGTTGGCGCTGGAGTGATGGGGCAGATGGCACACTAACGCCCCCGGTGATAGACAGAACAATATTGCTGATTATCTTCCCGATCGATGGTCAATATCGAGAAGATTGTGATTCCCAGTTCTCTGAACAGAGTTCGGATTCGCACAATCAGCATCATGCTATCGTCGAGAATCTTTCTTACTATTTTACGAGTTCGGCTTCTTTGTCTTTGGTATCTGAGAGCCTTTTGAATTGATGCACTGCTTCTATCCGTGCAGACCCATCTTCTTCGAGATTTATTTTCGTTCCAAGATGTGGCGTTTCTGTCCAGGTTCTTTTCTGTTTTCACCAGGTAAATGCTTATCTAGGGCTGTCAACCGAGTTACTAAGTAACTAACAACTAACCAAGTGACTGACTGACTAACTAGACTAACTAACTCCTTGTCTGGAGTTTAAAGTAGTAACACAACCAGAGCAGCTGGCATTCACAGAACGTTACCAGTACAGCATCCGCCTGGCAGTCTCGTACGACAGGGTGCTCTGCCACCGCAAATCTTCCAAAGTAAAAGCGATATCTTACGGAACATCAGCCTGAATGCACCAGCGTGAAGCATGGCGACAATCTTTGTTATTCAAAGAACTGGCAAACACATTCGCCCGCCAGACCAAATCATTCTACAACCCCCAAAACCAATATGGAGATAATTGTGGATGGCATCCCCAACCAGCTGTACTCTCATGGCATCCCCAACCAGCTGTACACTCACAGCATCCCCAACCAGCTGTACACTCACAGCATCCCCAACCAGCTGTACTCTCATGGCATCCCCAACCAGCTGTACACTCACAGCATCCCCAACCAGCTGTACACTCACAGCATCCCCAACCAGCTGTACACTCATAGCATCCCCAACCAGCTGTACTCTCATGGCATCCCCAACCAGCTGTACTCTCATGGCATCCCCAACCAGTTGTACACTCATGGCATCCCCAACCAGCTGTACTCTCATGGCATCCCCAACCATTTGTACACTCATAGCATCCCCAACCAGCTGTACTCTCATGGCATCCCCAACCAGCTGTACTCTCATGACATCCCCAACCAGCTGTACTCTCATGGCATCCCCAACCAGATGTACACTCATAGCATCCCCAACCAGCTGTACACTCATGGCATCCCCAACCAGCTGTACTCTCATGGCATCCCCAACCAGCTGTACACTCACAGCATCCCCAACCAGCTGTACTCTCACAGCATCCACAACCAGCTGTACTCTCATGGCATCCCCAACCAGCTGTACACTTATGGCATCCCCAACCAGCTGTACTCTCACAGCATCCACAACCAGCTGTACACTTATGGCATCCCCAACCAGCTGTACACTCACAGCATCCCCAACCAGCTGTACTCTCGCAGCATCCACAACCAGCTGTACTCTCATGGCATTCCCAACCAGCTGTACTCTCATGGCATCCCCAACCAGCTGTATACTTATGGCATCCCCAACCAGCTGTACTCTCATGGCATCCCCAACCAGCTGTACACTCACAGCATCCCCAACCAGCTGTACTCTCATGGCATCCCCAACCAGCTGTACTCTCATGGCATCCCCAACCAGTTGTACACTCATAGCATCCCCAACCAGCTGTACTCTCATGGCATCCCCAACCAGCTGTACTCTCATGACATCCCCAGCCAGCTGTACTCTCATGGCATCCCCAACCAGCTGTACTCTCTTGGCCCGTCATTAGGGCGAAGCAAAACAGTTCTTTGCTGGAGGCCACAATCGACACCCGGAAGTAGCCGCGGCCACTAAGGACAAGGCGCTGTTGGCCTGCGACTTCTCTAAATATGTGACCAAAGAGTTTGCTCTCTGGTCAGACATGTGGACAACTGACGATGACTGGCTTCATGGCAATGGGCGACTCATTGAAAAAGTCAGTGAGGACAAAATAATACAGCTGACCAGAGAACGCCAGCTGAATATTTATTTCGTCGTCATTATGGATGCGCAAGTGAAACTGGAGGAGGGTTGGTTCGCCTTAGTCAACTATTAGCCTGCATTAGAGGCACTATTCTACCATTATGTGTGAGGCAACGGGCTGAGGGAAACAATCTACTCAGTAGATTGGATTGAGACTGAATACGGCTGGTTCGATCAAATAGTCATCCTGTGTCCCACGCTCAAGCATAATAAGACCAGTCTCGATCGGACGTGGACTGACGATGAGATATATGCAATTGACCCAGTTGATTGTCTGCACGATTATTTGTGGGCTTCCTTTAAAAATAATAAGGGCATTGCAGAGAGAGGTAATCACTGATCAAGAAAAAAATGTTTTTGTTTTGTTGTGTTCTGCTAAGTTGCGCTCTGCTCACGGTTTGTTGCGCTCTGCTCACGGGGCATTGTTGCGGTTTGTTCTCTGTGCTTTGTTGCGCTCTGCTCTCGGCGCTTTCTTGTGATCTGCTCTCGGTGCTTTGTTGTTGTGTTCTGCTCTCGGTGCTTTGTTGTGCTCTGCTCTTGGTTCTTTGTTGCGCTCTGTTTTGTTGTACTCTGCTCTCGGTGCTTTGTTGTGCTCTGCTCTCGGTGCTTTGTTGTGCTTTTGCTCTTGGTGCTTTGTTGTGCTTTTTGCTCTCGGTGCTTTGTTGTGCTCTGCTCTTGATGCTTTGTTGTGCTCTGCTCTCTGTGCTTTGTTGTGCTCTGCTCTCGGTGCTTTGTTGTGCTCTGCTCTCGTTGCTTTGTTGCTCTCTGCTCTCGGTGCTTTGTTGTGCTCTGCTCTCGGTGCTTTGTTGTGTTCTGCTCTCGGTGCTTTGTCGTGTTCTGCTCTCAATGCTTTGTTGTGCTCTGCTCTCGGTGCTTTGTTGTGCTTTTGCTCTCGGTGCTTTGTTGCGCTCTGCTCTCGGTGCTTTCTTGTGTTCTGCTCTCGGTGCTTTGTTGTGCTCTGCTCTCGGTGCTTTGTTGCGCTCTGCTCTCGGTGCTTTGTTGCGCTCTGCTCTCGGTGCTTTGTTGTGCTCTGCTCTCGGTGCTTTGTTGTGCTCTGCTCTCGGTGCTTGGTCATGCTCTGCTCTCGGTGCTTTGTTGCGCTCTGCTCTCGGTGGTTTCTTGTGCTCTGATCTCGGTGCTTTGTTGTGTTCTGCTTTTGGCGGTTTGTGATTTCATTGTTGGGCTCTCTGCTTTTGGTAGCAGTTTGCATGCAGACTTTCTATTAAGGTTTGCCGGTGTATTGAAATAGACATGGAACGTGACATAATAGAGGGAAATCTGGAAGCAATGCACAATTAGTTGACTGTGTACATGCATATGGTGCTTAACTGAACCCAGACTGTCCATGCTGTAGCAGAATGTCCGTTTTCTTAAGAGAGCGTCCTCAAAAGTCTCGTATGCAACTTCTTTGGATCCAAAACCCTTTCACCCCCTTCATTTTCTAATATTGGTGCCAGACGTTTCTAGGATGCTGTACAACTTGGTCCTCAGGCCCACGTATTCGAGAGAGAGAGAGAGAGAGAGAGAGAGAGGAGAGAGAGAGAGAGAGGAGAGAGAGAGAGAGAGAGAGAGAGAGAGAGAGAGAGTAAGGGACGGTTTAGTTCCCAGAATAGTTCTCTTCTTATTTAAAGTTCATGCTCTCTGCGGCACATTGCATGTCTAACATCCATGCTTGTTATTGTAGCTCTTAACATACAGTTTATGTAACACATGTATGCTTCTTGCGGCCACGCCAAGCTTGGAAATGGAACGCATGCAGTTTAGTCTGGGAAGTTGCAAGTCGGCGACTCTAACTGCTCGACATTTAATGCAATAGTAACTCACAAGTGACACCAATTAATTCCCACCGTGCTTTCCATATTGCTGTCTACATTATGTTTGAGCCCGGGGCTTCCCACCAACCAATATCTGCTATCATACGCTCGCCTTCATACAAAAATCCAATAATATAGTATACGGCGATTACACAATTGTTTCTTTCCATTAAAACGTTTATGTAATCGATGATATCAATATATAGCTTCGTTGACTCCTCGGTCGAGGTTTAACTGTCATGTGTTATATTTTCATTTTTATTGTATGCAATAATACAAAGGAATTCTGTAACTTTGTATAGTACATCGTGACCTAACAACTTTAATGTGTATTCGCCCTTGTTCGTAAGAAATTATGCTTGCCTAAATAACGAGTCAATGACGTTTAGACTCATTTTCACCAACTATTCTTAAGCCTAAGTAATGACTTAAGCCCAAATCACAATTTTCATACAAACAAATTTAAGCTAATTTAAGAAATTTCAATGGGATTTTAAGCCCTAAGTAGCAAAGTTGACGTGTCATATAAAAATACAGACATGTAGCTAAATATATAATGAAGATATTGTACACTAAAATCCATCACTTAAGCAATTCTTACTTAACATGGTTGGTGAATACTGGTCTAGTAGTACATATTTAAACACTCATAAACATATCTAAACAGTTATATAAACACAAGAAAACCGATGATGCGAAGCATCAAAGGCGACGCAAACGATTAAAGCAAATTTAAAAGAAATTGTGACATATTTTTTGTAAACTTAATAAAAGGTGATATTCTGCAGTTTCCTTTATTCAAATACATGTAGATAAATAAATTAAAAAAAAAACAATAAAAAAAATAAAACATAGAGCTCCATGTACCGAATTATGACCCATATTTAACCAGGGTTATGGGAAGTCCGCAAAACAAACTTTCCCCATGTGCCAATTTCTGTGAGCATTCCATGTATAGGCGTTGGCCTCCAGCGCGTCGCCAATGATCAGAATAAGGGACGACAATTAGTGGGAAAGTTTTTCAAAGTTCGTTTTAAAAGAAAATCGTTTTGACTCAGGATTGATGGAAACAATATTCGTATGTGATCGTAAATCGTCCATGCCGGTCAGCTACCTTCCATACCATATGTAATTATGTTCTTTTGGAAACAATACCATTATAGTTTTATGTCTACTCTAAAGCATTGGAAATCGTAAGTTTGTAAACACATGATTTGTGCGTGTTTTCCCCCCACATTTTAAGCCTTCGAAACACGTTTATACTGACGCCAAAATCGATAAAAAAAAAAAATAACACAAGCACATGTTGCTTAATGTGCACGTGCTACTTGAGCCAGAAGTGGTTACTGTAGCATATCGTACCATCATCGTTGAGATGAGTGTGTAAAACGTCTAATTTGTATACTTCTAAAATATCGGTCGACTGTCTTCTTTTTTTCCCAAATACGGATTTTGTCGAATAAAACTGAGGCTTTTAATGTGATAAAATTCTGAGCAATGGGAGCCATTTATATTCGGCGATATTCAAGTTATCACATAATATGATCCTCCCACTTTGTACAATAGCAAATAAAATATGGTGTAACTTTCTTTTAAATTTGAAGCACAGATCGTGTGCAGATGCGTTTATAAAAACCAAGAAAGAAGCCTCTGTTTGTAGGATTCAAAAAGAAATGATACGGTTTATGAATTTCTACAAACGTAAAATGGATTATTTTTACTTTACTGAGCATGATTTTATCATAACATACACTATATTAGAAGGAGGAAAACATTAAAGATGGTATCCGACAGTTTGGACCAAATTATGAATAATAAAATATTGTAACCTGAACATTTCACACCAAATGCTGCTTATAGAAGTCCTACACCTGTCTGAAAATTGTACCATAACAACAATCATCATTACAAACATGTATTTCCTATCTGAGCCACGTTGCACAGTTGGCTATTTTTAAACAAAGATAACCACGTGACCACTGAAGTTTTAGCTCATCCACGCCATCCGTTGTTACGTCGATGTTTATTTATAATCGAAATCCCAATCGTCCTTATTTATAGATTTGAAAAGAATGAACAATTTAAGTGTTGATTAACGAGTTTTACTGCCCCAAAATTGAGATACTGTTGAAAATCTTGGACTAAAGTATCATGTTTTTTCTACAGAAAGTATGCACAAATGCCCCAATCAGGGATCAGATATTGTTACGTATACATGAAAAAGGAAAACTGTCGGATACCACCTTTAAGTTCGTAGAAGTAAACTGACAAAGAGTAGGGGAAATGTGTTACCAAGAAATTAAAGAAAATGATAAAAGGCAATAGAATAGGGGGAAGGAACGGAAGACAAAAATTATAAGATAGATATAATATAAACAATAACATGCGCGAAAAAATGTGAGAAACAAATAAACAAGATAAGAAAAAGCGGAAGGAATTGAACGAGTTTAATTTAGATTTACTACTGCAAGTGCCGCTTTACTTTAATCACAGAGTTTGTAAATAACTATTATATGTATTATTTAGTATTATTTTCCCTTGTTTCAACAATCAGTCCCAATGGCTGCATATAATTATGCATCAGTAACCAACTACCATTGGGCCTACAAATAATTCAATGTAATTAAAAAAAAATGCAATGCAACCATTGCAACATGAACACGCATGTTGCAGTAGCCGACCCCTAACCCAACCCCCACTCCAATAGTGGTGGAAGTGTCCACATTGTCCCTATTACCACACGGTTGAATGTACAATTATTCGAAAGGGACAAACACGGTCAACAATGAACGATTCAGAAATCATATCGTTAAATATTGACCATGTGTGGTGGTGAAATCCGTTTACAATTGAGAAGAACCGGTTTTTCAACTCACGTTACACTGTGTTCAGATACAGAGCGAGGTCGGCTTAAAACACGGACCTACAGTGTACCCCGGGTATATATAGTAAGTGCTGTCGGCGTTTAGTCTTACTAGGCGTGGTAAGACGGTCGAGGTAGGCCGCAGGTAACATAAACAGTTTTCGAACTCTAAATTGGAAGGAAATATTCGGTAACGTGCACGTAAGTGGAACTAATTAGTATAGTTAATAATTAATATTGCGTGTTGTATTACACCTTACTTAATTTTGGTTTTATGTTTAGTCAGTTTTGTCGTTTTGTGCGCTTGTTGTAAATATTGGAATTGTGTTAAAATATCTTGGAACTTTATAAAAGCATTCCTGTTTGGGTTCATTGGTATTTTATTAACATATTGTTTACACGTGACACGGGGTATGCAATTAATTTTCGATTTATCGATTTAGGGGACCTGAGTCGCAATTGTCTTTTCTTATAATTGTTTCGACTTTTAGCGTGAGCGTCGCGAACTTTTTCCTTGTGGTCTTCGACGCTCAATTATAGAATAAATGTTCCACTTTCTACCCCACCGTGTTAATAACTGTAATAATGATGAATTGCTGTGTTTATCTTGATGTCTTTTAATTGTTTTTGCTCTATCTTTTTACCAAATATTGCCATATGTAAAAGTTAATATTTACCGGTATTTGCTTTGGTCTAATGTACCAGTTGAAACAGAAGATTACAGAGCCGTTCTTCTGTTAAAAATGAAGACAATGGCTAATTTCCCAGAAAAGAAAGTGCATTTTAAATGACTTTTATATATTTTTGTACAACTGCTTTCATGTGGGTGGCCAAAGACGAGCCGCGACGGGGTTCAGCATGTAATTTCTCTCTCCCAAAACACATCAGCAATGAATATAAGATTCTGAATAAGTTGTGTAACTCCATTGGTTAGTTGGTATTCTATGTTAGGAGGAACTTTATTTTCAATTCATTTTTGAGCGTATCCAGTCGGTACGTCTCATTCGACAATTATTTGTAACAGTCAGTAAAACCCTCAATTTTACCTTTTTTCATTGCACTTTTGTCAAGATTGGATTCAACCCTTATGTGTTTCATTTTCTCTCAATCCATCGATATGTTGCACAAACTGTCTGCAATTGAAGCAATTATATAACAGCCATGACAACCAGCCTATGTAAGCACCTTGCTTGGAACGGAAATGGGGCAACGTAACCTATAAACCATTACAGCTGCACTTTGGTATTAGCATTTCCCACTCGGGGCAGCATGCTAAACATGGCTGCATATCTGCGGAAACTGTGTATACAATACCGTTAATTTAACTAAAATATAACAAATAACATGTCGTTTTGTCTGTCGAAAAATCACACGTACTAGTTTGATAGAACCAGTGACCAGTTTGTTAACCAGCACTTTGGACGGTCCGGTGCATTTAGATTTGACAACACTTTCTGGTGTTAAACTCATGCATAACCAGTTTAAGTTTGTTGCTATCCCATGCGTACAATTTAAGTTTTTATTCTGTGTTAGCCAAGTGTACGATTGCAATATTCAATAAATTGTTGGCAAGCGGGGCAAGGGCCGTAAGCTTAGTATATACTAAATCTTGTCAACTATTATACCAGTTATCATTGCCACAAACTATGGCTTTTATGTCACAGCTATTTGTAAGAACCATAGCTGAAACCATATTGACATCATCTATCAATCTTTTATGTAAACCTTGTACAAATATTTGACGTTTTGTTCACCCGTTTGCAGAAAAGTAAATATGGATCATTCCAGTGTCATATAAATTTGCCCCATTTAAAATTGTCAACTTACAATATTTTTTAGCAGATGTTACACTAAATAATGAAGCCGTCATTTTTACATTTAGTAAACATAGGTGTAAAGGGCGCCCGTGGTGTAGTGGTAAAGTCGCCGATTGGTAACTCCTGACTGCTTAGCCTCTCACCGCATGAGTTCGAATCCCGTTCGGGTCGAAGGACTTAATGTGAGAAGGTCTTCCAGTTGACTTGCGGTGCGCCGGTGGTTCTACCCAGAAATGTGTCTTGTCTTTCTACACCAAAAAGCTGGATATTGTAATAATAAACATAAATAGTCGTTGTGATGTATTTCATAAACACAGTTCATAAAACAGTTATATACATCGAATTAACCAAATCGCACTGAATACAAAACTTTTTTTTCGTGCTAACTTTGTTTAAAGCCCATACACAATCCTTAGCTATTTGATGAAACAAAAATCGAATGATAAGACATTTCCTGAGACTCAGCAATCAATAGTGTATATCATAAGTGTGAAATCTGTCTGATCAGGATCTACGCTATTTGCTTATGACTAATAAATTCGTGCATAGCATGAGCACACATTTCTCTGCTCAGGCCCAGACAAGAATGCACCATGGTTATGTATTGCATAACACCATTATCTTCTATTTCTTTTGTAGTAATGTTATACTACGGTTTTTATCAGGTCTCGTGAATGTATTAATTCTGCCATAATTGGATATGAAGTTAAATATCGCATTATCGGAGAACCAATTATCAATCTCTGTATGTTCCAACTGATCTGACATGCGCAGTCTACCCGAGTTTTTTTTTTTCTCTTTTTTTTGCAGTGGATATCCCGTGTCCTTAATCACCATAAGTATTAAATAAATACCACGGGCATAAACTTGGCGAATAACATAAAAGCATCGAGCGTTCCATCGCATCAATTTAGTTCGTTAACGACATTGAAAAAAATGAAATTATATAGATCTACCAAAAATTGCTTGGTAATAATCATCGACATGGGCGTCCGAATATCCAGTGCTTGCAATTCGCCCTTCAATGAAGAAAAAACACTATTTTTACGTTAATCCTCAATCCGCCACTGTTAATCCTCATTCCGCCACTGTTAACATCTCGTTGTATTCATTTTCTAATACTAGCATGAGTAACAAAACTATTGCAAGACACATAGCAGCAAACAATGCAGATGCTGATTCCCGTGGGGTTGGGGTGGCGGGCTCTTCAGGATCTAGATCCATCTGCCCATGTTGGATCCTGTTTCGTTTAGAAGGTTAGGAGTAAATCACGACTGTGTGAAGTGAGCTGTGAAAGACATTCGGATGTTGGCAAGTCTAGATTTCTATGGTTATTCAGAATTATTTAAATGTCTACTTTTAAAATTCAATTTTAATGTGCTTATGCAGGCAAAAGTAAAATATTTTGAAATTATATTAAGTTTTCTAATTGAATTTATATTAAGCCATTTTGTCGGCATCCCTCATTTGCTTGTAGACAAAAATTTGCAATCTTGCATTAAATTTAAACTTTCAGGTGAAACTTGAATTTTTGTACGGAAAACGTAAAGCGACGTTTCAGTCTATTTTGCATTCCAGCTGCAAATTTCAAAAAAAAAACATTTTAGTTCTATGTAAATCATTTAAACTGCATATCGGAAACTAAAATTGCACATTATCGCAATTGCATGTCGGTTATTAAAACTACTATTTATCACTTTGTGCAGTTTTAACTGATTGTGACATTACATTCAGAAATTAAAATTGCTTTCAACCAACCATACAAATCACACTATACAAAAATGTATTCAGTAAAATAATTGCATATATAATTGCATATACTCAATTATAGTCACATACCTATGACGCCTATATGGCTCAGTTACAACCTTAACCACAAAAATTAAAGTAGCGCCTACAAGCAGGTATGACCATGACCCTGTTTTGTTGGCGGACATTGGGAGCCATTAATGAAACTACCTCCGCGGTGAGCTTTTTATGATAATAGCACATAGCGAATTCATGATATAGATCAAATTGTATTTCATAAAGTCCCGACTCATTTCACCTTTGCACTACTTTTGGCTAAGATTACCATAATTCTATAAGTATCGGCTATAGTTGTCCTTGTCAGCTGTATTTGATCTAAATTGCATTTTACTCTATTGGTAGTGATTTTACTGGTTTTACATCAAACGTTCTTACAATTTACCTGCAGCAATGGTATTGAATTACATCTGTGTTAGATTAAAGGAATGTGCTCGCTTGCGCAATTCTCAACGTATGAATCTTTTTTAATTTTAAACAAAACAAAAAAAAAATAGAAAAAGATTAAACTTGAGGATAAAACTATTTTAACCTCGCCTGGAACCGGTTTGATTTATTCTAGGCTATTTTGCGAAGCTATTTTGCGAACACACGACTTTCTTAGGGTGACAAAGGGGGTCCCTTCCCACGATTTTTTAATGAACAATGTATACAGAGAACCACTGGGCAAATACTCCAAGTGACGCACTACAATAGAGCAAGAACTATGTAGGCGCCACTGGATTTAGTTTAGTCTTCCCCCAACTTGACCCCTGTATGTCACATCGACTGCCTACTGACCAAGGTGCGATGGCTAAAATTAACCCAAAGCCGACCGTGTCCGGACTTGCTTACTGATGTTTGTCATAGGCATTATTCGTCTTAGCAATACTAACCGTCACTGCTTCATTAACAAATAGGAATTTTTATGCTAATTCCGTATTGCACCTATTACAAGGGATGCTACTTGAATCACCTAGGAAA
Organism: Sinonovacula constricta; assembly: GCA_007844125.1. Taxonomy (NCBI): domain Eukaryota; kingdom Metazoa; phylum Mollusca; class Bivalvia; order Cardiida; family Solecurtidae; genus Sinonovacula; species Sinonovacula constricta. Next base: position 38,817,916 of record CM017564.1, on the reverse strand, counting down.
TCGGACCGTCGTAATACAAGTCAAACCAAGATGCATTTCAAAGGTCAGGTTACCACATTCGGTATTAAATAACCTTCGCGGAACAATGTTATAATACGGATAGGTACTTGCATAACGAAATATTATGTTCAACCTGTAGTTTACTGTGTAGATATTTGACTCAATGATCTACAAAAATATCAAAATAACTGCTTTGTTTTGTTATTTTGCTTTTGAAGTAACATTTCAGCGACCAACTATGATCATTATAGCAACGTCAAGCTTTTTGATGGAGGAAGACCCCAGACAAATATCTGGGAAGAACCACAGGTGCACCGTAGGGCAGCTGGAAAACCTTCCAACACTCGAACGGGACTAGAACCCACCCGGTGAAAGGATAAGCAGTCAGAGAATTGGTGTACCCAGTATCAGGACAATGTCCCTGGACGTGGCACTCCTTCAATTGGTCACGTTATGCTGTCACGATTGAGGCAGTTCTTTATTCAAGTGAAGTCCGGCTTCTTTTTTAAAGAGTATTGGTAGACCATATGAAAATTACAAAATATACTTGTAAAAATAGATGGTAAAATAGATCCAAATATTCGCATTGTCGTGGGCGATGTGTACCGAAGCATGAAATGTTCACTGGGATGTGACTGTGGTGGCGACGGGTGAAGAACGAGGTCGTTTGTAATCCCCATATTTGTTCATCACTTAATCACCAAGTGAAGAGACCTTGGCATAGCATACACTTATTATAATAGTTCTGCTATAATGATTATAATGTGTTTTGTAAATTTACAGTAACACATTGGTGAAATCTAGATTTCCTTGCTCCTTCAAGATGGTATCTGACAGTTTGCCTATATCTAATATATGCAACTATATCTGACCTCTGTTTGGGGTATTTGTGCATAAGTTCTGTAGAAAAAAAACCATCATACTTTAGTCTAAGCTTTGACGATATTCAACATTAGCTAAATGTTAGGGCAGTAAAACTCGGTGATCAACACTCAAATGATCATTCTTTCCAAATCTATAAATAAGAACGATTGGGATTTCGGCTAAAAATAGACATCGACGTCACAGCGTATGACGTGGATGAGCTAAAACATGTGGTCACGTGGTTTGTTTTACTTTAAAAATAGCTAACTGTGCAGCGTGGCTTAGATAGGAAATACATTTGTAATGAAGATTGTGGCGTTATGGTACACTTTTCAGTCAGGTGTAGAGCATCAATAAATATCATTTGTGTGATCTGTTCAGGTAACAATAGTTTATGATGATGTTTAATGAAATTATTGTTGGTTCAAAATGACTGGATAACACCTTTAATCTATTGCAAATAAAATTCCAGTATGTGACAGAAATTCCAAATGAAGCCCAACTAGTAGATTATACATACTGCCCCTCATGGTCTATGTACACGTTGTGTCATGTAGAATGATTGTCAAGAATAGGACGCAGTCGTTGTTTTCCTTTTGGCTTACTGAAACCCTGACCTATACTGAATCAATAGGTCCCCACCTAAATGACCTCTTTGCAAATATTGTATATATATGGTCACTTAAGCAGAACTAACAGACTTTATTGACTTAACTCTTAGTTTCTCATCAACATCCAAATATTGGGCGTTGGTTCTTCAACTTGAACCGTTGACAGAACGGAACAGATTTTTTTCCTCGTCGTAATTGAATGCCATAAATGTCAATTTTAATAATAAACTTCCATAATTTAGCGATACTGAGTTGTGTATTCGCTGATCGTTTGTGTAATAGTTATATTATTCATACATAAATGTAAAGAATGTGTTATGTATTTGGTTTATATTTAACATGTCTGCATATTGCTGATTAGTACCTACACTTGATATAATTATATGCAAGTTCATGCATGTGTAACATATTTACAGAATGTGTAGTAATATGGTGAAATGTTTGTTAAGTACCAACCTTAATTAGCTAATTAAGCAATTAGATTCTACAAATTGGACGCCCTTGGCCGAGCGGTTAGAGTCGCCGACTCCTCAGCCCCTCACCACAGAGGGTTCGAGTCCAGGTCAGGACGATAACTTTGATGCGGGGAGTTTTTTTTCCAGCTAACCTGCGGTACACCGGTTGTTTGCAGCCATAAGTCTGTCTTCCTCCATCAATAATTAGCTGGACGTCGCCAATACGACCATACTTGTGTCGGTGCGATGTAACTCTGCTTAACTCGTACCACTGGACTGTAAGCAGAATTAAAAAAAAAAATTGCCCTGTTTACAAATTGTAATTTAGAAGGTTCATTTGATCAATGTGGTGAATTAAAGATGCGTTGTAAACAAATTATCGTTTATTACATATGTCATTTCATAAATTTGCGACATTGTGTAGTGGTGATGCCTATTTTAGCTAATACGATCTATTGTGTTTTGGGTATTGTTTTTTTTTTCTAATGCTTTGTGTGTTCGTAAATGTAGATCTATTTCGTAACACATCACAGTTAAGCTTGTACCTTTCAGCTTTTGATATGTTTTAGATCCATTTTAAGAACACTTTCCTTGTTCCAGTATCAGGCAGACCACTAGGTCCGTGATGCAGGGTGCCGGGCCGATGGGTCACGTGATCGCACTCTTGCTAGTGTGGGTCATGGTGACTGATGCTCAAAGTAAGTACATCATTCATAATCCTAATGTTTCATATATAGCTTGATTTGTCATTAATAATGAGCATCTTACTTAGACTAACACAGAACCAAAAATGCACCGCAGGAACAGCAAAGAAATTTTCTCCCCAGTGGAACAGGAATCTTAAGATATCTGCAAACTACTGCTAGCCCTGGGTCGCCCTGCCCCATTCAGTTATTTTTTTCTCTGAAATTTTATGGAATGTTAGTAAAGATTTTGGCTCAAAGGTTGGCACGAGCATACCCTTTCAACTATCGGACTCTGATTCTTCAAAAATATTTACTTGGAAGTTTTTATTTCGCGGCATGACGGTCTTGTACATTGTCAGTCTGAATTCGCAAACTAAATTTAACAATAAGATAATGAACGTTGTTTAATGTTTAATTATACATGTATCGCATGATACCCGGTTTTCTGCGGATTTTGTTAACTTAGAGAACGTTTACATTTAAGAAGCCCATAAAAGTACCGAGAGGTATTTAGTCAAAATGTCTTTTATATACTTTTTTTAATAGCAAACATTAATTTATCCGACACTTTATCAGTTTATTGATCGGTCGGACGTTGACAAATCTCCAAAGGCCGTATGACAAACACTTGCGGTCTTTTAAACAAATACATAGTACTTGATATTACTATGTAAACATGAGTAATGTTTGTTATTTATAAAGCAGTAATTGTTTTGTTTTGTTTTAAGCATGTTTTAGGAATGACGGATTGAACTCCCAAACCATACAGGTCGCGGTAGACGAAACAAATGGGAATAACTGTAAGTACATTTATTGTGTTTTGTTTCTGAAGTACATCGTAGCGACCAATTATGATGTGTAACGACGTCCAGCTTTTTGGTGGAATAAGACCACAGGCAAATGTCTGGGTAGAAACCACCGGCGCACCCCAGGCCAGATGGAAGACCTTTCCACATAGTGTCCTTCGACATGGGACTGGAACCTACGCTGAGACCTGGTCGACGGATATACCACTACGGCACATATGACATTTAACACAATATAAAAGCGCTGCAAACACCGTCATCTTCGCTGCTTCTGAACCGTAGAAACATTTTGAGACGATAAGAATCGATGTAGATATACTGCCATGTCCTTTATCAAAACAATACGTCCCCGTTTTAAATGTTGTGGACATAGGCAGATGGCTAATTAATGGTATCCGGCAATTTGGACCAAAACTTTTTTTCTCAAATAAATCATTGTTTTTCACACACACAAAAAATCATTGTTACATGAAAAAGTCTTTCAAAGTGCTGTTCAATGGTGCCCTAGATCTGTGTGAACAGTCAAGCAAACATCGCCACTCGTCAAACAGGCATTTCCTATCCGAGCCACGCTGCAAAAAGCTATTTTTTATACTAAGAAAACCATGTGACCACTTTTGAGATCACGTTAGTCATCCGGGTAATCCGCTTTGACGTTGATATCTATTTTAAGCAAAGACAATAATCGAGCTTTTTATACAGTTGAAATACTTAGAGTGATTTTATCGCGATTAGTTCTGTCTAACAATCCAAAGTTCAAAATCCTTTTAATTAAGCCTAAAGTAATCGATTATCCAAAAATAAGGACCCAAATCTTCAAAGCCCTGCTTTGGTATAGTTATATGTATTTGTCTATAAATAGCATGGTGCAGAACCTCCAAACCTTTTAGTTTGCGATAACTTGTATGTATGTAAGAATATTTAGAACAAACTGTCCATCTATTTCAGATTTTGATTTTCTTTAGAATATAATTTGACCAACATAGACTTAAAAAGGTGACATTCAATATATATTGAACACTAGACTAAAATTAATATATAGATGCACTGTTAATTTTGTTTTAGGATAAGTAATAATTTATTTTAATTCTGTGTCTTAATTCTTTGTGCAATTTTCAATTTAAAACATATTGTATTCTAAAAATATGAATCTTAAGAGCTTTCCAATGGTGTATAGCTTTAAATCTTTGGACCACAAATAAATTTACGCTTCTATACAGTTCATCTTAAAATCTCTTGAAGTTGCCATCAAAGATGGCTGCCAAGATAAGGGATCTTCACTGATGTGGAAACTTATGTGGAAACTATTTATACAATAGCAGGCTTAGAATTTGTGACCCCGTCTCTCTGTCTATACAGTCCCCAGCACCAATGATCCTCGCTACCGGGCTCAACTTCCACTGTCGGGCACGGCGAATGTTGATGCTGTCCTACAACTAACCTCACCACAGGGCCTCGTAAACCCATTGCCAGCAAACTATTTCGCAGTGGAAAGTCTGAATAATGCAGGCATATATATACGGCTGACTACAATCCTTGACCGTGATGTAAGTATGTTTTCTGTATATTTATTTTGAAAGAACGTTATATCAGAAAGTTAAATGATGATGTACCATGACAAATTGTATGCGGGTCAGAGGTATCCTGAATTCAAGCAGAAAATGGTCAAATTAATGTGTTAGTCTTAAGTTGAGTACTTAGTGGAATGTAAGATGCATGTCAACATCAAGTGGCACGAGTGTAACTATTTTGACCTGACTTTTCAGTTGGAGCCGAGATAAATGAACGATTTGATCAACACTTTGAATTAGCTAGATTCTTGTTTTATGCAGACTAATCCGGCTAGGACTAGTGCCGAATACCAGCTGACATGCCGGCCCAGTTCATCTACTACTACGACCGTAAGTATACACATCGATATAACCATAACAGGCTGTTGTAAATGTGTAACTCTTCGCTTGCCAATATTATTAATAACACATACTAATAGTTGGTTTGTGTGTTACTATCGTATTTCTTAAAATCTGATTAGAGGAACTGCTATAGACTTAGACAGAACTGCTAGAGACTGTATTCTGTAGATCAGGGACAGAACTTCTTGAGACTATGTATTCTGTAGATCAGAGACAAAACTGCTAGAGACTGTATTCTGAAGATCAGAAACAGAACAGCTAGAGACTATGTATTCTGTAGATCAGGGACAGAACTGCTAGAGACTATGTATTCTGTAGATCAGGGACAGAACTGCTAGAGACTATGTATTCTGTAGATCAGAGACAGAACAGCTAGAGACTATGTATTCTGTAGGTCAGAGACAGAACTGCTAGAGACTATGTATTCTGTAGGTCAGAGACAGAACTGCTAGAGACTATGTATTCTGTAGGTCAGAGACAGAACTGCTAGAGACTATGTATTCTGTAGATCAGAGACAGAACTGCTAGAGACTATGTATTCTGTAGATCAGGGACAGAACTGCTAGAGACTATGTATTCTGTAGGTCAGGGACAGAACAGCTAGAGACTATGTATTCTGTAGATCAGAGACAGAACTGCTAGAGACTATGTATTCTGTAGATCAGAGACAGAACTGCTAGAGACTATGTATTCTGTAGATCAGAGACAGAACTGCTAGAGACTATGTATTCTGTAGATCAGGGACAGAACTGCTAGAGACTATGTATTCTGTAGGTCAGAGACAGAACTGCTAGAGACTATGTATTCTGTAGATCAGAGACAGAACTGCTAGAGACTATGTATTCTGTAGATCAGGGACAGAACTGCTAGAGACTATGTATTCTGTAGATCAGAGACAGAACTGCTAGAGACTATGTATTCTGTAGATCAGGGACAGAACTGCTAGAGACTATGTATTCTGTAGATCAGAGACAGAACAGCTAGAGACTATGTATTCTGTAGGTCAGAGACAGAACTGCTAGAGACTATGTATTCTGTAGGTCAGAGACAGAACTGCTAGAGACTATGTATTCTGTAGGTCAGAGACAGAACTGCTAGAGACTATGTATTCTGTAGGTCAGAGACAGAACTGCTAGAGACTATGTATTCTGTAGATCAGAGACAGAACTGCTAGAGACTATGTATTCTGTAGATCAGGGACAGAACTGCTAGAGACTATGTATTCTGTAGGTCAGGGACAGAACAGCTAGAGACTATGTATTCTGTAGGTCAGGGACAGAACTGCTAGAGACTGTATTCTGTAGATCAGGGACAGAACTTCTTGAGACTATGTATTCTGTAGATCAGAGACAAAACTGCTAGAGACTGTATTCTGAAGATCAGAAACAGAACAGCTAGAGACTATGTATTCTGTAGATCAGGGACAGAACTGCTAGAGACTATGTATTCTGTAGATCAGGGACAGAACTGCTAGAGACTATGTATTCTGTAGATCAGAGACAGAACAGCTAGAGACTATGTATTCTGTAGATCAGAGACAGAACTGCTACAGACTATGTATTCTGTAGGTCAGGGACAGAACAGCTAGAGACTATGTATTCTGTAGGTCAGGGACAGAACTGCTAGAGACTATGTATTCTGTAGGTCAGAGACAGAACTGCTAGAGACTATGTATTCTGTAGGTCAGGGACAGAACTGCTAGAGACTATGTATTCTGTAGGTCAGAGACAGAACTGCTACAGACTATGTATTCTGTAGATTAGAGACAGAACAGCTAGAGACTATGTATTCTGTAGATCAGGGACAGAACTGCTAGAGACTATGTATTCTGTAGGTCAGAGGCAGAACAGCTAGAGACTATGTATTCTGTAGGTCTGGGACAGAACTGCTAGAGACTATGTATTCTGTAGATCAGGGACAGAACTGCTAGAGACTATGTATTCTGTAGATCAGGGACAGAACTGCTAGAGACTATGTATTCTGTAGATCAGGGACAGAACTGCTAGAGACTATGTATTCTGTAGATTAGAGACAGAACTGCTAGAGACTGATTATGTATTCTGTAGATTAGAGACAGAACTGCTAGAGACTATGTATTCTTTAGATCAGAGACAGAACTGCTAGAGACTATGTATTCTGTAGATCAGAGACAGAACTGCTAGAGACTATGTATTCTGTAGATCAGAGACAGAACTGCTAGAGACTATGTATTCTGTAGATCAGAGACAGAACTGCTAGAGACTATGTATTCTGTAGATTAGAGACAGAACTGCTAGAGACTGATTATGTATTCTGTAGATCAGGGACAGAACAGCTAGAGACTATGTATTCTGTAGATCAGGGACAGAACAGCTAGAGACTATGTATTCTGTAGATCAGGGACAGAACTGCTACAGACTATGTATTCTGTAGATCAGAGACAGAACTGCTAGAGACTATGTATTCTGTAGATCAGAGACAGAACTGCTAGAGACTATGTATTCTGTAGATTAGAGACAGAACTGCTAGAGACTATGTATTCTGTAGATTAGAGACAGAACTGCTAGAGACTATGTATTCTGTAGATCAGGGACAGAACTGCTACAGACTATGTATTCTGTAGATCAGGGACAGAACTGCTAGAGACTATGTATTCTTTAGATCAGGGTCAGAACTGCTAGAGACTATGTATTCTGTAGATCAGGGACAGAACTGCTAGAGACTATGTATTCTGTAGATCAGAGACAGAACTGCTAGAGACTATGTATAAAGGCTTAGGAGCAAAAGCAGATCCTAATTGAAGCTGGCAGGCCTGGGTCTACATTTGTTAAGTGTCGATAGTTAACTTAAGCAGGTATTTTAAATATATATTTCTTCAAAGTGGCATCAGAATTAATTGGAAGTTGAACATTTTCTATTGAAAGGAACAAATTTGAACTACTGATAAGGCCCTATGGCCGGCGTAGATATTCTCTTCATACTTGGAATATTTGTTCACTATTAACAGAGGAAGCAATTTCACAAAGGGAAGGTAATTTTGGCTGTTATGCCCCTTCTTACTGAAAAATTTATGAGAAAAGTTGAGCAGTTTGCCAATACACAGTACTTGTTAAATTGTTTACATGCATTATTATTGTCTTGAAAAGTCATTTATATTTAGACATGACCTGTGCAATCCTTTGCATTAATAGTGCTATGCTACAATCAGCGAACATGTACCTGTAAACTAGCATGAAATTTGATATATAAACTAATTGTCCTTGTTTCAGAGTACCTACACCCTTTCTGTGACCATCAGAGATGTTAATGACAATACTCCGGTGTTCTCTAACTTGCCACATACCATGACGATTAGTGAGGTTAGTTTGAAATAATAATTTTCACATTGATTATTTTGATTTTAACAAAAAAGTAGCAAAGGTTGACATATTCCAATTAAAGTTGACCAAATAATTATGAACATTTAACATTTCCTATCTTTATTTTTTGTGTGTAAAATGGCTTATTTGTATAAACAAATTTTATAGTTTTGGATTACCTTTGGATTACCCAAAAGGATTACCTTGAGTCTTTGAAGATTGAACAAAACAGTCATCAATTTTCAAATTCTGAATGACAGAAGCCTTGAGCAGTCAGACTGAGTTGTCTAACCTTAGAGTATAGACCCCAGTTCAGACACACATAATTTGTGTCTGCCAGTGAGGAACTGTTATGTTGAAAAATCTGTGAAAAGAAATTGACCGCTGTCCCAAATGTCTGCTTTTGCAGTTTAATATGGGAATTATACAATTGTATCTACTTTTACCATATTCCACAATATTTTCGTTAAAAGTGACCAATAAAATTTCATTGATAAAATATAATAGCAGCAGTTATACTAAGTTTTAGCCATTAATGATGTCAATGTAATACCAATAAACATTCCTTTTCAGAAAAAACTGGAGGCTGTTTACTCGGTCAGTGCAAGTGACTTGGACGCTGCAAGTTCCGGATTTGGTCGGTTGCAGTTTTCCATACTGAGTGGGGTAAGCTTGATTTTTATCAAATTTTCAATTTGTTATTATTATAGACATGAACTTGCTCACTTAGTTATGCAGTAAAATCGAAACTGGATCATAGTGAGTTATTAACAAGTATTTATCTTCTCTTTATCAAATGTTTACAAACTGAAATAAGTTTTAGAATGTTTATATAAGAGAATATATAAGAGAATAACAAAACATTGTAACTTTTATTCCGAACTTTCAAAGATTACTATAGCAATGTTTGTTCCCTTGAGAGATGAATTTACATCATTTTGAGGAACCTTAAATATTAATTTTTTATTAATTTGAACAACTTGTATTGTGAATAGAAAGACCAGACAGGAAAGGATATTTTCAAGAACCATTCTTCTGCTTTATCTTTTTTCAATGATATTTGCTCAGTTTCACCAATAGCAGATACTGTAGTTCACTAAGTGCAACTAAAATTTAACAGAAGCCTTGAGTTTTTTCTACAACACTATTAAATTGTGGTATTTTTGTACTTCTTTATGTTTGTCCTTTGTTCAGGTGCTGTTTGAACATCCTTTGCATTATCTCCGCTTTTTTTTTTCAGCAAAGCCAGCCAGCAAAATTCATTATCGACCAAACCACAGGACTTATAAGTGTTGGTGAAAACTTGGATTTCGAGACCCAAACATTCTATGCTCTCACAGTCAAGGTTGCTGTAAGTTGTCAAATATTTATTTATTTCTTGAAGCAAGGAAAAAAGGTAGTTTCCTTATATATTAAAAGCATTTTGAGCTTTCGCAGCTTTATATTAGTTTAAAACTATTTATTGAACAACTTTACACATTTGATCCAACAGCAGATCCATGCTGCATTGCATTTTTGTAGTATTTACACATATGTTTTTAATTAATCCTCAAATCTTTGATGCCAAAATGTCATGTTCATGGCATACCAAATACATCTGCTTCATTTTATTGACACATTCTAGACAATATTAAACCTTACAATGCCAAAATCAATCCTATTGACACTCATAGTATAAAAAGATGTCGGATTACATAATTACTCGTATACAGTAAAATTTATTACACAAATGACGGTGTATTTAAGCTTGAATGGTGTTCTTTTTTTCCAGGACAGTGACCCGAATACTCCTCGCAGCTCAACAGCATTCCTGAATATAACCATATTTGATGAGGATGACTTTGGACCTGCCTTCATTAGAAATGGATGTCAGCAAGACAATCGATTCTTCTGTGTTGCAACTAAATATTCCAGTAACATCCAGTCTGGATCTTCAGTAAGTAAACATTAAATCCTAATTATCTAACATTTGCTAAAATCACATGCTAAATTCTTAGTTATCTGTTCACAAATTCTACCAAGAACAAACAAGATGGACTGAAGAATAAAGCAGTCAAGAATGTTCCTCCCGATCAAATAGCTAATTTTTGTGTATTAACACTGCTTGCCTCAGACTGATCTATTTGAGCTCAGCAGTGATATTAGGAAAGCATTTCAATATTGGTATGGCATCAGTTTACACAGAATTAAACAATGTATTTGCTGCAAAGGAATAGTCTATGCCATTCGTTTATTCTTCTATCCAGCAATGATGAAAGTTGAGCATCTATGGACTGGAAAAATTGTGGCGTACTTGAAGCTTCCTTCATTAACTGGTAGGTTTAATGTCAGAATTACTGAACCTTAATCATGCTGTAACAGTGAAGGGCATGTTATTAACATCTTTGGATAACAGAATGATTGCTGTTGAAGAAAAAATAAAAATGTTTTAGTGCCTAAGCTGATCCTCTATTTTTAAGTTTAATTTTTATCCTTTTTAGTCTGGTCGTTTGATTGTATCACCAAACAGCATAACTGCGAGGGACAGGGACACTTTAGGAAGTGAAATTCAGTTCAGCGTCTATGATAGTAAGTAATTACTTCTATTTTTTTTTAAATTTCTGCCACTGGTCTGTACTGTTACTAATAACAACAATGCAAAGTCTTTTTTATTGGCTATTAGCTACATGCACAGGTAACAAGGCATTTTACTAGAGACACGGCAGCAAAAAATGTGGACATTCCATCATCAAGTTTGTGAAACCTTAATACTTCAGCAAAAAAATGTACAATTATTTTGCTGTTTAATCGGATGAATGAACTGTTAGGACATAATTACACCTGCCAAATTTGATGAGCATTGTATGATTGCAAATGTTATATATTGAAACAAAATTTAACCAGACCTGGTAGCACAATCAGTAGAGCATTGGCTCCAGGTATGGGAGGCCCCAGGTTCGATCCTGGGTCGCTGACATACCAGTTATTAAAAATGCTCCCTTGCTAACACCCAAGCAAATATAAGGAAAGTTCAACGACTGGCTGGCCCGGTGTCAGGATAATGGGACTGGGTGTGGTATCATGCCAGGTGCTCATGGCATGCCTTAAAATAATAATTAAAATAATAATTAAATACTAAATATTTATTTTGTTTGCAGCTAATCCAACAATCTACCGAAATTCATTTCAAATCTCCAAGACACAGTCTGCCTTTAACAGCTTTGAGTACATTGCTAACATAGACATCATCTCGGCCATCAACAGAAACACTCTGGGCAATACAAATGGAATAGTCACTGTGACACTACAGGTAATTACCATGAAAGATTGGAGGTGCCTCCGTGGCGTAGTTGTAGTCGTCAATTTTTAACTCCTGACTGTTTAACCTCTTGCCGTGTGGATGAATCCCATTCGGGGTGAAAAACAATGTAGGAAGGTCTTGCAGCTGACTTGTGGTGCACTGGTGATTCTACTCAGACTGCTGGGGGGTAGTGACCATCCTGTAACTTCAGACTCTTGGGTCCTTTATCGCACAGGCTCAAACCCTGGTTTTAGTGAAAATATACAATGGGGAGTTCTGTAGCAGTCAGAATTCTCAGCCATACTTTTATTCAGCAAAGTTTTTCCCTTACAAATATCTGCTCATCCCGTTAATGACAATTATTATGATTGTGATAGAATTTAGAAGAACAGTACTTGTAACTTAACAAAACTTTCCAAACATGTAACAACCTTCCATTTGTTTATCTTAAATGTTTATCGTATTTTTCTTAATAATTGTTTGTCTTTCATTTATAAAATAGTTGTCAATTATACTTTTATAATTTTACATCTGCAATATATCTATTATTTAGATTGTTTTATACTGGTTGATTAGATTTGTAATATGCAGCTAATATAACTTAGCTTGTCAAATTATCTTTGAATTACCAAATTTTTATTTTAGTCTGTTAATTTAAGATTGTATCTTATTTCATGTTTATGAAACATGCTGATTGGGATGTCTATAAATTGATTAATATAAATTATGAATTTTTTTTATACAGGCACAAGAAATGAACGCCAATCACTACACAGCATATGCTGATCTCCTGCTGACAGTTAACCCAATAGATGAATTTGCGCCAATTTTGTCAACTCAAATTGGTAACACAGGTTTTATCTCGGAAGCTTCTGGAGCCAACACACCAGTCAGAACCCCTCTCAGCACCTTCATGCAGCTGACAATTACAGACAGTGATTATGTATGTATTGATATGATTTTCTTTCGAAAAATTGTAAACATTTTAAAAGGTTTTACAAATCGGCATCCGAAGTCTCTTGGTCAAGACTTTGGACACCAGATTTGTGGGTCCCAGTTCAAACCCTGAAATGGACAATGTGATGCTTGTCCTTGAGCATAACTATTTCCTGCACATTGCTCCGGGTACTGGTTCTACCCAGGAAGTGGGCAGTCAAGAGGGATTAATATAAGTTGAAAGAACTTGTTTCGCAATTGTCTATAAATAGGTGTAAATATAATTGGAGTTACAAAAGTAATCACCAGTATTTAATGTGCACTTGGCCTTAATGTAGGAATAAATTTCTTGTCCTTTTAAACTGTAGGTGACAATTTGCTTATATTTCATTGATATCATTCGCTGGAAGAAAAAAAGTAAATTCATCTATTTTTGTAAATGTTGAATTATTGACTGATAGCACTCTAAATGTTAGTGGGTAGACAGATAGCACTCTAAATGTTAGTGGGTGGACTAATTGCACTCTAAATGTTAGTGGGTGGACTAATTGCACTCTAAATGTTAGTGGGTGGACTAATTGCACTCTTAATGTTAGTGGGTGGACAGATAGCACTCTAAATGTTAGTGGGTGGACAGATAGCACTCTAAGTGTTAGTGGGTGGACTAATTGCACTCTAAATGTTAGTGGGTGGACAGATAGCACTCTAAATGTTAGTGGGTAAATGTATAAGCACTCTAAATGTTAGTGGGTAAATGTATAAGCACTCTATAGGTTAGTGGGTGGACTAGTGGCACTCTATAGGTTAGTGGGTGGACTAGTGGCACTCTATAGATTAGTAGGTGGACTAGTGGCACTCTATAGGTTAGTGGGTGGACTAGTGGCACTCTATAGGTTAGTGCCTAGACCCTCAATGTTAGTAATTACCATTTCATGTGTTATGACAGAACAAAACATTGTATTATAGTTACCAACAGTAAAGTAGAGATCCAAAACAATACATTTGTCATTTTTTCCAGTTCTCCTTCGAGCCTGTTCCAACGCAAAACTATCAGCTGACCACCAATTCCAACCTTTTCACTATCAATAATGAACGATGGGTAGTACTTGCAAACAATAACCTGGACTATGAAACACTTCCTAACAACCCTATCTTCCTAGAGGTAAGTTGCCAGGGCTCCTGGTTAGTTTTGAGCATCAGGTTGTGATTGGGCAGGTTTCACATCTTATTAAAAAAAAATGTCAGGCTTGAGAATTGATTTGAATTCCTGATTCATTTGCATAGAGCTGAACCCAGATCTTACTACATGACAGTAAGTCATCATTACTTAGAGGATCACATTATTTGTCCACGTGTATGTACACTTGCATTGCGACTATTTTACTATTAGTTGGTAAATGTTACTTTCTTTTTTATCTTTATTACAAGCTATTTTATTTACCTTACCAGTGATTCAGATTGCCTATCATTTCTTTTAAGACAGCTGCCCTAAAAGTGGAATTTTCATATGCCAATTTTGTCCTATAAGATTTTTATTAGCAGGTCTGTCTTGCTTATTGAAAAAAAATCATCAATCTGAATCACTGCCTAGCTTTGGTTGTTACTTTTGTGAACTCTAATCAACTGGGTATACAAATAGAATGTTTTCTGGAACAACTTTGACACCATCAATATTTTTTGTTTATAGGTGGTCGTCCAAGAGATCACCACTGCTCTAAGACGTTCCTCAACTTTGACCCTGACTATTCAAGTGGAGGATGCTAATGACAACCCTCCTATATTCCCTGTTGATGTGTACCAAGCATCGTTCCCAGAAGGCACCTATCAGTTTGACCAGTTTGGTAATCAGCCAAGAAATGTCATCACAGTTTCTGCCTCTGATGCAGATGGCACTGCTCAGAATAGAGCAGTCACTTACGCTATCAGCAGTGTAAGCAATAATGGGGCAAATTTGTTCAGCATTGAATCTGGGTCAGGTCTCATCCGTGCCACTGGTACATTCACCCCACAAATCTACACGATCACAGTAGAGGCAAGAGATGGTTTGCTGTAAGTAGTTCTGTTTATTTGTTGGCTTTATTGTGTGCACCAACAGCATTTCAGTTATTTGTATAGAATGCCATAATAAAACAGCATACCTGGCATGACAATACTAGAAATTTCCAAATGTATAGTGGTATCCATTGTAAGTAGGGTTGATTGTTGGAGTTCTCTTCTGCTATGACATTTTTTTATTAATTCACATTTTAAAATAATCAAAAGCTGTGAATTCACAGCACAACATCTAATAGATACATATCAGTCTTCTTACAACAGAGTTTGACTGAATTACACCCCCAACAGTTTCAAGTGGCTTGACTCAAAAATCATTAACTGTATTGATTTATTACAGGCTATCACAAACAGCTGTATTGGTGACAGTTACTGACATAGGAGTGAATGCTCCAATGTTTGGGGCCGCTACATACTTCATCTCCATCAGTGAAGGAGCATTAGCATGGATCCCAGGTGTTTATAGCTGAGGCTACCGACCTGGATGTTGACACCCTCACCTACTCCATGTCGCCCACATTTGACTCAATTCCACCAAACACAACCTATCTACAACAACTTTGTTATTAGTTCTAGGTAAGTACCATTTTGCAGTGCTCATGCTTTCTGATAGGTTGAAATTCATTCAGTGCTTTCTGATAGGTTGAAGTTGATTTGTGCTTTCTGATAGGTTGAAAATTGTTCATGCTTTATGATTGGTTGAAATTTGTTCATGCTTTCTAATTGGACATTATTTTGTTAGATTTCATTGAATTTTAGTAAAGCACTCATTCATATAGAGTGGGTCAAGATTTAAAATTGACAAATAAACCTTATAAAATAAGCTTAAATAAGTAATCTTTATTTTTAAATGAAGAAAGGCTAATGAATCATTTAGCTAATAACATTTTATTTTCATACTTTTGGCTCATAATATCAAGATTCAGATTAAGCTTTTAAAAAACATAACAATGTTCTTTTCCAGTGGTGTGGTGACTGTTCGATTGGGCAGTAACAGCCAGGCTGGATTTACAGGAGTGTTGGATCGTGAATACTGGAGCTCATATGTATATCGCCTCACTGCCAGAGATAGTACTGGCCAGACAGCCTCTGCCATCCTGAATATCACCATCACTGATATTAATGACAACGCACCAAGATTTAACCAGTTTTCTTACACTTTCACAGTGACTGAGAATGAAGCGGCACGAGCAATTGGAACTGTTACCGTAAGCTACTTGGTTCCTTGTGGGTTGTTTTAATCTTGTATAGTTTGTTTAAAAGACTTGTTTACTTACAGAAGAAATGTAGCCCACAATAGTATATAATGTCAGCTGGTTTTTCAAACAGTAAGGTATTTTGAACCTTTCTTTAGATTTGGGTGTATCAGTTTCATGTACATGTACCAACACTTCTGTGAGATTCACTTGTAATGATTATACTGTTATTATGTAGTTGTGTATTTTATTTGAAGGCAACAGATGCTGATCTGCCAGGGAGCTTGAATTCGTTAATTGGCTACTCTTTGGTTGATAACCAGGGAAGGTAAGAATCTGTCTCAGACTTTGTCTCATAAGTTGCTTAAAGTATCAAGCTACAGTAACCTTTAGCGGAGAGAATTTTATTAACTTGCTACAGATATTCAGGTGTGTCTTAAAAGTTATATATAATGATAGTTTGCCTTAAGGCTTTATTATCATTGTAGATATCTGGCCTTTATCACCACAGTTGACTAAAATCGCTGTCATAAACAAACACTAAAAGGTAGAAAGATGTAGACAAGTAAATATAAGAAACAAGTACATCTCCTTAAGACATCAAATCCCTTTCATGAACATATACGTCTTTAATTAAAAAATGCTAAACTTTAAAATCGTTTTGGTCAATGTTTCAAAAAGTTGTTTTTTAAAATTGGGTGCTTTAAAAGTTGAATTTTGTTACTTGAAAATAGAAGAAACCTCTAATAATGAACAAGAATAAAATGTAAAGCAAAATTGCTTTTTTACCAGGAGCTGAATAAGAATATAAAAATTGCTCTTAAGTAGCTCTTCTTCAATACTGTATAATGCCAAATTAAAAGCCCAAAGCAAATGACCCTAATGCACACACCAGAGCTGACAGTGCAATCAGCAGTTTTGGCTTCAGCTGCAGGAGGTCCCAGGCTCAGGTCGATCCCTGAGCCGTGACATACCAACATTGTTAAATGTGGTAATGGTATAGCTCCACTATTCAATGCTCAAGCAAATTAATGCTCAAGCAAATATAAGGGGGTTCCAAGACTGGTTGGCCCGGTGTCAGGATAATGTGACTGGGTGTGGTATGCTAGGTGTTCACGGCATGCTAAACACAGTGAAGGCAGCACTTTATCTGCTTCAAGTAGATAACTTCTCTGACTGCTTAGCTTCTTACCGTGTAGGTTCGAGTTCCAGTTTGGGGCGATGGACTTAATATGGGAAGGTCTTTCAGCTGACTTGCAGTGCGCTGGTGGTTCTATCCTGACATTTGTGTGGGGGTCTTCCTCCACCACAAAGCTGGATATTGCGATAACAAACATAATTGGTTGCTGCAATGTAAACAGAAACAAATCAAAGAGCATTGTTTCAGTATCATTTATTGTATAACATTCAAAGCATAACATGCAATTATGGGAGCAGTAAAAAGAACTACATCTAAACAAAGTTGTCTTGTGTGTGTCCTTTTTGAACAAATAACCCAGAGCTAATATTTAAAGGCCTTTTTAATGGCAATTATAACAGAGTATTTTGAACATATTTTATTTATTTTAAAGCAAAAACTTTATTTTTAGAGTCGAATATAAATTTTATGGTGGGCTGGCTAAATAAGTATTTAAGATTTTAATTATGGGTATATGGTTTGAACTCTGCAGGTTCACAATCAACTCCAACACTGGCCAGATTTCAACCACTAGTTCCTTGGACTACGAGACCCAGAATCGTTATGTTTTGACAGTTTTGGCAACTGACAGTCCTTTTGATCGAAGGACAGGCACTACCAGTGTGACGGTGTTTGTGAACGATGTCCAAGATATGATCCCACGGTTTACGCAGACCTCCATTAATGTGAACGTTCTAGAGACTGCAAATGTGGGGTCACTTGTAGTGTCTCTCACGGTAAGTGGGGGTCAGGTGACTGTTGTAGCTAATTGGCAAATTGTTAACCTTATCAAAGTTATAAATTAAAACTTGTAAAATAATCATCTGATTTAGATCTTCATTATTTGGCTTGGCATAATTAACTCATAATAAGCAGGTTTGTGTTGAAGTTACAGAAATAGATAGTTCCCACATCTTGGCAGCCATCTTTGATGGCAACTTCAAGGGATTTTCAGATGAATTGTATTGAAGCGTAAATTTTATATTCTTGTAATTTCTTCATTTGTGGTCCAAAAAATTAAAGCTATACAGCCATCTGAAAGCTCTTGAAATTCATTTTTTTAAAATATTTTTTAAGTTAATAAATGCACAAAGAATTAATACACAGAAATCAATATAATTATTGGCTCATCCCTTGAACAAAATGAACAATGTATCTTTTTGGTTGTATTTTTATTTCCTGATGAGTTCAATGCAGCAAATATTTCCAGATTTCGGCCTGCATAAGCTTCTGCCTTCAAAGATGGCTGCCTTAAACTGTCTTATCCGTAATTATGACATCACATGGAAACTATTAAATAAAAAATGATAGTTTTACCTGCATTGACAATTATTTATGAAGAGAAAACAAAAGCCTCCAATTAAAAGCATGTTTCAAATCGGTCATTCCTAACAGAATAACCTCAATATTTCAACATATGGTGCTTGATTTATTTTTTGTACACTTTTCTAATAAATTGAGACAGCACAAGTGTTTATATTGTCAGTTCGAGTGTTATTTATAACTAAACAAATCGATTTTCGTGCATCACTTTCATTACATTTATTTTACTTTGCTATCTTGTCAGATGCTTACCTCCTATTACCATAGAGATATTTCCTTACCTTTTCCAGGCCATTGATGGAGATAGCACACCTAATATCCAGTACCAGCTTTCAGGAAACAACAACCGTTTCCGTGTGAACAATGTCAACAATGTGGCCAATATTGTAGTGGATCAACCCCTTGATTACGAGACCACCCAATCCTACCAGCTAACACTCACAACCACAGATGGACAAAACTCATTCTTACCTGATGCATCAGCCACAATTTTTATCACAGTTCTTGTAAGTTTCTTTCGTTATCCCCCACTGATGAAATGGCGTTGTCCGTCCATCCGTCACACTTTTCCGTCTGCTTCCATTTCTTGGTAACTAGCTGATGGAATTTCATGAAACTTTGTATAAATATGATTCAACAAGCTGTGATGCCCATCCTGTTTTTTTTTATCAGTTAATTTTCTTCAGAGTTATTTCCCTTCATTTAATAATAATAAAAAATAAAATCAGTTCGGCCATTTATCTTTAAAACCATTGAAGGAAAATAAACAAGTATTAAAATTTGATGTCAACAATTTCAAAGCATTCCCAGTATTTTATTTTTCCAAGAGCGATATCACAGGTATGGATAGGAATACCTCAAAACTGATTTTTTTATTGGATGTCATTTGCCTTCAGCATTGGATATCAATTCAACGAATTTGCTTGTTGTATTTCTTTCTTCTTATATACCTAACCTCACTTTAAACCTCACGAGATATTGATCAAAGACAAGTCTGAAATATTTTTTTGAAATTATTCATACAAATTGTTTCTTGCTGCGGAAAGACTCGAAACCTTTGCATGTAGAGAAATAGCTCTAGTCTGTTCATCAAAAGCATTGGGCAGGCATTTTTATTTAAACCTGAAAAATGTTTTTGTAATTTTTAATCTCAAGTAGATTTTTTTATATGGAGACTCTGCCCTCACTTTTTTCCATGGACTAATAGATAAGATTACTTCATTAACCATCAATGTTGTAAATCCTTTTTAAGATTTCTTGGTGGATGCAACTTGGACAAATTGCTGCAATAGTAATGTAAAAATGTACAATATATAACTGAATTAAATCTCAAGTTTGCTTGAAAAAAAATGAGTATCTTTTATTGAGATTTTTTCTTTTAAATTTAAAGTTTGATTTTTTTGATCAACTGAAATATTCTGTACACTGTAGTTGTTCTTCCTTGATATCTTAATTTATAATATTAAATTCCATGGTATTGTTTCTTCTGAATGGACCTTCCACTTTCCAGTATTGATAGGCAGCTTATTTCCCTTTTTGTTACAATTTCTGATCTTTCCTTTGTAAATTGCTCAAAGATATGGTGTCCCTTTTAAAAAACAGGTCATTTGTTGTCCACTTGCTTTCCACTTCTAGTTATGGATGGCCTGGTTTACCAGTTGTTGAAATCATCTTGATCTTTTAAGCATACAGAGGGCACCCATGGTGTAGTGGTATAGTTGCCGTTTTGTAACTCCTCTGTCTGCTTAGCCTCTGACTGCATGTGTTCGAGTACCATTTGGGGTGAAGGACTTATGTGAGAAGGTCTTCCAGCTGACTTTAGGTGTGCTGGTGGTTCTGCCCAGACTTGTGTCTGGGGTCTTCCTCCACCAAAAAGCTGGACATTGTAAAAATGATCATAATTGGTTGCTGCAATGTATTTTATAAACAAAACAACAACTTTTAAGCATTGTTTTATCCTTGTATTTTCAGAATGTGAATGAGTTCGCCCCAGCTTTCCAAACCCCACCTGGCAGTATTCAGGTGACCGAGACCACACCTATTGGCAGCCTGTTGACCACAGTGACAGCGACAGATCAGGACAACATTCTCAGTGGGGTAATATGTTCCATCCATATCTGCATGTTTACATGGTTTATCACCATTAAATGTGACTGACCAGAACTGGTAGCGCAATCGGTAGAGCGTCAGCTCTAGGTATGGAAGGTCCCGGGTTCGACCCCAGGCTGCAATATACCAGTCATTAAAAAGTTGTAGTGGCTAATGCTCAAGCAGGTATAAGGGTAGTTCCATGACTGGTTGACCCGGTGTCAGGATAATGTGACTGGGTGTGGTATCATGCCAGGTGTTCAGGGCATGCTATACACAGTGAAGGCAGTACTACATCTGCTTTAAGTGGACACTGTCTCCAGATAACTGAAATACTGTGGTGGGACGATAAACCCAACAAACAATAAATGCAACTGATTTACCTATTTATAGAAAAGGAAAGAACAGATTATAGAATATCTGTATTACAGATCCAACATAATTTTTAAGTTTTTTAAACATTTTCTTTTTTTAAAAAGTACATTAACTTAATTGTTCAAATAGTTTAAACATTTTGGAAGATTTGAGGAATTGAAGAACTTCCATATGAAACTGAAGAAACTTGTACCAGCTAATTCAACAGCTAGTTAATTTAGATGCAGCTATTTATAGAAATTGTGATTTTAACAAAAAGTGTTTTTGAAGTTGATTTTAACAACTAGTTGTTTTTAAATTGATTAAAAGACTTGTGATCTGTGATCTTGTACAGCTGAACCAGATTGTGTACAGTATCCAGAGTGTCTCTCCTTCCTCGGGATCAGACCTTTTCACGATCTCCTCCACCACTGGCAGAGTGTACCTCCTGGCATCCCTCATCAACATTGTCAATCGCCCAAGTCAATATTTGGTAAGCTACACACTTCATTTTTCTATTTTTTTTCAAGGACTTTCAAAACATAGACCAGTTACTCTGTTAAAATAATATCTCCAGATAACTGAAATACTGTTGGTTTGATGATAAACCTAATAAACAAAAACTTTAATAATAAAAAATAGATAATTGGTTATATATTGTATTTTGTACATAAACATATGACAAAATGGCGAACACAAAAATCTTATGACCTCTGAGGAAACTTTCCAGCTTATTCAGACTTGAATATCATTCCTGTGAGTGTTCCAAGGACAGTGTGTGACTGTACAGTGTTCAAAGGATATTTTTAGTCTACTTAACATTTGTACCTATTAATAGCACAGCATACTTTATTGAACACTGTACAGTACCACATTAGAAATAGGATTTATTGAAAACTTGTCATTTTCAAATGTCCTGTCTATATATATGCCAATAAATTTAAAGATTTGTAAAAGGAAACTTTGACTATCAAGGTTACTGTGATAGAAGTAAAATCTTAAAACAGTTGTGCAATTTTTAACTTCCTGAACTCATATTGTTATGGGGTTTTTTTGTGACTTTTTTATGACAAGCTCTACATTGTAAGTAAAGCTGAAATGTTGAAAATTACTTATTGAACAATATTTTATAAAAAAAGCGTGAGCATTTTTTTTTTTGATAGCTCAGATAATATAGCAATTTTAAGCCATATCTACATGCCATTCAACTGCATTGTCTAGTTGGAATGGGCTAGCCTCGCATACTAAAAGCCAATGGTTTGAACTCTACACTCTGCAATTTTTATACATTTTATATAATTTAGTGAAGTCATGTAATTATTGATAACCTTGTCAGTTATAAAATGTTTGATCTGTAAAGGGTAATCTGGTGAAGAGAACAAGTCATTAAAAATGATAGTTCCAAAACTTGCTGAGCAGGTGTCATTATATTGTGACTGTGTCAGGTGTTCATGGCTATACACAGTAAACTGATAACTAAAATACTGTTGTGGGATGATAAACACAATAAACAAAACAATATAGTTGGAATGTCTTTCCCATTGCAATGTAGATTACATCGCATATTGTTTATTCTACATTTATGATTTTAGGTGACTATTCGAGTCAGTGATGGGGACACAACTCCACGATTTGCCACTGGAACCTTAACAGTCAACATCGTTGGTAACCAGGGCCCACCATTTTTCAGCAATAATGCCCAGTACTCAACCACCGTCGATGAGACCATCTCAACGTCAGACTTGATTCTAACAGTCACTGCTACAGATCCAGACTCCAGCGTAAGTTAACAGTTGGCGGAGGGTAGGCTCTCAAGTACAAAATGATTCATCCAATTGTACAACAGTTATAATGAAAGTGCTGCATGCACTGTGGTTTCCACTGCTCAGAAAAAAAAGCATGACCTAATCAGATTAAGATACTGTCAGCCATTAGTGTCATTGTCGTGGATACCAACCCTTCACACCTTATAAAACTTGACTTTCAGGTTTAAGTTTGCTTTTGAAATACATCACAGCATCCAGTTATTATTACTGTAGCAATGTCCAGCTATTTTGGTGTAGAAGGAACCCTAAATAAATTAATTAAACCACCGGCACCACCGTAGGTCAGTTTTTAAGACCTTCCCACAGTTCTTTGCCTCGAACAGGACTCGAACCTATGTGGCGAGAGGCTAAGTGGTCAGAGGAGCTGCAAGTCGGCGACTCTACCACTAGCCACTGGCACCACTATGTAGTTCTTTTGATACAGAAGGTTAGGTTCATTACAAATATAGTTTGTAATTGTTTATAACCAGTTTAGTGACTACCTTAAGTCAATAGCTCTCTAATCGTTATCTTACCAACTGCATTGATGTGTACTAGTCCATTCTTAAACTTTGTATTTTGGTAACACCTGTATTTACAATATTTATAGTGTTAATAGGACAAAGACACATGCTGTTTTTAGTTTAATAAAGAACTTGTTTTTTAGAAGAAAAAAACTAAAGCACTCTAAACAAATTTGCACATAGGTGTTTATTATAGAAAAAGGTGATAATGTTTAGATATTTTATATTTTGCATCTTTTAGCATATATCTGATTGATACAGATGTCTTAAATGAATGAGCAGTTTAAAAAACTTCCAATAAAAGCCCATAAATATTAGTACTATCTTGTAATAAATCTCCTATGAACCTGAGTAGAACCGCTGGCACATCAGACGAGGCTGCAGAAATACTTACTTGAACAAAAACTTGATACAGGGCATGTTTTAGCACATAAGTGTTTATAGACATTTTTTTTTTATTAACTTTTTTCCTCATTATTTAGTGTTTTCTTGCAGACTGAACGTCCTACGTATTCTCTGGACATTAACAATCTGGATGCATATTACTTTACTGTTAATGCAAATGGTGAGATTAGAGTAAGGAACTCCTTGACAACAGATGGATCTGGGGCACTGTCTTACACGGTAATCATTTTTATAATAGTGTTTATATTTATAGTCTCCTTTGACCTTGATGTTGTGATTATTTACAATCCTCGCACAAGTTACTTTAAACTCTTCTACAGTCAGCACTGCCATCTTGACAAAAAATATGACCATAATGAAGATTATATTTCTGTTCATTGATATAGGTCTCAATGTAAAAATTTGTATACACATTTATTGTTACAATATCGACAATTTTTAAAATGTAAACATTCCTTTGACTTGATTGCATAAAACTATTATACTATTATTTATCATACTATTTTATAGTATAGTATATGCATACTATCGTTATACTACTTACATATATTTATATGTACATAGTTTTTTATCAATATCATCTTGTTCAAGTCTTATAGCAAGCCCATTGATGATTTTTCTTTTAAGTGGCAGATTGTTTCTGTGAAAAAAGAACTTTCTTATTTTATTTCATTCATTTTGTTGTACTAAATATGTATGATAATAATAATAATAATTAAAATATTTTTAGAAACAAAACATGGATCGTTACATGGTAGTTTTTACTGTTTATTGTAAGTTTGTATGCACAGAATGATTGTTCAACATTGCTGTTAGCCCTTGTTGAATGATTGTAAGGCCATAGCCCTTGTTATTTTTCCTATAGTGATAATGTACAAAGTGCCTTTTGTTACAGGTCCGAATCCGAGCCACTGACACTGGCGGACTATCATCCACTGCCACTGCATTCATCAGCGTGAGACGAAACTTGAACGATCCTTCCTGGGATCAGCAAACGTATCAGAATACCATCAATGAAAATTATCCATTCTTCACAACGATCTTGAACCTGCGAGCAAGGGACATTGACAATCTGCCCCCACACAATACTCTCAGCTTCGCCATCACCAACAACAACATCGCTCAGAATTATTTCTCCATCTCCAGCCGTGGAGAAATAACACTGTCGAGGACCCTTGTTGGTGTGAACATTGACCGATTTGATTGTAAGTTGGTTTTGTAACACTTTTATTCTTGGTATTCAGATAAAGAGAAGTGACTGGACCTGGTAGCGCCTTCGTTAAGAGCGTCGGCTCCCAGGTACGGTAGGACTCCGGGTTTGATCCGGGGCCACAACATACCAGTCATTAAAAATGGTAGTGGTATTGCTCCCATGCTAATGCTTAATCAAATATAAGGGTAGTTCTATGACTGGTGGCTCATTGTCAGGATAATGTGACAGGGTGTTCACGGCATGATATACACAGTGAAGACAGCACTATATCTGCTTCAATCTTATTGTGTTATCTCTTAATTTAGTAACTGTGTGTACTTATTAAAGAATTGACATTGAAATAATTCATTTTATCACAAAGAATATAGAAATCAGAGTGGTATAAAAGAATTGTTTCAATATTCATATTTTTTGCTGTAATCTCTTGTTAAGTTAGTAAGGCTAGGTATTGACATATTACTACAGTTTGCATAATGGTTCTGAAAAAAATCTGAAAACGGTAACTATTTTATGGATGGGCAAAGAGCACTTAATAGATCTAGAAGTCTATATACCATACAAGCAGATCAATATTATGCCTGTAGTGACTTAGGATAAGTTTTATTCCAAATAATAGAATACCAATACTGTGTGTTGTCTTAATTGCGATCAAATAAAAGTAAAAATTAGCCATTACTTTGTACCATCACAAATGTGTATGCAATATTTTTCAGTTCAATGTCTCCTTGCGTGACCAAGGATTGCCCAACAGTCGATCTTCACTCCAGCAGGCTAATGTAGTGATCAACTGTGAACCGAAACCAGTTTGCTCCCTTGTTCTTTAACAGCACCTACTATGCCACCATATTGGAGAGTCTTTCAGTTGGTTCTTCTGTTGTAAGGCTGTCCGCCCAAGATGAAGACGCAAATGTAAACAAAACAGCTCATTTCTTCATTTTATGGTTAATTGATCAATAAATTTTGACAAGAAATGGGCTTTGTAAAGAAGCCAAGTTTGATAACAATAAAGATGTTACTTAGTGATATTGTCAGTTTCAGATTTCAACTAAAAATGCTGATTTGTTTCATAACTGCAGCAGTTTTTGCAGTATGCTTCTATTACGTAAATTGTATCTTTTTACTATGGATAAATCTTATTTTTCTATTTATGGATTTTGTAAACAAGTTTTTTACATTTAATATTATATACTGGTGATATCATGGGCCTAAACTTGGCAACTTTCTGATTGAAATGCATATGAAGGGAACGCCTGTGGCATAGTGGAAAAGTTGCTGATTTGTAACTCCTGACAGCTTAGCCTGTCACAGCGTGGGTTTGAGTCCAGTTGGGGCAAAGGACTTATGTGGAAAGGTTTTCCAGCTGACTTAAGGTACGACAGTGGTTCCACAAAGACATTTGTCTGGCGTCTTCCTTTACCAAATAGCTGAACATCGCTATAATGATCCTAATTGGTTGCTGTGATATATTTAAAAACAAAATGAAAATCAAACAAAATGAACTGCATGTATGGAATTTATGGGGTTTTTTTTGTGTTTTTTTCAGACACTGTTTAACCAGGTCTCGTTCAGTGTGATTGGTGATGATACGGCTCCCACATACTTCAGTGTTGTGAATGCCTCTACCACCAATAATCAGAAACAGGCAGAGCTGCGTGTTCGATCAAGTCTCATAACGGGTGCTAGAGACAGATACTATGTAAGAGCAGTTACACATTCACTTTCAATCCATTCTAGACTGCAATTTATTGGTAATGTGTAGTCTTATTAATAAAATAATTGCTTTTTATATAAAATAAACAAATCCCATCTGAATCTTGTAAAGTGCTTCATTGTGTAGATCCTTCCTTGACATTTTTTAACCCCGATTAGCGGGGTTCAGTTGTTTTGGAGTATAATTTGTAGGATCCAACAATCTTCTGGCAGGGAAACAGTTGGATAAATGTTGACAAATCACAAAACTTGGAATTAAATTCTTCCATCTTGCCTGCGTTCAGTAGAAGCAAACATTAGCCCTTAACGATGTAAGCCGCAGACAGTGTTATTGTATGATTCGCTGGCCATGTTTTTTTCGCTTTTGACCTTTGAAATCCATTATCGAATGGTAGCGAACGTTAGTGGCTTATGTAGCTTATGTAGACACAGTAAGCTACTGTTCGCTAACATTATCGAACTTTTGTTTGTACTGAACACAAGCTCCTATTATGTTTTATAACTTGTTACTGCATTGGTCTATTCCAGCTTGCTTACATGTAATCCATGGTCCTACATTGGCTGCAATGCAATCAGTGGTTTTACATTGGCTGCAATGCAATCAGTGGTTTTACATTGGCTGCAAAGTAATCAATAGATTTAAATTGGCTTCAATTTAATCCATAGATTTAAATTGGCTGCAAGTTATCCATAGATTTAAATTGGCTGCAAAGTTATCCATAGATTTAAATTGGCTGCAAAGTAATCCATAGATTTAAATTGGCTGCAAAGTAATCCATAGATTTCATTGGCTGCAAAGTAATGCATAGCATTAAATTTGCAAAGTAATCCATAGATTTAAATTGGCTTCAATTTAATCCATAGATTTAAATTGGCTGCAATTTAATCTATAGATTTAAATTGGCTGCAAAGTAATCCATAGAGTTAAATTGGCTGCAATGTAAGCCATGATTTTACTATTGTCATTGTCCTTAGTGTGGTCTGGCCTGCAGTCATATTCAACGTAATGCCTGGTTTTCTTTGAATATGTTCTTTTTTATCTGACTACACAATGATAAAATGCTTTGTTTGCAGCTGGTTTTATTAATTTACAATGAAATGCCAGCTTTGCCACTGGCCTCAAAAAATAAATTGTATGAAATTACATTTTCTCATTCCATCTGGCCCTTATGCTGCAGGTGAGAGTGTTAGCTACCGACAGTGGTACTCCGCAGAGGTCGGCAACTGCCGTGGTTGTGGTGGACATCCAGCGCAACTTCCAGGCGCCACAGTGGACCAACAATCAAGCCTCCTATATTGCCAATATACCAGAGACTCAGAACATTGGAGTAATGTTTGTAACAGTGACTGCTTCAGATGGTGACAGTACGGTAAGTGAATACATAGTTGGTCATATGTTGAAACGTGGCAAACTTAATTATTTATCCCAAATGTGTTTTAAATAATTAAGAGACATTTTGTCAATGCTTATTTCTTTTTGTTTGTTTAAACAGTGATGCACTGTTTCAAACAAAGCGGATTTATAAGTCAATTATTTAACCCTTATTTTTAAAAATATCATTGCAGGCTTTATATTGATCTTTTGTGATCATTTTTCAGACATTATAAGGCCTTTAAAACCATTAATTGCTGTTTTATGAAGACTAAATTTTTCTTTCAGCCTCCTCACAACACTGTGAACTATGCTCTTGAATCTGCCACCTATAGTGATAATTTAGTTACAGTGGATGTTTCGGCCTACTTCCAAATTAATGCTGCAAATGGTGAGATCAGCCTAAGACAGTCTATTCCTAGAGGTGATAATGCAGCCAGCCAGTACACTGTAAGTTTGCCTGGTTACATGTACATTAAATCCTGCTCAATGCTTTGTTAAAGACAATGCCTCAAGATGTAGCATCAAAAAGTATGGATCCTAATCAGACGTCTCCCATTGACAGCTAACTGATCTGGAGCTGCAACTTTTGCCTCAGCCTGATCAGGTTATGTAGGCAGCCAAGAATAGATTGAAGCAATGTATTACTTTCTTTGTGGCATATTAAGGCTTACCTGAATAGTGTTTGCTTCCTGAACGAGATTAAGCTAACGTTATTTATTTTTTAACTGTTTAATATGTTCAACTGTTTTAACTTATAATTCCCATTTCTAACCCGATACATTTTTATGTTTCTACTTGCGTATTTCAGTTTTAACCTGGTTATAGTCTTTTATCGTTAAACTTCAATAAATTTTAAATTTGGCGCCGTATGACCTATCAAGTGTCAGTGTGCCGTAAAACCCAAAATACAAATAGGAATATCTCATTTTTTAGCTTTTTTCTTCTGGGAATAAGGCACTCTATTTTTACATTATGAATGATTTGATATCATAAAACATTGATGTTTTTTTTCAAGCATATAGCTTTGGCATATATTTTGGTAAAAAAAAATGAACCTACTGACTAAGGTTTATAGTTTGTAGTTTTACTTTCTGTCAATTTAGAAAATTGTGGTGCATATTTTTCAGGTAAAAGTTTGACATCTGGTTATTGAAGCCTGTCTAGTAACTAAAGCTTGTATTTGAACTTTTCATCTGCTTTTCCAGTGAAAGCATACTAATCCAAATTAATTAATGGAAATGTACTAAGAGGATGCGGCTTTTATTTTCAGTTGACAGTGCGTGCCTTTGACCTTGGAACACCACAGCTTACGACCGTTCAGAGGGCTACAGTTATTGTCAATGTTCAAAGAAACAATTTTGCACCAAGATTTAGCCTCAATGGTTACTCGGCAACCATTTCTAAGGACCATCCATTGAACCAGAGAGTGACATCTGTGCAGGCAACTGACAATGATCTCAACAGTCTGAACAATGTGAGAATGCTTTCTCTTTCAACCTCCATCTTTCATTTTCTGTTTTGGTTCTCAATTCTTTTTAAAGAAAGGGTTGTATAGGAATCTTTGTTCAGTTATATATGAATGGGATTCTTTTAGCAGTTCATGAAATCTAATTATTATTTAATAAAGTTATTAAAGTACTCAATATTTCACTATTAGGAGAGGGCTCTAAATGGCTTTCATCCTAAAATCAGCTTCAATGAAACGGGTTTATATACAAATTTTGAATATGTCTTCTTACAATGGGTGCTGCTGATTTATGTGTGATTTATGTGACAATTCATTGCAATTACAAATCTGATTTGGAAGGCCCTTTATTACATGTACAATAGTGATTTGGTATTGCACCCCTTCTTATGCTTATATAAGAATAGTTTATAAACTGGTTGGCTTGTACCTGACCTGGTAGCGCAATTGGTAGAGCACCAGCTCCACGTCAGGGAGGCCCCGGGTTCGATCCCAGGCCACGAACATACCAATGTCATTAAACATGGTAGTGGTATAGCCCTTTTGCTAACACTCAAGCAAATATAAAGGTAGTTCCATGACTGGTTGGCTCCGTGTCAGAATAATGTGACTGGGACTGGTATCATGCCAGCGAATGTGATGGCTGATAGCGAATGTGATGGCCGATAGCGAATGTGTTGGCCGACAGCGAATGTGACATCCACCAGCAAATGAGATGGCTGACAGCAAATGGGATGGCTGACAGCAAATGGGATGGCTGACAGCAAATGGTATGGCCGACAACGAATGGGATGGCTGACAGCAAATGGTATGGCCGACAACGAATGGGATGACCGACAGTGAATGGGATGGTTGTTATCTTGAGTGGTTATCCATTGCTTGATGAATCAAAATATCATCTTCATTGCATTCTTAATAACCCAAATATTTGTTAAATTGTAATCCAAAGTATTACAATTTATCTGTTTTATTCTAACAGCTCTTCGGGGAAGTAAGATACCAGCTGGTGGGTTTCGATGCTGGTCTTGCCTACTTTAGAATTGATGAAAATACTGGAGAAATCTTCCTTCAGCAGAGTGTGGAATTCGATACAGCCACCACCTACACAGTAAGACTGTTATTCTTCATCTGTGCAAGTTTTTTTTTTTATTTCTGTTGGACAGATTTAAGGGACTGTATCAGGCTGGGTGTTACTGTATGTTGACTAACAATGGAAATTTTACTAAAAAATAGTAAAATACACAATATATGAACAACAGCTTCAGATAAATATATAGAATTTTTATTAGACATGCTTATATAATATCACTTTGTTTGTATATTCTTTTCCTATTCTTATACACTGTTTTTTGGCATATTTTATCATTTGTTCTTGCATGTAATGTTTGCTTACTGGCAAGTTTTATTAGCAGTGGTAGTTGCTTTTATTTATTTTTTTTCAGCTTGTGGTGCAAGCATATGACAATGGTATCCCAGCACTGTATGACACAGCTATTGTCACTGTGACGGTAACTAGGAACCTTCGACCCCCTACTTTCTCGCCCAGTGTGTACAATGTCACAATCCCAGAGACACAGAGTCTTGGTCAGACTATCGTCACTGTCACAGCAACAGATCCTGATGCTATCTTTGTAAGTTTTGGCGCTGAATGACCTATAAAGTGTCGGTGTTTCATAAAACCCAAAATACAAATACAACTTTGTAAGTTATTATAGGTAATATCATAATCATTATGTACATCGTAAAAACTTGAAGACTTTTAAATATTAATGCAAACAGCATACATAGTGCATTTATGAATGTAATATTTTCTTATCTTTGGCTTTTTAACATTTTAATTAATTTTTCCCTATCTTTCATTTACATTAACAATATACATAAACCTTGCTAATTACACTTGAAAATATTCTGGTAATTGGTTCACAATGGCAAGCAACTTTAGTGAATTTTTTAAAATCTATTTTAACATAGGTTTATTTTACTTTGCTGTGTAAATGTTTTCTTATAAATTTTAGGGCAGCGGAAATGTTGCTTACTCTGCCACAGGATCCTCAAGGGCTCTACAGTACTTCTATCTGAACCCATCCACAGGCCAGATATCTGTATCCCTCTCTCTCATCAATGACATCAACTTTGGAAACAATTTGTACACGGTAATTTCCTTTAATATGATAAATTCAATATGGTAGCACATATGTGACCTATGTGTGACCTATGTGGGTTCGAGTACCTGCATAGGGAAATTTTAATATGGGTACTTGTCCACCTGACCTGTCATGTGCTGGTTGTTCTACCCAGGCATTTAACTTGGTTCTTTCTGCACCAATAAAAGCATCGACTATGGACATTACTGATCATAACCATTTTGCAGCAGTGACTGGATTCACACTGGTACTATTCTTTTGGTCAAGCATACATTATTAATGATATAAAATGAATATAAAAGTGTTTTGTATTATGTTATTGATATTTGTGCATTTCTTCCATTCTTTGTGGATTTGTGTAAATGTAATTTTTTCATAGCATGATCTTTCTAATATTTATACAGCTATCAGTGATTGCTCGCTGACTTTGGTACACCTCAATTAACAAGCCAAACTGCAACTGTCAACATCAACGTGGTTAGAAACAGCTTTGGTCCAGTGTTCCAGTCTACTCCTTACGCCAATGCCATATCACAGAGTGTTTCCTCTGGCACATCCGTCTTCAAGGTGTCAGCAACAGATGCAGACCTGGTAATTTTCAAACATCAATCTATTAAAATAGCAAAAAATGGTCAATTTAATAAAAAAAAATACCATGTTTTTGTACCATTAAGGTAAAGTTTTATTTCTAGTTTTATTTATATTATTGCCATATGGACTATTTAACCTTATGCTTAATTTTAGTCTCGTGTGACATGCCTCACAAATGCATTTTTCTTACATGCCATTTTCTTTTTTTCCAGAATCAGTACAACCTTGTGTCTTACAGCATTGTTGGTGACCAAACTGCCATAAGTCTGTTCACTATAAGCAATGATGGTACCATCAGAACGTCTCAGAGCCTTTTGACTCGCTCAGAAGCTACCTATGTGGTAAGCTGTTGTTTTTTTCTCCAATTTATCCTTTCATTCATAGAATAAGAATGATTTTGAAAATTTGCCCTATTTTGATTTTCTCTTAACACAGTCTATAATTATAATATAATTATAAATCCAAGGCTTAACCATTAGTTGTGCAGATTCTACCAAACATAAGAGTTGAATCTATGTAGGTTTTGTATATGCATATGCAGGAATCAAATGGTTAGCCCAATTTCTTAAAGATATTACCAAGTGATCATTTACATTTTTTGCATGGGAATTTTCATATGATATAAATTTATAAGGGGGAATGTGGCATAATCATTTAATATTTGACTGAAGCCATCTAGACATCCTTAAATGGACATAGTCCAAGGATGAAAATATACAAATAAATACTAATGCTGAGGTCGATATGTAGTTTTGCAAACCTGGGTAGTGTGATAGGGACCGAGGACAAAAGTCCTGATTATACAAAAAAGCGGCTTGTCTCAAAAAAAACTCCCCAGAGCTGTTCTTATAATTCAAACCACAAACATTTCTCAAAACAAATTAAAAGTATCTTGGATTTTAAATTTTACCATTTGTTCCACATTCTTATAGATTCTTGTTCGAGCCTCAGACAATGGCACTCCCTCCAAGGTTGCCTTTGAAACGGTCACCCTGACATTGTCCAGAAATGAGTTCACACCAGTTTGGGTCCGACCTAGCAGTCAAAACAACTTCCGAGACTTCACCAGCGTCTTGGAGACAATTAATTTTGACACAGTCGTTTACACCTTCTCGGCTAACGATAATGATCAGGTAAGGTTGTTCTGCTGTGGTTCTTACCTGAGAAAAGAATGGCTCTTATACAAATAACCATCCCATCAAAAATGGTGTTTGCTGTCTTCTACTTCCGTTATTTGTTGTACTTGATAGCCATACATTATGTGTGTGTGTGTGTGAACCGTCTCTAGATAAATACTGTTGGTGGGACGATAAACCCAATAAACATTATGTGTATTTTGTCAGTTGACATGAAAGAGATCACAACTGGATCAGAAACTGGCATTGATGAGACAAGAGAGCAAGAAAAATTAGAGAGCAACTTTTATCGTCATCTTTATAGTCATCCTTATCACCATCATGATCATCAACGTCGTCATAATCATAGTCTTTGTAGTCATCGTCATTTTTTATTCCAAATACTTACATTTTATTTTATTTTAATTTATTATTAAATTTTTATTAATTTATGATATATTTTAATTTAGATTTTAGTGATTTTGAGGAAGGAGTGAAAGTTATGACATAATGTGTCTGAAAATTGCTAACTGCTAGAAAAACCAACCTAATTTTCATAGATCCTAAAAATGTAAGCTTATTTGTAGTTGACCAAAAGATTAGAAAAAAGCAAAGATACAGAAATAGATATATCCTTTGCTCATCTGTAATAAGAAATACTACTACTGATGAGCTTTGTATTACAAACTCTCTTGAGAAAATTCTGCTTGACTCGAACTTTTTTCCAAGTCCTATTTTCTTTTCATTAATCATAAAAAATGCATGTCTGTTTTGTGTAATAAGTTAAAATTAAAACATTCTTTTTAAATTTGAATGTTAATGATTAGCTAAAATATATACATGTAACACATAGGAAATGCAGGCAATTAGACAAATGAGGAATATACGAAAGCATGTAGTAAAATGTTAAAATTCACTTATCATACACATACTAACATAAAATCTGATATCTCAAAGTTCTTGCCAGGTCCCAGCGACTTTGAGATAACAAAGTTCAACTGTATTTGTTTATTTTGACTTCAGGCTGCGCCATACAATGTGCCAGTTTACACAATTGTTGGAGATGTTGCTGCATCTCAGTATTTTAGTGTGGGAAGTACAGGACAAGTTCGAATCAAGTCAGCTCTCTACATTGACGAAGCCCCCCAATATGTTGTAAGTAAAAGTTTTTATGTTCAATGTTGGGTGTTATGGAAAAATTTGATTGCCCTAGTTTCTGTAGATGGTGTTTTCCCTGGTAGTATACATTGTTTGAATCCAAGACTGGCAGCACACTTTTTCTCGATATGTTGCACATGGAAAAAAATGTATGCTATACACAAAGGCACCCTCTCCAGATAACTGGAATACTGTTGTTGGGACAATAAACCCAATAAACAAACACTAGACCTGAGCTCAGACCTGTATGTATACCAAAATAGCTTGTTGTTTATCATCTATAAACTATTTTAATTCTTTTTAAGGGAACAAGCTTTGCTAACCCATAGTTAAGTGGCTGCCCACATGTCATGTCTACTTTAAGCAATTATTTAATAAGTAGAGTTAAACATTTCATGTTTACTTTGCTTCATAAGTGGATGTACACGGTTTACAATAAAAATATTTTCAAAATATTATAAAGATACCAAATGTATTTTTTTTATTATCTTTTTGTTGTAATAGTAACATTCACCACTATCCATTTTTTTTTGTCCAGTTGCGTGTAAGTCTGGCTGATGCAGCAGGACGTGCCAACACGAATACAGCCTCCTTGACAGTCAGTGTTATTCGCAATGAGAACACCCCACAGTTCAGAAATGTCCCCTATTTCCGAACCATCGCTGAAGGTTTTGGCACAGGACAGAGTATCTTCCAGGTCACTGCTACAGATGCAGATCCTGCAAACACCTTCAGCGAAGTCCGGTACTCTGTATCTGGTGATGGCAGTGCTCCAGCTTACTTTACCGTGAATGAACTTACAGGAGTGATATCAGTATCCCAGTCTCTTGCTGGTGTTTCTGATACAGTTTTCTCCCTGCGTGTTGTGGCCCGAGATAATGGTATTCCCAGCCTTTTCAACAGCACGACAGTCACAATTACCATTGATCGAAACCAAAATAGTCCAAGATTCAACCCACAAACCTATCAAGTGAATGTTGCCGACAATGGTAACATCGGGCAGGAACTTGTACGTGTTACAGCAACAGATGCTGATACTGTCTCGCCATATAATGTTGTTCGCTATTATATAGCCTCTGGTGCATCAGAGTATTTCTTTATAAATGAGATAACTGGCTGGATTTACGTAGCAAGGATCTCTGGCATTGGATAATAGTGGTGCTAACCAATATACTTTGACCATTGGAGCAAGAGACTTGGGAACTCCATCTAGAACAGCAATTCAGGATGCAGCAGTTGTGATTACTGTTACTAGAAACCGCTTCACACCTCGCTTTATCAACAGTCCATACATTCAGCAGATTGAACAGAGCCGAGCCATTGGAAGTCTCGTGGTGCTTGTCTCGGCTACAGATGATGATACTGTCGTTCCATTTGGGACCGTCACAACACGACTGATTGGAGACGATGATGGCATAGACTACTTCACTTATGATCCTGCTTCAGGGAATGTTACAGTAGCAAGATCATTGACATTCGACACGAAGACCTTCTACAGGCTGAGGATTGAGGCAAGAGATGGTGGCAACCCAGGACTTAGTGCCACTGCTCTGGTGGAGATCACAGTGCTGCGTAACTTGTTTAGCCCAGTGTTCAACCAATTAAGCTATAACATAACCATTGATGAGACGCAACAATTGGGCACCAATATCTTATCTATAAGAGCATCTGACCAGGATACATTAGCACCCCATAACACCATTACCTACTCGATGAGTGACAACGTTAACCTAGCATCCCAGTATTTTACAATCAACTCGGCAACAGGAGATGTCACATTGCGACAGTCTCTACTGAATGATCCTGCTGACACGCGTCGCTACACCTTTTCTGTGTCAGTCAGAGATAATGGGGTCCCGGTGAGAAGTGCTAACAATCAGGCCAGTGTGCAGATAAATGTCATTCGTAATACACTGGCACCATATTTTGTTTCCACTCCGTATTCCACAAACATTGACTACACCCTGCAGACAGGAAATACCATCTTTACAGTGTCAGCTCGTGACGACGATACTCCACCGTACAATGTAATAACCTATAACTTGATTGGAGATGATGATGGTCCTACTTACTTCAGAATTGACCCAACAACTGGAGTGATATCCCTTACACAGAACCTCTTTTCTCAAACAAAAACAACTTACTTGGTAAGAATTTTTGTTTTGCATGTAAATGATCATTGGTGATCTATTCCAATTTACTTAACCCATTTATGCTATTTCTTTTAAAAACTGACACTTATGTTTAAGTATACACCTGTATTTTTGTCATTTAACACAGAAGTTTCAAGTTTATAGATACAAATCTAGTAGTATACCCAGTTATTACATGGCTTATATTCTTAATTATTCATTGTACAGGTGGCCATTGAGATTTGTCACATACTTTCTGTACCATTTTCTATGTTAAAATTACTGTTTTGAAATTTGTGTTGGAAATATGTTACTACAGAAGTTGTGCTATATAAACAAATTCAGCATTATGTTTATGCATGACTGAACATTTCATTCAATTTTCAGCTGCGAGTCGTAGCCCGAGACAGTGGCAGTCCATCATTGTCAAGCACAGAAGTTGTGCTCATCACTGTTAACCGTAATCTCAATACCCCTCAGTTTAATCAGGCCGAGTATATAGCCTCGATCACGGAGATAACCCCGCCTGGCCAGAGCATATTGAACATTGTTGCCTCTGACAATGATAATGCCGTAAGTCTTGCAGTGAATTCACTTTTATGCTAATCTTATCATAACCTAACAAATGGCCAGTGGCCCAACTGGAAACCTAATATATATATTATATATATGCTGATATAAATACCCTGGAATTGATAACAAGTTGACTTTGACTTATAATCTTGTACGACAGAGATGACTCATCAGAAAAATGGGTTGAAATAAAAATACATCTTACACAGCTAGTTGCAGTGTCACTGACCTGACCAAGGAAACTGCAAAAGTTTCCTCAAATGACCATTGGAATTTCTAAAAAAACTGGTCAAAATACCTTGAACCTTAAAAACATTCAAATTATACAAAAAAAAAAATCTTAAATTATTAATCATAAATTTTTTTTTAAAGAAATTGTTAAGATGCCATTAAGGTGCCTTAATGAAACCATTTTCAATTTTTAATTTCTTAATAGTCAAGAGGGATGATTTGTAATGAATACACTTTTTTTAAGGCAAAAACTGTA
This sequence comes from Sinonovacula constricta, assembly GCA_007844125.1. Taxonomy (NCBI): domain Eukaryota; kingdom Metazoa; phylum Mollusca; class Bivalvia; order Cardiida; family Solecurtidae; genus Sinonovacula; species Sinonovacula constricta. The sequence goes on along the minus strand of CM017564.1, from coordinate 38,780,140 downwards.
TTTAAGCATGGTTCAGTTTATATTGTTTTATTCTTTTAACTATTTAAAACAAAGATTTTCTTATAACAGCAAGGTTACTTAAAAAAACAAGTGACGTAAAAATAAAAAAAAAACGCAACAATTTGAAATGCACTGTATTAAGACAAGTTTTCTAGTGGTGCAACAATTCTATAAGCATTTGAAATGCTTATTTTTGCTTTGTTCCAAGAGTCTTTAAGTAAATTTACTTACCTTTTATCTTTCAGCAACCTAATAACCAAGTACGCTACTACTGGAGCCAGAATTTGAATGTGAACCGGTTTTCACTGGATTCTGTCACAGGTGTGATCTCTGTGAGAACAATCCTGTACGGAGATACTGAGACAGCTCAGAGCTTCAACGTAAGTTGTAGCAAGTTGATGGTTGAATGGACTTGTATTTAACATGAAGTGTTCCAGTATTTGTACCCAACCATTTCCTGCTATTTCTATGACAGTTTAACATTCATCCTTTTCGTAAAATCTTTTTTAATGATCACAAATCGTAAATGATCAAACAATATCACTAAAAAAATGCATGTTCTTCTATAATTACAAAACGTAGGCTATTCACCACAAACCACTTACACATTGATGTGTCAATGAAGACTATTCTTAGTGAGTGGTGCTTTTTTCCTTGGCGTATTAACTGGTGCTTTTCTCCCTAAAGTATTAACTGGTGCTTTTCTCCCTAAAGTATTAACTGGTGCTTTTGTCCCTAAAGTATTAACTGGTGCTTTTGTCCCTAAAGTATTAACTGGTGCTTTTGTTCCTAAAGTATTAACTGGTGCTTTTGTTCCTAAAGTATCAATTGGCGTTTTTGTCTTTTGTGTATTAACTGATCATTTCGTTTTTTGTCCCTAACATATTAACTGGTGTTTTTATTCCTAGAGAAACTTTAAATGATTATTTTAATGGTAGTGACAGATTTTAGTTAGTGCTCATCTTTGATTTAAGCCACTATTTTAGAAATTTGCCGACTCTATTATCCTCATTATCTTTAAATAGAATATATGGTATAATTACATCTTGTGTCACAAATTGATTTATGCTAGACAAATAGTGTGAATTAGAAATGTAGCAGGTTAAGTATTTAATTAATTGTTGTTTTAATTCCAGTACACAGCGTATGCCGTAGATCTGGGTATCCCACCTAGAACGAGTCAGTTGGTCATAGTTAGGATCAATATCATACGAAACCAGTTCCCACCGATCTTTGTTAACGAGCCATATACTGCTGATATCACCAATAGTTTCAGTGGCTCAACTGTTATTACCGTGTCTGCTGGGGATAGGGATCTTTTGGTAAGTTCACCTAACAAAGTTGTATATTTTTAAAAATTTGAAAGGAAAGGCAACAGGCAAACATTTCTATGGTTATCCATTTTCTATTTTTTGTTTCTTTAATTTATTAAAGATTTTAAATATCTTTTGAAAATTTAAGAAGAAATGAGTTTTTATCAGCTTAATTTCATTGGTGTTGTTTTTATTTTACTGATACGAGTATCTATATAATTTGGTGCAATTTTTGTACAGGTGTGAAGTAATGCTGCTAGGTGAACATGTGAATCTCAACTTTGACCTTGTTATTTTCAGTCCCCATTCAACAGAGTAACGTATTCAATCATTGGAGATGACAATGCTGCCTCGCTGTTTACCATCAACTCCGCCACAGGCGCCATCAGCCTTCAATCGAATGTTGCTTCAGACAGTGGTTCCTTGTACAGAGTTCGTGTTCTTGCCCAAGATGGCGGCATTCCAGCTCGAACTGATGTCACTCTGGTGTACTTGAATGTGACGAGAAACCGCTTCCCACCTTCCTTCATACCTACTGCATATAATGCTCTTATTCCGGAGAGTCAGGCTCTTGGTGTAGAGATTTCACGTGTAACCTGCTCCGATTCAGACACAGCTGTAAGTATTCTTATGAGGCAGCTTCACATTCAAAAACTTTTTATGGAAAATAAATGTCTTGTAAATGTTTGGCCCACTCTCCTCACATTGGTAACTGGCTCACTGTACAGCAACCACTGCTGTGTTAGATAGCATGTGCCCATTGTGGAGACTGAGCTTGTGTGCATCATTATTGGTAACGATATAAAACTGATTAATATGATTTAAATGTATAAAATCAAAACAATTTATTTTTAAAATTTATACATTTATAAGACAAAGATAAAAATATAATGATATACTATGTTAAAATATCATTTTAAAATCTTGTTGAAAACTTTTCTTTGAAATCATGCCCATTGATGATTACCCTTTTTGGTGGCAGAGGTTACTGTGACCTCTGAACCCTTGTTGGTGGCAAAGGTTACTGTGACCTCTGAGCCCTTGTTGGTGGCTATGGTTACTGTGACCTCTGAACCCTTGTTGGTGGCTAAGGTTACTGTGACCTCTAAACCCATGTTGGCGGCAAAGGTTACTATATATCACTATAATAACAAGAATTGGTTGCTGTGATGTATTTAAACAACAAAGTCTAAAGCAAGAAATATACATTAACTAAAGTCACTGTATTTGGAATGAATTTGAAGACCAAAAAGAAATTGTAGCTTAAACTTTCCACTAATCTTTTCTTTCAATTGAAAACATTTTAAAAATGGGTTCTTTGTAAAATATTCCTGTAATGGTCCAAATACTTGCTTGTTTTCTTTATAAAATTAGCAACAATATGGTGTTATCTAAAAATACATGAGCAACAATATGGTGTTATCTAAAAATAGCAACAATATGGTGTTATCTAAAAATACATGAAGTGGAAGAAAATGCAAAAGTATTTACATTCTTTCTTTAGCCTAAGTTTTAAATTTGTCATTTATTATTACAAAAGAATTTTCTGTTTGCAGCCTCCATACAACACGGTTTACTATGCTTTGTCTGGTAATGCCCGTGCTCTGGAGTATTTCCAAGTACAATCTACAAATGGAGTGATCTCCCTTATTAAACCTGTTTATGCAGACAATGATACACAAACACCTTACTCTGTAAGTATTCTGTTTTTCATGACTGAAGCTGTTGATTTTTACATATTAAAATATTGCAAAAAATGAAAAGAACCGCTAGGTTTAAAGACTGGATAACTAGGATGGTCAAGTTATATTTACAATCGTAAAAAAACTATGCCCTAGATTGTAATCATTCACTGTGCAAACTCATGAAGTCAGTAGTTAAATGTTATGCTATTTCTTAGTCTTTTTAAAATAAATATGACTCGTTTCTTCTGCTCAAGAATTAAACTTTCATTTACTTGTTGTTTTTCTTATATAAAAGCTTTTTATCATTATTCTCAAAAGAATGCTTTTTTTTAATGCATCTTGAACACCTATTTCAGCTGACACTTACATGTGTGGACGGAACATCTCGTGCAGCAACCAACACTGCTGCTGTGACCGTGTCTGTGTACAGAAACCGATTCCCACCAGTGTTTGAAAATTCGCCATATCAGACGACCATTGACCAGACTGTTACTGACAACCAACAAGTGTATAGGTTCACAGTTTCTGATGCAGATACACAGGTATAGTGTTTTTGAAAGGGAAAAAAAATGTCAGGTCCATAAAGTTTAATCTTGTATAAAAAATTGGAATAGATGAACAGCATAATAAATTGCAGCATGATCCTTTCAAACATAAAACAAAACAAATGGAGATGAGGGATAGATAATAATAATAAATGGCAATATTATACATACATGCAAACATTATAATTTTAAAATGTATCATAGATAGAAGCCCTGTACTGTATACCATACTTTACTGCAACTGTCTTGTGCCATTTCAGCCTTAGTAATATGTACGTACATGCTGACACCCTTTCTTGAAAATGTGAATGCTGGAATGTTTTAGGCACCATTCAATCAAGTGACTGTATCAGTCATTGGAGATGATAGGGCACCAAGTCTGTTCACGGTGGTGAGGTTTACAAACAACGTGTATGATGTCCGTGTCCAGAATGCTGCCAACCTGGCTATAGATGATCTTACACTGTATACGGTAAAATACTTTTTATTTCTGCCTTAGTGTGTAAAACAAGGACAACACAATACCCATGTATATGATGAAAATTTCTTTGTTGAGTCCTGAAATATTGCATCAGAAAGAAAATAATAAACTTGTCAAACAGTTAACAATCTTTGTTAAAGTTTTATTGATGCATTTCAATTATAATTTTTAAGGTTAATAATGCCTACTTGTAAGAGACATGTAGAAGATGGAACAGCAAAATTTGTTCGAACATAGGTTTCCTCATTGTGTAGATGCAGATCCCTACAATTAACCCCTGGCTTGTAACCATGTTAAAAGTGTCTGCTTTCTCATTATGTATTAACCTGTGCTTTTGGGATAGAACATGAATCACTTGATTTAAACCACAACATAATATCGATGCTGATTCTCTAGCTGCGTCTATATGCTGTGGATGGAGGGGATCAGTTTGGCTTCACCAGCCGTCGGACAGCCATCACATATCTCAGTATCTATGTCAATCGCAACATGCAAGCTCCCGTGTTTACCAACTTTAACAACCTCCAAGTGACCATACCAGAGACTTCCTTCATTGGAACCTTTATCGTTGATGTCAATGCTACAGATAGTGATCCTGATGTAAGTAACTGGCTTCATTTTTCTAATTAGAATTAGTCATGAACGTTTTGTCAAATCTAGCACCCTTCTGTTTTCACTGAATGTTTTTGGGTAAAATGAATTTTTTCCATTTTGCTACATTGTAAAAAATGAAACTTTCCTAGATTGTTTTGCTGGATTTTTTAACCACAATGTATTATGTACAGACTTTAAGAAATAATTGGTATATTAAGAAACTAGGCTTTGATAGACCATTATTGATTACTTTTATTACTTCAGATAAATCTCTATCATATTTTTGTTGTCTTCAAACATTTTTAACCCTATAAAAACATTTGCTAGATTAGAAAATGCAGTGTTATATTTGTATGTTTGTAACAGCCTCCTGAGAATGTGGTCCGCTATGAGATTGTCAACAATGGAAATGGTTTCGAGTATTTCTTCATCAATCCTACAACTGGCGTGATTACACTTCTGAATTCAGTGCTTAATATCCAGACAAGTTTCTTCAGGGTATGTTTTTTAGATAACTGTTGAATTATAATTATATTCCAATATATAAATGTTCTTCTGTTGAAAGAAAAAAATTATATTTCCCCTTTTAAAATTTGGAAGCCTATATAAAGATGGACCTCTCCATTATCACATGTAATAGCTGGACATTGCAATATGATGTATGATGCTTATGATATAACAATGAATAAAATATAAGATACAGCAACATTTCTTTCCCTTTCTTACAGCTTGAAGTAAGGGCTTATGATGGAGGTTTCCCTGTTAGAACAGCCACAACGTTTGTTGATGTTGCCATTACCCGGACAACAGAATTCCTGAGTTTCTTCTCTCCATCATATGTTCAGTCGATCACAGAGAATGCTCTTGTTGGCTCTTCAGTGGTCCAAGTGTCAGCACAACCGACGGTAAGCATGTTAGATTTCTGCTCATCATAATGGGCAGACAGAAATAAAATGAACAAATTTAAAACCCGTATTTTTAACGTTGAAAAATAATATTCTCTCAGTAGTTATACCTTTACTTCCAGAATTGAATTTGTATAAATGTTATTTGATGAATTTGTGTGTTATTTGATGAATGTTATTTGATAATGTGTGTATTTGATGAATGTGTGTAATTTGACAAATGTGTGTGTAATTTGACAAATGTGTGTGTAATTTGACAAATGTGTGTGTAATTTGATGAGTGTGTGTGTAATTTGATGAGTGTGTGTGTAATTTGATGAGTGTGTGTGTGTAATTTGATGAGAGTGTGTATAATTTGATGAGTGTGTGTGTGTAATTTGATGAGTGTGTGTAATTTGATGAGTGTGTGTGTGTGAGAAGTAAAGGTTTTGAGTGTAACTAATGTTAAATTTTATTGCACTTTAAAATAACAATGTTGAGTGCATGTTGTAAGATTTCTACATAAGAAACTATTTGGAATTTTTGGAAAGATCCTGGTTTTTACCTTGATTATCTGCTTGTGTTTTTAGGGAGACATTGTGTACAGTCTTACAGGCTTCAGTGATGGACCTGACTATTTCAACATCAGTTCCTCAACTGGTCAGATATTTGTTCGATCAGATCTCCGCCTGGATAAAAATAAGAAGACTCTTCATTATGTAAGCCCTTATCAATGATACATACTTAACATACACACAAGTGACATTGTAAATAAGTTTGTGCATGACACTTTCCTATTATTAGTATAACTTACCTACTTTTTCTTTACATATATCTCCAATACCTAAAGTGCAGTTTTTTTGACCCTAAAATAAGAAAACTGCTTTGACTTTTCTAACTTTAATGAATGTACGTTTAACGTAACCATTTATCAACTTTTCTTCATTACAGCTGCAAGTTCGAGCCACAAAGGTGTTTGGTAATGGGCCCCAGACAGCCTATGCAACAGTTAATATCACTGTTTCAAGAAATATTAACTCTCCATTCTTCTCGCAACAATTGTATGAACGAACTATAAACGAAAACACTGCATTGGGTGCCTCTCTAGTACAGCTGACGGCCACAGACAGTGATGTATTTGTAAGTATGTTATGAACAAAAAATCTTAATACCCTTTTTTGTGGAGTCGGTTTATTACAGATATTATGTAGTTAAATATAAATAAATCTACAATGAAGGTCAAACTTCAACATTTTATTAAACCTGACATTTCGGCCATATTGCATTCTTCAAGATTGTTTGTGAACATACTAAATGATGTTGACGTCAAAATTAATAACGTTTGGCATACTTTTAGTTGTACTGATATTATATAGGATCTCATAGATTCACTATTACTGGTATAAAGCAAAGAAATGCTTGGTAAAACACATGACAAGTACAAACTATACAACATCATAAGTACACATACAGACAAATCAAGCGAATTAGTCTCAAGATATTATGTAACAAATTCAATGAAAGAATGTTTGTAGTAAAATAATAAAAAATTAAAAATAATATTAAAATATATCAATCTTAAACTTTAAATTGGCCATGTTAGCTCTCTGTGGTGAATAATAACCTCTAATTAATTCACTGCTTGCATTTTTTATTGTATTTACTGTTTCAATCCAGCTTATATTAACAGTTTTAAAAGCAGTAATTTATTTGATCCTTGCAAAATTTCTTTGGCCCTTTAATGATCAATTAGTTAAAATCATAAATGCATCCTGTATCATTGACTGAAACTTGGACACCATGACAATGTATGCTTATATAAGCTTGAAATCACTGTATGTATCATTTGAGAGCTATCCACAGTGAGTACCAGTGCTTTTTTATTTCTTTACGTAGATGACTGAATATATTGAACCAGCATTATTACAATGTTTTGTTGAACAGCAACTTACATGTGATAGGGAATGTATCATTAAAAACTAACACCTGTTAGTAATAATATATCGACATTTTGCTTTAATTTCAGGATGTTCTCCGATATGGAGCTATTGAAATTGGAACAGGTAATGCATTCACCGACTATGTCTATGTTGGACCTTCCACAGGATTGATATCCTTACGCCAAGTTCTCACCAACACAGCTTTCTCAACCATGCAGGTACTGGCATATGCTTCCTTTCTTATCCATTGGCATGATATATTTCTTTACCTTTACCATGTTACAGTTATAAGTAATACAAAAAATTTACTTAGATCTGCATGTATACATGTAGGTTACAAGATACACTATCAGAGGATAGGCTGCAATTGGTTGGGGTTTAATTATAAATCCTTAATTATTGACCTTCATAGTGCAGTAAAATTGATTAGACAGTAAATTACTTCAGAGCAGACTGATCTGAAGGGACCTCAAACCACCAAATATTTTCAATTTGGTATGTTAATACCATTATTTTTTTTCATTCAAAGGCTGTAAAATGCAACACAATCTGCAAATGTTTTCTACATCCTTTGTTCTAGTGAATTTTTAAAACAATTTTTAGAGTATTAAAACTTCCAACCTGCCCATTGTAGAATGGCCAGCCCTAAACAAATCTATTTTCATTTAGGTTATTTGATAAATAAATCTAAGCTTAATCTGTATAAATAAATTTCCACTATCACAGAAAACACAATATCTTTGCCACTGTTTAATCACTCATCTGCATAAAAAAGCTTTGCTCAACTAATTAGAATTAAGTGAGCTTTCAAGAGATTGTTTTATTAGACCTCATTAATTTTGACTAAGTGGCAAGTCTTTTAACTTAGCCCCTCACAATGTGGGATCGAGACCCGGTCACTTTTATGCTGGGAGTTATTCCAGCTAACCTTCGGTGCACCGGTGGTTCTTCCCAGGAATAAGTCTGGGGGTCTTTCTCCACTAATATTAAGCCGGACATCACCAATATGACCATAGTTGTGTCAGTGTGATATAACCAAAAAAGTCAAACTTTGAATTTTTAAGTCCAGGCCCATAAGTAGAATGGTTCTTTGTTTTCAGTTCCTTGTGTTGGCTCGTGATCAGTCTACACCAGAGAAGACAGGAACTGCAACTGTTCGAATCTTTGTCCAGCGTAGCAACAGTCCACCAGTGTTTGTAAACAACGCCCCTTACTTTACTAGCATTCAGAGAACTGTATCTCCAGGAGCTGTTGTTTTCACACAGACACAAGCAGTTGACAATGATTTGGCAGTATGTATTTCATCATTGTATCTCTTCATTGTTGGAAACTTGTTTTATTTTTTGGTACAGCTGGCAATAATATTTGATTTTTTTTTTCTAATTTTTAACAAATTCTTTTTTTACATTTTTAACATTTTAACTCCTTTATTTTTTATTTTAGCTAAAAATTCCTAAATTTGAGTATTTCACAATTAAGAGTTTTGTGAAATGTTCATACAATTTACATAATTTATAGCTGCTTTTGTATTAAAGAAAACAAGCTGAAATTATATTATTTTTTGACCTGAACTTTGTTTTGCCTAAAAAATAAGTAAAAGTTAAATAAGAGTTTTTTGTGTTTTTGTTAAGTTTTGTTAATTATCTATTTTAGGGATCCATTCGGTATGCACTGACAGGGGAGTATTTCTCTGCTGCCTTCTACTTCAACATCAATGCAACAAATGGCAATATCCTGGTCAGGAACTCACTTTTCCAGGATTCCATAACAACCTATGTTGTAAGTTTCGATATTTAGCTACTACTGCCTAGATATTGTTGAAAGTTAATGAAATCAGCTATACAGAAATACATGTACAATTGAACTATAAAAACCATAGAAATGAGCTCTAACACCCAGTTCCCAAACTGTTATTGCACTTTGTAAGATATATAAGTAGAACCTGAAACACAAGCAATGTGGGAGCCCATGGCATGGAGGTTGAGTTGCCAGTTTGTAACTCCTGACTGCTAAGCCTCTCCCCTTGTAGGTTCCTGTCCCATTTGGGGTGAAGGACTTAATGTTGGAAGGTCTTCAAGCTGACCTGTGGTGTGCTGGTGGTTCTACCCAGGCATTTGTCTGGGGTTTTCCTCCTCCAAAACTGCTGGACATCGCTAAGGTATCTCAAAAACAAACAAAATGGAACAAAACATAAACTTGCGTACAATTCATCAATGTTTAACATGTAATTCCTCTCTCTTATAGCTTGGTATTGTGGCTTATGACACCGCCTACCCGACCCAAATTGCCCGTACCAATGTTACGATCAGTGTGAACAGGAACCCAAGCCGACCAGCCTTCAACCCGACCCAGTACGACAGAACCATCTCTGAAGACTATGTGCTGGGATTCAGTCTAGTGCAACTGACCATCTCAGACGCAGATGGGGTAAGTTGTTTCTGAGGCTCACAAGGATGTTTTGTTTTATGCAACTGTAAAGCCTCCTATTATTTTTAATTTTTAATCATGCTGCATTTGTCAATAACCAGGGATACAGTTATCAACTTTATGCTAAGGTAATGAAACAAGTTGAAAGATTTAACATCAAGAAATGTAGGTCCAGGTCAGTCAGCTATTAACAGGAGCTGGCTGATCCGAGTCTACCCGTTTTGTCTAGGTTTAATGTATGGTTTTTAGACCTAAAGTGAAACTTAAGTTTAATATCATACTGTTAAACTTTGTGTTCATTTCACCTAACAACCTTAGAAGCCTCTTAAATACAGTATTTTTTATAACTGGTGCACTGCTAGTCATAGAAAAAGGAAAATAGAATAAGTTAAATTATTTTTGCACTACCCTATGGAATTCATGGACTCTGATCAATAACAAAATGCTCTTTTTTTTTCAGGATGCTGTAGAATGTAGCATTCAGTCCATCACAGCACCCAATGTGATCACACAGCCTGCCAACCTGCCCAATTATTTTTACCTGAACCCTTACACCTGTATGCTGACGCTATCTGCATCGCTCACAACTATCGGTGTCAGTCGTGTTCAGCTGACAGTCCGAGGTACAGACAATGGCATTCCCCGCAGCACCACCTTGACTGATGCCTTTGTTACAATAAACATCTTCCGGAACGAGAATGACCCATTCTTTGTCAACACTCCATATGTCAGGACCATTCCAGAGACGGAAGCTATTGGAAACATTGTTCTAACAGTCACAGCCCAGGATCGGGATGATGTGGTGAGCTTGTAATTTTAATACTAAAAAGCAATTTTTAATGCTAACTTGCCTTTGTTACCTGGCCTAGGTAAAACATTCAGATTGCCACTGTATAACTGAGAGCTGTCTGCTCAGAATCAACATTATTTTTGTTATCTGACATGTAATTATGATGTTGCCTAATATAGTTCAAGAGTTTCTACATTATTTTCTTATACCATCAGAGGAGAGATTGATAGCTTTAGATTGTATTTTGGCTATTAAAAGCAGAACCTAAATTCTTAACCTTCAAAGTACATATATAAAAATATTATTAAAAAAAGTAAAGCCCATGATCAGTAAACTTCATGCTGGAAGCTGACTGATCTACACTATTGACCTATTTTGTATTTTAGCATATCTAGGCACCTTTGCATGTATTTAAATTTAACGTGTGTAGGAAGCTTACAATTGACCAGTCATGATTTACATGGTTCTATATTCAGGTTTCACTCATAGGGATTGGGATGTCTTACAAGGTGACACTCTAGAGACTGCCTCAGAGTGTGTTGTCCATTGTTACTGCATAGTTTTCTTTACTATGCTCTGTATAGACTTGCTAAAAGCAGATTTTTATTATGAACCTTTTTACGAGGGGCGCCTGTGGCCGAGCTGTTAGAGTTAGTCGCTCACTTGAAACTCTTCAGCCCCTCATCGCGTGGGTTTGAGTCCCGGTCTGAGCAAGAACTTCCATGTGGGGAGATTTTCCAGCTAACCTGCGGGTGCTGGTGGTTCTACCCAGACATAAGTCTGGGGTCTTTCTTCGCCAATAGATGGACATCGCCAATATGACCATAATTGGGTCAGTGCGATGTAACAAAAAAACAAAATTCTTTTTACCTGAAATATTATCTTGGATCATTTTTTTTTCCATGTTTTAGTAATTTAGAGCTTAACAATATGATCATCTCTTTGTCCTTTAATGCTGTTTCAGAACCAGCCTCTTCGCTATCAACTTATTGGTGATGATGCCACCCCTAACTTCTTTAACTTCAACACCACGACCGGCGTTATTACTGTGCGTCAGTCACTTCTGCAAGACAGCCGTGACATTTTTGTGGGAAGAATTGTTGCCTATGACTACGGGGCCCCACCACGAAGTGCCACAGTTACCGCTATTATCAACATTCAGAGAAACAACAACAGCCCTGTATTCATCCCTGATCGTTACAATCAGACAGTGCTTGAAACGCAAGCAACTAATGTGGCTATTCTCACAGTAACGGCTACAGATGCAGATCGAATTGTAAGTTAGTGTGACCATTCTTTGACTGACCAAAAGATAGACTTTTAGATTGTTATTAGAATTTATTTAAGCATGTATTTAAGGGTTTACAAATATACTAGCTTGTCAATCCCAATCACAGACATTTCAGATATGTTTTGGCATCAGACCAGCATATCATCGTCTCAGATGAATCTTAGTTTCCATCATTTATTAGATCTAAATAACCTTCACTTTGTACAACATTATTTAAAGACTGGACTTGGTAGCTCAATCTGTGGAGTATTGGCTCCAGGTCCGGGAGACCCGGGGATTGATCCTGGACCGCGACATACCACGAGTCATTAAAAATTAGTGATATAGCTCCCTTGCTAATGCTCAAGCAAAAAGAAGGGTAGTTCCATGACTGCTTGGCCTGGTGTTAGGATAATGTGACTGGGTGTAAGTGAAGGCAGCACTATATCTGCTTCAAGTGAACTCCAGTTAAGTGAAATGCTGTTGGTGGGACGATTAACCCAACAAACAAACATCATTTCAAACCACTGAAGGGATTATTATCCAAGGTTAAACATTCAATAAGTAAAAATCTAAATAGACAGTAAACCTAACAATCAAGAAATAATTTTTAAATGGCGGATTAACCAAACATTCTTTAGAGTTGATGAACCCAGCATACAAATCTGTTTACCATCACCTGTAAAAGCCATTCCCAGTATCTTGTCATATTGATGTTAATTTTCTGTAATTTTTACAGAACCCATGGAATCGCGTGACATACCAACTACAGGATTTCAGCAATCTAATAAGGACATATTTCGAACTGGACAGCACAACTGGAGCTATCCGTGTGCGTCTGCCCCTCTACAATGATGATTCCAACACTGCCATCTACACCTTCAATGTGCTTGCAACAGATGGAGGTAACAGACAAGCCAGTAATGTTGCTCAGGTTACAATCAATGTGATCCGAAACCTCTTCCCTCCAGTCTTCCAGAATCTGCCATATGAACGATCTCTTGCCTTCAACGTGGGATCTGGAGCATCCGTGTACACAGTCACTGCAACAGATGCAGACACTAGAGTATGTTTTTTCTTAAAATGATCCATTTTGTCTTGGTATATGCATGCAATATCAACTTTAACACGATATGTATTTAATTATTTGTCTATTAATATTTTATCTGTGAATAATTTTTATGCCCAGCTCAATACATGGACCCAAGTATTTGCATGGAGATAGGGCGGCAATAAGACTTCAACACTGGCAATTACATTCAGTTAAACACAGTTGTATATATTATGCACACGACATCATATAAATTTGCATATAAATATGTCCTTAGTCTTTGATAGCCCTATGTCTCTTGTTTATCAGTTTTTTTTAAATAAAATTCTTGATATAAAAGAATGCTTGGCATTTTATAACTCAATGACCTACAGATGGTAGAGTGAAAATAATTTTTGGCATTGACAATAAACTGACATTTCCTGGAATATCTGAATATTTGCATGAATAAAAACTAGGGGGAGCCTGTGACTGAGGAGTACTCGGTCTTTTTGAAATCCCATCTGAACTCCCAACTCCTTGGCCTCTTACCATGCAAGCCCCAGTCGGTGAGGGAATTATTGTAAGGTTTACTATCTAACATGCAGTGTTCAGGATGTTCTATCCAGATATTTGTCTGGGGTCTTCCTCCAACAAACTAGCTCAACATTGCAGTAATGGTCATCCATGTATAAATAGACATGTATAACAAAAACAAAAAAAATACCCTTAGGGCCTTTAAACTGTCTTGTGTTGTTATGATGTGATAAGACATGGACCTTTATCATTTCCAGGATCCCTACAATCGTGTTCAATACTCCATCATTGGTGATGACACTGCTTCTAACAGGTTCTTTATCAACTCTGCCAGTGGCGCCATCTCGACCACCAACCAGGGCCTTACCAACGATGTCACATCATTATATACAGTAAGATAATATATTCATATTATCAGCACTGATGTCACTTTAACTATCATCATTATCAGTCATGATGTTCAGAGCAGTAAGTGTAGGCATGAGAAGAATTGTACCAGCATTGTACCAGTGTTTGCAAGAGTAGCATTGTATGAGTGTTGGCGAGAGTAGCATTGTATGAGTGTTGGCGAGAGTAGCATTGTATGAGTGTTGGCGAGAGTAGCATTTTATGAGAGTTGGCGAGAGTAGCATTGTACCAGTGTTGGCGAGAGTGGACTTGTCCAAGTGTTCACGACGGTAGCATTGTCCAAGTGTTCGCAACGTTAGCATTGTCCAAGTGTTCGCAACGTTAGCATTGTCCAAGTGTTCGCGACGGTAGCATTGTCCAAGTGTTCGCGACGGTAGCATTGTCCAAGTGTTCGCAACGGTAGCATTGTACAAGTGTTCGCGAGAGTAACATTGTACATGTGTTCACGAGAGTAACATTGTACAAGTGTTTGTGAGAGTAACATTGTACATGTGTTCGCGAGAGTAACACTGTACAAGTGTTCGCGAGAGTAACACTGTACAAGTGTTCGCGAGAGTAACACTGTACAAGTGTTTGCGAGAGTAACACTGTACAAGTGTTTGCGAGAGTAACACTGTACAAGTGTTTGCGAGAGTAACACTGTACAAGTGTTTGCGAGAGTAACACTGTACAAGTGTTTGCGAGAGTAACACTGTACAAGTGTTTGCGAGAGTAACACTGTACAAGTGTTTGCGAGAGTAACACTGTACAAGTGTTTGCGAGAGTAACACTGTACAAGTGTTTGCGAGAGTAACACTGTACAAGTGTTTGCGAGAGTAACACTGTACAAGTGTTTGCGAGAGTAACACTGTACAAGTGTTTGCGAGAGTAACACTGTACAAGTGTTTGCGAGAGTAACATTGTACAAGTGTTGGCAACCGGACCTGGTAGCACAATCAGTAGAGCTTCGGCTCCAGCTATGGGAGGCCCGGGTTCAATCCCGGGCCGCGACATACCAAATTTGTTAAAAATGGTAGTGGTATAGCTCCCTTGCTAACGCTCAAGCAAATATAAGGGTGGTTGGCCCGGTGTCCAGATAATGTGACTGAGTGTGGTATCATGCCAGGTGTTCACGGCATGCTATACACAGTGAAGGCAGCACTATATCTGCTTTAAGTGGACACCGTCTCCAGATAACTGAAATACTGTTGGTGGGACGATAAACCCAATAAACAAACAATAAACAAGTGTTGGCTCCTGGAATATAAGGCTTACCTTGTCCCTTGCTCATGCTTATGTAGGCCTGAGGTTAAACCTCTGATTAGTCATATAGTCCAATTGATACTTATCAAATGCCTTAGGATAGTCTCAGACTAGAATTTTATAGCCTTGTACCATGATTGAGCAGACTTTCAGACACTTGGAAATGATCACAAGACACAATCTCTAATAGATACTACTCTCTGCCTCAGTGTAGTTTACAGATCAGGTCTGCCCAATGTCAGAAAAATGTGACTATTATGCCAGGTATTCAACAGATGCTATTACACTGATGGAAGTAAATTTATTGTTGCTTGTAATGAATTTGAAGTTGATGAGATAATTAATCCTATTGTTGAAATATCAATTTTGTGTCTTGACAACATTTTACATTTGATGTTTATTTACATTGATGTTTACTATCAATATTACATTTGCTTACTTTGTTTGTCCTCAGATCCGAGTGCTTGCAGTTGATGGCGGAACTCCATCACTCAGTGCCACAGCCACTGTAGCTGTCAGAGTAGAAAGGAATCTGAATAAGCCATATTTCCAGCCACAGAATTACACAGTTACCATCAATGAGATACAAAATCTTGGAGAAACCATCGTCAACCTGCTGGCTTTTGATTTGGATATCGTGGTATGCTTATATAACCTTGTTACATGAATTGCTTGTATTCCTTTGGGATGTCCTTGGTGTAGTAGTAAGAGTCACCAATTTGTAACTTCTCTGACTGCTTAACCTCTAACCACATGGGTTAAAGTCTCATTTGGGGCGAAGGACTTAATGTGAGGTCTTCCAGCTGACTTGTGGTGCGCCGGCGGTTCTAACTAGACATGCGTCTGAGGTCTATCATGATCATAAATGGTCGCTGCAATAAATGTCAAAAACAATACAAGTCCAGTTTTCCAATGGGTGGCACATATAGCCAAGTGATTTACATTTCTTAACCCTTGCACTCTCAGACCCTCACTGCTCAAAGTTTAACTCCATATACGGAATGAGGAATGAAAAGTTTTAATCATGGCATTTCTTTTGGTTAGTCTTTATGGTTTGACCAATGGTGTTTCTGGTCTTCTACCTTGCAGTGTAGCTGGAAGACTTGAATCAAAACAAACTAAATTAACTTAAGATTGCTTTTATAAACTACATGTATGCAACAGAAATGAATATGGCACTGTTGCATATTAGATTTGTGCAACCTTAGTGCCAGTGTCATCCTTCAAATGCCCTTACATTTCAATGAATGGTTGTGATAATCTG
This sequence comes from Sinonovacula constricta, assembly GCA_007844125.1. Classification (NCBI taxonomy): domain Eukaryota; kingdom Metazoa; phylum Mollusca; class Bivalvia; order Cardiida; family Solecurtidae; genus Sinonovacula; species Sinonovacula constricta. Next base: position 38,763,730 of record CM017564.1, on the reverse strand, counting down.
TTTAATATAAAAAAAATCTTAACTAATGCTTTTTTGTAGCTTTATTTTTGTTGCTCTTGTTACAGGCTCCATACAATTCACTTATCTACAGTGCTGTGAACCGGGTAGATAACAGCCTGGCCCGAGAATATCTTGCTGTCACTACAAATGGCGAGGTCTATGTGCGCAAATCTCTAACCTTGACTGATGTCAGCAGTCTTCTGGTAAGTGGTTCTTGCTCTGTCCTAAAAAGTTTCAACTATAGAGATAGAACCTACATGACAGCTTCCAAAACAAATGCATGCCCTATTTTTTCTTAAGATAAATTCGTATTTTATGGATTTCAAGCTTTCAGAAGGAAAGTTGATATTTTTGTTAGTGCATAAAGCTTGTTATTTTTAAATTAAAACTTTTGCAGAACAAAACCTTCAGATGTAAAACCAAACCTTCAGACACAAAACATGTCATGATGAAGATGCTAACAGCAGTGTTCACTTTTAAACTTTGTCAAATTTTTCAACCATTTTATATACTGTATGTCATTATTTATAACAAAATGTCATGAGCCTTTAATTTGGAAAAATAATGCCTTCTTTAATTAGAAATGAATAAAACTTTTTAATACCATTTCAGCTTGAGGTTTCCTTGCGGGATAATGCTCCTATCAACCCATTGACTGCTGACAGGAATGCCTTTGTGACTGTGATTATAATCAGGAACAGGAACAGTCCAGTGTTTGTGAATCTGCCATGTTCCGTCAGTCTGACACAAATAAATACTGCCCCATACTTCCTCACTCAAGTGACCGCCAATGATGCTGATAGTATTGTACGTTACACATTTCATAGCATTTTAATTAGAAAAACAATAAATTTTGCCTGATCACTTAAAATGCACTTGCTTTTTTAAACTAAAAATCTGCTGCAAAAAAAGTACAAGGTTGTTTTTTTTAATCTTTATCTTTAGAAATTTATTAATTTGTGGCAACTTTTCTTTGTGTTTAGAAAACAATAATTTGACTTCTTTTACAAATGTTAAAAATCCATTTCAGAGCACCCCTTTCGGACAAGTGAGATATACCATAATTGGTGATGAGAATGCAGTGAATCTGTTTGCCATCGATGAACAATCTGGACGCATCTCAGGTCGTGGGAGATCTTTCCACAAATAATGTTGAAGCCTACAATGTAAGTTGTTGTTGTCCTTCAGTTAAGCATTCCAGCAAATAATTTAAAAACGGGGACCTGCTGCAAAAAAGCTCCTTTGGTAGAGCGTCGGCTTGTGGATTGGAGGTCACGTGTTCAAACCCCGGACGGGTCAAACCAAAGTAAAGTTGGTATTAGTGACTTCCCTCCTACTGATCGGGGCTAAGGGGACAGCATTATGCCTGACTTGTCAGTGACAGTATAATGGACCGGCAGGGTTCAGTCCCTTGGCATCTCATAAGTGCCCCTGTGCTATAATAGAAATGTAGCTGCACAGTATCAGCAAAAATGACGGCAAATCCCAATCCCATCCCTCATTTAAAAAGAATGTTGTCATTTTAGTAACTTGATACATAATTAGAAAAACTGCTTTCATTTACTTTTGAAGTGATAGTATAGTGTTAAAAAAAGTTTTTCTGCATTTTGTACTCCATAATGTCACTGAAAGAATTCCTTTAACAAAAAATCTAAAGTGTTAGTCATCTTTATTGTTGTTTGTTACTTAAGTATTATGGCAAACTCCATTTTAGTCGATCTTTCCTGACTTTTAAGCATAATAATTTAATGTCAATTCAGAATCAGTTTAAATCTTTATTTAGATTCAATTATATAAACGTCATGATGCAAGTTGTATACATATGTGTGAAGTAAAGATGCATAAAATGTATGTTAGTCTAGACATTTGAATTTCTCACAAATTCAGGTAGTATTATTGAATTGTATTACTGTCACCCTTGTTTCCTTTCTAACTTCACTGTTATTTTACTACATATTTTAAACTTTTGACCCTTGATATTTTGCCTAGGTGAGAGTTCAAGCCCGTGACCTTGGTTACCCAGCCAGGTATGCCTACACAGTGTGTACAGTGAGCGTTCAGCAGAACTTCCAAGCTCCCCGCTTCACGTCTCCATCCTATACTCAAACTGTCCTTGAAACCCAATTCCTTGGTGTCACCATTCTGACAGTGAAGGCAGAGGATCTTGATCCACTGGTACGTTTTGCTACATAGTCAACATAGTTTATTTTAAGAAAAAGTACACATTTAGCTAGTTATTCAGAAATGAAAAATAAAAAATGTTGCAATTGATTATAATTCAGTAGATTAGTAATCAATAAACAATTTTTTACTGCTGATTGTGATTAACAGATCTCCATCAATAGCATACATTTACTTTATCAGTGAATCTGTTTCTTGGTCTTTCTTTCTTTTGATGATATTTGTGTGCACACAAACATGGACGTGCATATTGGTCTGATAACACAAACATGGAGGTGCATATTGGTCTGATAACACAAACATGGACGTGCATATTGGTCTGATAACACAAACATGGACGTGCATATTGGTCTGATAACACAAACATGGAGGTGCATATTGGTCTGATAACACAAACATGGACGTGCATATTGGTCTGATAACACAAACATGGACGTGCATATTGGTCTGATAACACAAACATGGACGTGCATATTGGTCTGATAACACAAACATGGACGTGCATATTGGTCTGATAACACAAACATGGACGTGCATATTGGTCTGATAACACAAACATGGACGTGCATAGTGGTCTGATAACACAAACATGGACGTGCATAGTGGTCTGATAACACAAACATGGACGTGCATAGTGGTCTGATAACACAAACATGGACGTGCATATTGGTCTGATAACACAAACATGGACGTGCATAGTGGTCTGATAACACAAACATGGAGGTGCATATTGGTCTGATAACACAAACATGGACGTGCATATTGGTCTGATAACACAAACATGGACGTGCATATTGGTCTGATAACACAAACATGGAGGTGCATATTGGTCTGATAACACAAACATGGAGGTGCATATTGGTCTGATAACACAAACATGGACGTGCATATTGGTCTGATAACACAAACATGGACGTGCATATTGGTCTAACACAAACATGGACGTGCATATTGGTCTGATAACACAAACATGGACGTGCATATTGGTCTGATAACACAAACATGGACGTGCATATTGGTCTGATAACACAAACATGGACGTGCATATTGGTCTGATAACACAAACATGGACGTGCATATTGGTCTGATAACACAAACATGGACGTGCATATTGGTCTGATAACACAAACATGGACGTGCATATTGGTCTGATAACACAAACATGGACGTGCATATTGGTCTGATAACACAAACATGGACGTGCATATTGGTCTGATAACACAAACATGGACGTGCATATTGGTCTGATAACACAAACATGGACGTGCATATTGGTCTGATAACACAAACATGGACGTGCATATTGGTCTGATAACACAAACATGGACGTGCATATTGGTCTGATAACACAAACATGGACGTGCATATTGGTCTGATAACACAAACATGGACGTGCATATTGGTCTGATAACACAAACATGGACGTGCATATTGGTCTGATAACACAAACATGGACGTGCATATTGGTCTGATAACACAAACATGGACGTGCATATTGGTCTGATAACACAAACATGGACGTGCATATTGGTCTGATAACACAAACATGGACGTGCATATTGGTCTGATAACACAAACATGGACGTGCATATTGGTCTGATAACACAAACATGGACGTGCATATTGGTCTGATAACACAAACATGGACGTGCATATTGGTCTGATAACACAAACATGGACGTGCATATTGGTCTGATAACACAAACATGGACGTGCATATTGGTCTGATAACACAAACATGGACGTGCATATTGGTCTGATAACACAAACATGGACGTGCATATTGGTCTGATAACACAAACATGGACGTGCATATGGTCTAACATGGAGGTGCATATTGGTCTGATAACACAAACATGGACGTGCATATTGGTCTGATAACACAAACATGGACGTGCATATTGGTCTGATAACACAAACATGGACGTGCATATTGGTCTGATAACACAAACATGGAGGTGCATATTGGTCTGATAACACAAACATGGACGTGCCTATTGGTCTGATAACACAAACATGGACGTGCCTATTGGTCTGATAACACAGGGCTGGAGGTGCATCATGGTGTGTAAACACAGGCCAGGAGGTGCATCATGGTGTGTAAACACAGGCCAGGAGGTGCATCATGGTGTGTAAACACAGGCCAGGAGGTGCATCATGGTGTGTAAACACAGGCCAGGAGGTGCATCATGGTGTGTAAACACAGGCCAGGAGGTGCATCATGGTGTGTAAACACAGGCCAGGAGGTGCATCATGGTGTGTAAACACAAGTACTTGGAGAATACTTTGATATCAATTGTGACACTAATTCCATGATAAACAAAAACATTCCACATCCTTTTATTCCTAAATCCTAATAACTGTGGTATTTTCTGTATATTTAAGGCTCCTCACAATGTGGTTCGCTATGAACTGACGAGAGATCCCGAGGACTTGGAATGCTTCTTAATCAACTCTGTCACTGGAGATCTTGTGTTAAGGAGGTCCCTGCTGTATGAACCTTGCAGAGCTAATATTTTCTTCGTAAGTATTGTTTGAATAAACAAAATCTATTGGTATGGTTTTGACAAAGCATACAATGTCCCAGATACATCTTTTCACATATGTACTGTTTTATTTGTGTTTATTGTAACATTTACCTTAGTAAATTTAGTTAAACACTCAAAACTTTTTGGATAATGCACTGGCTTGGTAAAATAAATTGGATATTTATTTCATATTAGAAATAATTCTAAATTATGCTTATTAAAGAAAAATGGCAATATTATATTTTCTGATGCAAAATGTCTTCCAATTCTGAATAAAATTTTCACATATGCACCTATCTGTATAGATGAGGGCCCAGGCGTATGATCTTGGTACGCCCCAACTGAGAGGTGCCGAGGTGAACATAACTGTAATTGTATCGAGGAACAACAATGCTCCTGACTTCATCAACGACCCTTACACCGCCGTCTTGGATGAGACATCTCAAGCTCTCAGTACAGTGTATCGAACGTCAGCTGCAGATGCAGATACAAATGTATGTTGAGCTTTTTCTAGAAAAACTGGCAATCTAAAAATCAATCCCCATGGTGTAATTTCCGATCAGAGGATGTTTTCTCAGACCCTAAAATTATTTTGCCACTATCAGTGATAGAAAAAATGAGTGTGCTTAAATCTCTCTTAATAACAAATTTGGAAAAGCAAACTGCATAAAAACCTGACAACCTGTAGTTCTTTAAATAAATTAATAACATACGTACATGCTTTTTTGTGTAGTTATATAACACACACACCAGGGGTTGATTTAATGTCTCTTCTGTAGGTTCTGAGGTGTTACATGATAAATATGATCTGGAGGTGGAGGGTTCAAACCCCGGCTGAGTCAAACCAAAGACTTAAAAGTTGGTGGTAGTGGCTTCCCTCCTAACGCTCAGGGCTAAGGGGACAGCATTACGCCTGACTTTTCATTGTCAGTAATGGACCGACCAGGTGCAGTCCCTGGGCACCTCATAAGATCCCCTGTGCTATAATGATAGAAATGTTGCTGCACAGTATCGTCAAAAATGCAGGCAAATCAAATCCCATCCCAAACCTAATAGTTCAATTTTATAATTTTAACCCTTAGCTTGCTACATTTTGTTAAAAACTCATACTAAATTCTCAGGATTTTTTGCTTTAATTCTATAAATGTTTCTATACAGATTGAGCAGCAAACAGTGCAGACCCTGATCAGACAGTAGTCGGCAGGGAGCTGACTAATCTGGATTTTCAATATTTGCCTAAGCCTTATTAAGAAGCAAATAGCAGGCTAGAGTTTTGTTAATATATTTACTGTTATACACTCCATCTGTTAAGCGTTGAAATTGAATTTTTGTGTTATTGTTTTTCAGCCGGCATTCAATACATTGACGTACTCATTGATTGGAGATGATACGGCCCCATCCTACTTCGCTATCAACAGCACAACTGGCTTGGTCTATCTGAGGAACAAGTCTAGCTTTTGATACTCAGTCTGTCTACAGGGTAAAATAGACATTTTTTTATTTATGCTGATTTCAAAGAAAAATAAGCTAAATGCTATTTTTAACAATTGTTACTTAGTTTTAGAGAGTTTTGACTTTTTTAAATAACTAAATTACCATAGTAGTGAAATGACAAAACATTTTCTAATCTGAAGGTAGTTTTTTCTCCTGTTAACAATGTATGTTAGCTTTGTAATGATTAGAAGCAATAATAAAGTTATTCTTTGTGTTTTACACAGGTAAGACTGCAGGTGAACGACAATGGCATCCCATCCCTGTACAATACTGCCATATTGACCGTGTCTGTCAATAGAAATCTTTTCGACCCAGTGATCAGCCCCCTGGAATACTCGGTTATCATTTATGAAGACCAAGCTTTGGGAGAGGAAATTGCCCGTGTTCGAGCAACTGACGCTGATACCCGCAGCCCCCACAATATTGTTCGATATGAATTGGTTGGCGCCTCCACATATTTCGGTGTGTTTGACAGCACAGGCGTGGTTTATGTCAGGCAGTCGTTGGTCAACAATGCTATAAACCAGAACGAGTTTGTGGTAAGTCAGTTCAAGGCATAATTGTTGATATCACTGTATTAAATAGTCACCTCTTCAATAGACAATGGTGTTTGTGCTTCTGAATTGTAAATAATAGATCTGACTTTGTTTAAGCTTTCAAGGATTTTATTTTCTATTTGTATAATACATTGTAGTTTTATAATACCTGGTGCATTGTTTTGTTTGTAAAATTATAGCCAATATTCTCCTATTAGCATACAGCCACACATCACAGTTGACACATGTGAAAATACACAAGTCTGTTTACTGCATATGTGTAAAAAAAGAAAAGGTGCTTGTTTTCAAAACCTAAATTTCTTGATTGCAGCACTGTGTCATCTGAAAATGGAGCAAAGTGTACCATGCGTCTCATGTAATTAGGCATTTTTGAAAGCAGTTGTATGATGATGGAACCTGTTCATAATACCATGACCGAATATAATACTGGGACAGAAATAGCCTCCATATCATAAATATATAATTTGCATTATTGAGAACAAAGGCCAGACATGTTATCAGAATTATACCTTGACTTTATTAGACTTTTGTCAGTGGCTGCATACTAAGTATTGTCAAAATGTTTTCTAAAAATGTTGTTTATAAGTCTTATCCAGTCTGTTGATTATTCAAATGTAGAAGAATGACAATATGTATTTGTTCAATACCAAGAAAAGGCAGTGCCATTTATGAGATATAGTACAAATATCTAAATCATATCTGTCACTGTTTGTTACAGGATTTTTTTCTTATTGGACTTCAAATGTGAATATTTTTAAACACATGTTTAATTTTGTATCAAACATCTTTTCAGCTGACTGTCGATGCCTATGATCTTGGTATTCCTTCTCGACGCAGTATTCAGCGTGCAACTGTCCGAATCACTGTGCTGAGGAACCGAAATTGCCCAGTGTTCAACAACCTGCCCACCAATATCACCATACCTCAATCACAAGCCACGTCATCTAGAATTTTCAATGTGTCTGCAGTTGATAATGATGCAGATGTAAGATGTATATTTTTTTTTCTGACTTAAATTCCATTGTTTACTTTTCCCTGCTGTTTTATAATTTTATACATGTATACTTATTGTCAGTTGTGTACACTCTTTCTGCTAAGACATTGACAATAAATGTTTCTATAGAGCTTGATTTATGAGATCTCCTATCAACAAAATTAACAGACAGAAAAAATAGAGCTGACTGGAATAAACTCATACAAATCACTGGATTCACGTTATGCAGTTTGGTTTTTCCTTTGGTAATCATAATTGATCAACATGCAACTTAACTACTACATTTTAACAAAAATTAAATCTTAAGTTTTAATTTGTTTTTGTACTAAATGGCTCTTAACTTATACCAGTAGGTGAGTAATAGGAAGTTTGACATATTTTTGTTGTTTACAGGGTCGATTCAGCTCAGTCACTTACAGCCTGATTGGAGATGACAATGCCCAGTTGTTCTTCAGAATAGATCCTTCAACTGGATATGTGTTCCTTGCCAGTGGAACCAGTCTAATCACAGATAACAAAGCCTTCTATACAGTAAGTACTTTGGACCTATAACAGTGTTTATTGGGGAATTGTATATAACCACAAGAAACATCTGCCAGTGTTGCACTTTTATTCTGATATTTGTTTGAACAATGTTTTTATGTTAAAAATATAGACAGCAGTACCATTTTCACATGGTGAAAACATTGTTAAATTGGGACATCCTGAAAAAAGGGATGGTTTCAAGTTACAAAATGTTTACCATTTATATTTTTGAGTATAATTGTTTGAAAATTTTGAACTTAACATAATTATTTTTCTTTATGAGGTTCTTTTAAAATTTCTTTTTTGTTTTCAGCTAAGAATTCGTGCCTCTGATGGTGCATACATTCCATGCACTAGAGATAGTGTACTGACGGTGTTTGTTACACGTAATGAGAATGCTCCAACCTTCTCCCCGAACATTTATACAACCACTATTTTGGAGACGCATGATGTTGGCCAGCCTGTCTACACCATCAGCGCCTTTGACCGAGATCTGCAAGCCCCTAACAATGTCTTCCGCTACTCCATTCAGCCACAGTCCGTCAATGCCAACATGTTCTATGTAGAACCAGTGACAGGCCAGGTGTATCTGAGGACAAGCATTGTTGGTACAAACATTAACCAGTACAACGTAAGTTTTAACACCTGGCGATCTTACCTTGATATTTTAACAGCATATTGATTATCTAAGACTACCAGATCTTATTTGATGGATTCTTTCATTTTAGTTTTATACCTGTTCAATCAATAAGTGCTTTGAATTATAAACAGTGGGGTGCCTGTAGCATAGTGGTAGTCGCCAATTTGTAACTTCTTACTGCTTAGCCTCTCACTGCATGTGGGTTCGAGTACCATTCAGGTTGAAGGACTTATGTCAGAAGGTCTTCCAGCTGACCTGCAGTGCGCCAGTGGTTCTACCCAGACATGTGTCTGTGGTCTTCCTCCACAAAAAAGCTGGATGTTGCTATAATGATCATAAATGGTCACTGCAATGTATTTAAAAAAACAACAACAAAAAAACGAATTATAAACAGAAACTTCAGAATTGAAGAAAATCTAGTTATAAATTCTCTTTGCATTTGCTCTTTTACAACTTGCATTTTTTACAACTTGCATTTTTTACAACTTGCATTTTTTACAACTTGCATTTTTTACAACTTGCATTTTTTACAACTTGCATTTCTTTTGGCGCTGTATTACCTATCAAGTGTCAGTGTGCCGTAAAACCTAAAACCCAAATACAACTTGGATTTTTTACTGTACAGGTGTCACTTCTGGCCACTGATCTTGGCTCCCCAGCAAGGACTGGCACAGCCATCCTTATTGTGAACATCCTAAGGAACCAGGCTCCTCCAGTGTTCATCAATGAGCCATATGGCACAGTCATAGAGCGCAATATCAATAACAATGCATTCATTGTTCGAGTGACTGCTACAGATGCAGATGTTCAGGTAAGCTCACAACTGTTTATTGACCATTTTTAGATAAATCCAAATGTAACATTTATATACAATGTTACTTTGTAGTATTGTCAATGATCCATATACTTTTATTGTAAATAACTAATTAATAATTAGTAATAATTACTGCCATTTGTTAAGTGGGGACATAAACCCCACAGTCTATGTATTCATTATATTACCAGAAATTAATTCACATGTGACTTATTTTTTTCTGTTTAGTTTAAGAAATTAGAAGAACAAAGAATATTTTCAGACATATTAAAGAAGTCACTATTGTGCATAATAATAATAAATACACTAAAATAAGATTATGATTGCCTAAACAAGGAAGCTCGTGTCTGGTGACTCTACCTAGATCTACCCTGATGAACTAAACAAATCTAGCTGTGGCTTATACAAGTGTTGTGTGATTTTATGATAAAAAAATATGAAGAATAGTTGTTACCTTTACTTTCTTTCAGAGCCCCTTCAATACTCTTACCTATGATATAATTGGAGATGACCAATCACCAGCATTCTTCCGTATCGAACCACAATCTGGTCAGATCTACTTGCAACAGTCCATCTCTGGGGACACTGCTGACAGATACTATGTAAGAAAACATTTGTCTATAGTCCTCAATTATATTCACGTTTTTTTGCTCTAGAATTTTCAATGCGTCTCCAGTTGATTTAATTTTTCTGACAGAAAGTTCCATCATTCACTTTTCTCATTTTTATTTTCTCTTATATCATTATGCTTTCTATCTGTAATTTTTCTTCGGTATAATTATATTTGTACTTTTGTTTGTTCAAAATCCATGCTTTCATAACTATCATCCCACTACATTTGTTAAAAACCCTTGTAAAATCATATAATTTTGGCTTAAAATAAGCTACATGTAGCCTTATTGCTGGAGATTTTACAGCAAATAGTGCAGGATGACATGAATCTACATTATTTACATAAGCCTTACCTTTGTGTTCAATAAACTAAGAATAATGTAAACATTTTTGCCTGTTTCTTAGATCCGTGTCCGAGTGATTGACGGAGGCAATCCTCGACTCAGTGACACCACTGTGGTTATTGTATCTGTGAATCGGAACCTGTTCCCACCAGTCTTCACTCCACAACAGTATTCTAGAACTATCATGGATACCCAGAGTGTTGGTGATCCAATCTTCTCCATCACAGCCACTGACCAAGATGAAACAGTATGTCCATTTTGATAGTTAACCAGTATCTTGTTACACTTTGTTAATAACATTTACATGAAAAGATGCCTGGATATATTGCTAAATTCAGCATAAAATAAGGCATATCTTGAAGCTGGCTGATATGGTTCTGCACAGTTTACCTATGCCTAACAAATGTGTGGGGACAAGATTTAAGAAAATGTCATCAGCCGCTCAAAGCAAGGTATTAAGCCCTAATTAGAGCATATTAATGTCCTCAGCCTCTTTAAGGAAGGTATTTAGCCCTGTTTAGGGCATATTAATGTCCTCAGTCTCTCAAAGCAAGGTATTTAGCCTTGTTTAGGGCATATAAATGTCCTCAGCCTCTCAAAGCAAGGTATTTAGCTTTGTTTAGGGCATATAAATGTCCTCAGCCTCTCAAAGGAAGGTATTCAGTTCTGTTTAGGGCATATTAATGTCCTCAGCCTCTCAAAGCAAGGTATTTAGCCCTAATTAGAGCATATTAATGTCCTCAGCCTCTCAAAGCAAGGTATTTAGCCCTGTTTAGGGCATATAAATTCATGTGTGGAGGTCTTCTGCTGACATTCATCATGCTGGTTGTTTAACCCTGATGTGTGATATAAATCTTGTTACATTTATCACTCAATCCATTAAATATCTGTTTTAAATACAGATCATAGCAAACAGATATGTGCAAATGGTGTAAGATATCTACAGATAAAATTTAATGGTGACTTTTTGCAGCTTTAGGAAAATGCTAATTTGACAATTGTTTAATGGTAATTTTTCTTTCAATATTTTTCTTATAAGATACAAACTTTAAACATTTACTCATTCCATTGGTTGTATTTTGGTTGATTAGCTTTACTTATGTACATTATATATTTACCAGTACATGGATGACCATAATAGTGAATGTGACCCTTTTATTTTGTCTCTACAGGCACCGCACAATGTTGTGAGGTATGAACTTCGTGGTACCAACACATCGCTGACTTACTTCATGGTCGAGAGTACGACTGGTGCAATCATGTTAAGGAGATCCATCTACACCTCAAATCTTAACACGCAGCTCAATTCCTTCAGTGTAAGTAACTTTTTTAAATTGAAATACAGCAAGGGTATACAAAGCAAATAGTTCTAACACAATCTTAGTCATTGTATTAAGTTAATAACTAAAATGAGTATTATACTGAAATGTTTTTTAAACTGGTACCACTACCTTGTCTTCTTTAAAAAAAAAATTACAACTATTTGTACATTTAGACATTGTTAACAATACATTTTTTGTCCTTTCTAGTTCCAGGGCTATGCTTATGACTTGGGATCCCCACGACGCAACACAACTATTCTTGCAGATATTTTCATCAATGTTGTTCGCAACACTTTCCCTCCTCGGTTTGCCAACACTCCATACAGTGTCAGAATCCAAGAGGACCACCCTGCTTTAAGCGTGGTATTCAGGACCACTGCTTTTGACCAAGACACAGGGGTAAGCAAGATGGTCATACACCTACTGTTTAACTGTCCATTCTTTGTCTGTGCACACCCTTTCTTTACCTACTGAACTTGGTAGTGCAATCGATAGAGCGTCGGCTCCTGGTACGGGAGGCCACGGGTTTGATTCCAGCCACAACATACCAAAGTCATTAAAAATGTTAGTGGTATAGCTCCCTTGTTAATGCTCAGGCAAATTAGGGGTTTACCAGTAGTAACAAATTAGATTTTGGATTTAAAGAAAAAAAGCTATTTGCAAGCAAGAAATGTAATTGAATATATTTGAATTTTCATAAAGAACTGGTGCTACATACTAGTTATTTCTTGGTGTATTAATGGTGCTACATACCAGTTATTTCTTGGTGTATTAATGGTGCTACATACCAGTTATTTCTTGGTGTATTAATGGTGCTACATACTAGTTATTTCTTGGTGTATTAATGGTGCTACATACTAGTTATTTCTTTGTGTATTAATGGTGCTACATACTAGTTATTTCTTGGTGTGTTAATGGTGCTACATGGATCAACCCTTCAAACTATGTCTCGACAAACTTTAAGGCAGTTGTTGCTTCTTTTCTATTTCTGTTGCTAAGATAAAGCTTGGTTCTTAAGCCTACTGTACCTGATAAGGCACTGAGGATTTTAATGTATGCCTCTAAGACCCCACATTGAATTGTTGTTTTTTCAGGCACCTTTCAATGTGATTAGATACGATATGATTGGAGATGACTCGACTCCATCTTATTTCTTCATAAACGACACCACAGGAGTGATAAGCTTGCGGGCAAACACCAATTTGCAGTTTGACACGGCTACACTTTTCATTGTAAGTAATTTGTTTATTAAATATTTGTTGATATACCATTGCTTGTTATTTTAAGATAATCCAAGTTATTTCACTGTGTTTTCTTCATTAGATAAAGTATATACCAATCAATTTAAAAAACAACTTTTTTCTATTAAATAATCTGACTTTATATTTCAATGTATTACTATCTAGAAATGTTATGCAGTGTTTCTGTTGTAAATGCCCTGCATACATGTGAACTCTCAGACTTTTGGAGGAAGATTCTTTTAAGGTTTCAACATTATTTGAAAATGAGGAATGTTTTACACATTTTCAGAAATCTCTTTACTTGGAAACAAATAACTTCCTCCTTTGTTTATATGAAAATAACAAATCTCTCACTTTGGCCTCAGAAAAAGTTCACATGTATTGGGCTTGTGACCTGTCAGGTTGGTGTAATTTGTATAGTGTAAACCATAGGTTAGAATTTGTAATTTTTTTTTACAATTTGATAATCTGGTGATTTTGTAATTTTATCACCTAGGCAAGAGTACGTGCATCAGATGGTGGCTTCCCAAGTCTTTCTGATACTGCCACTGTTCAAATCACAGTTCTGCGCAATCTATTCAGTCCAGAGTTCAACCATACAGGCAACATTCAAGTCACCATTCCAGAGACGTCTCCTATTGGCACACGTATCACTGATGTTGATGCATTCGATCGCGACAGACAGGTATGGTGGTATAAACATTTTATCAGTCACTATGCCAGTATTAAGTCTTAAATTTGTGGCTTGGTCATTAGAACATCCGCTGAAGGTCTGAATGGCCCAAGTTTTAATTTCATCGTAACAGATCAAATTTATCAAAAAAGTAGTGGTATAATGCTCTCTTTAGCTCAGTTTATAAGTGCAGTTACTGCTTACTTATCGATATTACTTTTATTCAGATGCAAAACTATGCTACAAACTATTGCAATAAATGTCTTATTTAGCAAAGATTTAAATAACTGACCGGACGCAATAGCTCAGTTGAAATAGCGTTGGCTTGCGGATCGGAAGGTCGCGGGTTCAAACCCCGGGCCGGGTCAAACCAAAGACTTTACAGTTGGTAGTAGTGGCTTCCCTCCTAACGCTCGGGGCAAAGGGGACAGCATTAAGCCTAGCTCATCGGTGTCAGTATAATGGACTGGCCAGGTTCAGTCCCTGGGTACCTCATAAGTGCCCCTGTGCTATAATGATAAAAATGTCGCTGCACAGTAATGGCAAAAATGCCGACAAATCACAATCACATCACATTTAAATAACTCTTATTATAAAAATACAAGGTCAAAAATGAAACTCAACATTTCACCACTGAAAAACTAAGATTCTTTCTTCTGTAAAATAACAAAAACTTAGTCTTCCATTGTAATGACCATTTTTTTTGTTCAATATTTGTGTTTGTTCTTTAGCCACCAGAGAATACAGTGCGGTACCTGATCAGCAGCGTCAACAATGCTGGCAACAACCTGTTCTTGATCAACCCAACTAGTGGTGTAATCACACTACTGGAATCTGTTCGCAACACCAACATTGACAACTATAGGGTCAGTAGTCTGTAATGAAACATTTTTGGAAATAAGTTATATCTCAATTTGACGGTTTTGTTTTTGTATAAGTTTGAAATTCACTGCTATATTGTTTGACAAATTTCATGTTTTTTTACTTTATGGTTTATGGAGGTCAATGCAGATTTTTGGAGGTTTAGATTCCTACACATAATCAGAATAAACTTTTAGGTATTCTTAGAAATTTAGTGGTTAACTAAAAACACCGGACCTGGTGACACAATCGGTAGAGCGTCAGCTCCAGATATGGGAGGCCCCAGCTTCGATCCCGGGCTGCAACATACCAAAGTCGTAAAAAAATGGTATTGGTATAGCTCCCTTGCTAATGCTCAAGCAAATATAAAAGTAGTTCCATGACTGCTTGGCCCCGTGTCAGGATAATTTGACTGGGTGTGGTATCATGCCAGGTGTTCACAGCATGCGATACACAGTGAAGGCAGCACTATCTGCTTCAAGTGGACACCGTCTCCAGATAACTGAAATACTGTTTGTGGGATGATAAACCCAGTAAATAAACAAACAATAAACAAATAAATTCTTGTCTTGTTTCCAGGACAATATAATTGTTAATTTATTTTTAGTTTAACTATAAGCTTTTGGCAGGTAAGTAGCTATATTTTTGACAGATCTGTTTTGTGCCTTGTTGTAGTAACTCATAAAATGTTTTTGTTGCAGATTGTCGTAATTGCAGAGGACGGTGGTTCTCCAAAGAGATCGGCAACCATTTTTGTGGATGTTAACATTATCCGAGAGACGGCGACGCTCAGATTTACCCTTCCCGACTACAACATAACCATCTCAGAAACAAGCCTTGTTGACAGTGTTGTTATAAGAACTCTGGCAAATCCAGGGGTATGGTGTTTATTACTATCCCAAGTTTGGAGAATGGGTTTAATGCCTGGTAGTCCCATTTTTATTGAAGATTTCCATTTCTTGCATCTTTCCCCAAAAAAGTCATAAAAATAAAGTAAATGTATTTTTTCAGAAATTTGCCACTTGCTTGCTTAAAAAAAAGAAAAAGAATGCTACTTCCAGCTTCAAAAGCTTTGTAAAATATTCAGTTTGTCACTTCATAAAATATAGAGCATTTTATCAGCATTCCACACTGATGTTAAGGTATGTTATATTGGATAGTTTAATGTATCATGTGAGATTAACTTTATAGAGTTTAATATTTTTATTCCTTGATACCTTGATAAAGTAAAGGTAAGAATTATTAACAATGTGTTTTATACTTGAGGAAAAAGAGCAAAGTTTTATATTGTAGGTCCCAACATACAGCATTATCAGCTTTGAACCCGGCACAACCTACTTCAAGATTGATGCCAACACTGGAGATGTTAGGGTGCGACAGTTGTTGACTACCGATCCTGCCTCACTAACCTATTACAGGTAAATAATTTCATCGTTAAAAATAGCAAACCTCATTGAGTGGTTGGAATTGCCAACTTGAACTGCTTATATCTCCAAGTGTGGGTTTATGTACAAGATTTTGAACTGACTTGTAGTGTAAGATGTAATTTTCCCCATATAAATTTAATTTTGGACATCAGTATAATACTGGTTACATAGACCAACATGTCCATGAATGAATAGATAAAAAATCATTTTTAAATATGGCATTCTAACAAGTTGACTGGAAATTTGCATTTACCAGCAACAAAGCATAAATGTTTAAAATGTAATCGGGGCTTTTTAAGGGGTTTTGGGTGAAAAGGATCTTCCACAAATATTTTTACACGGTAAATCGTTAAATTTTGGGGAAAAAACTATTCACTTGCGGTACGGTATACACCTGTTTTTACACCAGTTAAATACATACATAAATTCATGAAAAGTAGTTTTCACAGATCCCCAATCAAAAGTAAACAAATGATTTGCATAAGTTGAAAGACTCATGATGATATGGGTTCTCATTTATTTTTATTGGCAAAAGGTATTTCTGTTCACTCTTCAAGCACAGGTAACAATGTATTTTTAAGACAGCTTCCAGATTTGCACCTACACTTTTTGCCAGAATCTGACCAATTTACATAGCATGCTAGAAGTATCTAGTTAATGTTTTTTATTGAGGGTTTCCAAATTGGTTTATTCAAGGCTTTGGTGGGCAGTGTCCCTACCACACTGTCCATCGAGATGGAAGTTAAACAACTGACATACATTGTTTGACCATGGTTGCCACAAACTCACCCATTTAGAGTTTTTTTTTGAATTTAAATTGAATTATTGGAATGCACAATAAGCATTTGTCTATGCATGCTTTTTCCTGCTTCAGACTGCAAGTCCAGGCTGTTGCAGCAGGAACCCTCTCTACCCAGACAGCCACTGCCTTTGTGAACATAATTGTGATCAGGAATGCCAATGGACCTATCTTCTCCACTGATCGATACACCAATACCATCCAGGATACCACTGCCATTGGCACTGGTGTTATCCAGCTCACAGCTACTGATGCTGATGGAGATACTCTGCGCTATGCAGTTGCTAGTGGCAATATTTCAGAATATTTCTTCTTGAACCCATCCACTGGACTGATTTCACTCAGCAACTCCCTCTACCAAAGGGGAAGCAACTCCTACTTTTTTACGGTGACTGTTAGAGATCAAAGGGTGAACGAACGCACAGCAACGGCTTCAGTTTCAATTTTCGTCCTTCGAGATCAAGGTCCGCCTGTTTTCATCAATGAGCCTTACTCAGGAAGTGTACAAGAGATATCCAGCAATGGTACAACTATTACAAGGGTCACTTGCACAGACAATGACCTTAGAGTAAGTTGATTAAATCTTCCTCTATTAGTAGATCAAGAAGTTTTAAAGAAGTTCCATTATACCATGGCCAAAGAGTCATGTTATGGTATGTTGCAGAACATCTTTTTGTCTTTTGGCAGTATTTCCCATTGGAATTTACATAGATGTTTGATATTGATTTGTTAATGCAATGAAGGTGATATCTCAAAATTGCATAGATGTTTGATATTGATTTGTTAATGCAATGAAGGTGATATACCAGATTTTATTTTTTAGAGTAATTGCCCTTTTGTTTTTGCAAATTCTTGTGCAGATAGCTTAAATTTTTGCATCCATTATTTCTCTGTAGTATTTATTTCACAGATGATTCCTCATGTTGCTTCTTTGAATCTTTAATGTTTCCTTTAATTGCAAATATGGACAGTTTTTTGTAAATTTAGAAGCTGTTTTGACATAACACATTAAGAATTCATTTTATAATTACTAAAAGTTTTGGTGTTTTGGTTGTTTTGAACTTGGTGTTAAATCTGTTCTTGGCATTTGTTGTTTTCAACAAAATTATACTAAATGCATTGAATATAAAAAATAATTTGAAGCATTTGGTATGTTTCAAAGAATTAACTGTGCAGCTTTTTAATTATCAAGTTCCATATTTGAAATGGTTTATTCCCATTTAAGTATAATCTTTTTTTTTAATTGTATTTGAATTGCTGATTTGTGTGACATCATTTATTCATATCCGTTAATGAAGAAAGCTCTCGATTTCTATCCGATAGACATTGCTGTTGATTCATCAACAAATAAAATTGTAACATTGAACATTGATGTTTACAGAATGTTTATAATTGTGTTCAGTAGAATAAATGTTTTTCTTGTAGCTGTGGTCACATAATATTTTTCCTTTGACAGGGTCAGATAGTGTATAGCCCAGTGGCTTTCACAGTAGCCTCTGCATTCTTTTCGGTGAACCCTCAAAATGGCAATGTGTTCCTCTATGACAGAAGCTCCCTACTGCTACATTCCGGAACTATATATACAGTAAGTAGAAACTTCCATAAGAGGTGTGAAATTATTTAGAACATTATAACCAGTGAATGTTATAACCAGTTAATCTTTGAGCCTTTAAAGAGCAATGTAATATTGAACTTAAGTTTAATAAGGTTGATAAGAATAAAAGAATTCTGTGATTTCTCAGCAATTATCAGAGGAAGCTTTGTCTAATTAACTTGCCATTTTGCAACCTTGAATGGTTTGTTAAGGTCAAACATTTAATGACAAATGAGTGACGTAATGCCATTGTCACAATGCTATCATTTAACAACATCCTTCTTTTATTACCCATAATTATATTTTGTTAACTTTTTTATTAATATTAAAGTATTTTTTTTATTAATATTAAAGTATTTTGATAAATGTAATTATCAATATATTTATCAACTTATCTTTTGTTTGCCTTAATGTGATTGTCTTATTGGCTTCATTTTGGAGTCTTTCACCAGGACGATTCAGGCAGCATCCTTATATATACCCAGACTAAACAGTTTTCTCCTTAAAACCCCAAAAGTTAAACTGATTTTTTTTCACACAGAAAGCAGAAAAAATGGGTCAACATACATCTACATTAGTTAACTGACCTCATTCCAAATCAATAAATAGTAAATACTTCCTCAAAATATCCATCTTGTTCCATCATCAGTTCAATTTTTACTTGTGTGATGTCTGTAATTTCCTTTGATGTTTGCATTCTATTTTCAGTAAAGGTAAACTCAAGAAATGTCAAAGTGAAATGAAATACTATTTTTATAAAAACTTCTTTTGTTTTGTAAGCAGTATATAGACAGTTAAGAATATACTACTTTTGCTAAGGATCACTTAAGATATTTTGTTTATCACTAATTAGTTTGCTTACAAAAAATAGACATTCAGACCTCCAATTACAGTCATTGATTTGATAAGTATATTGCATGAGAATAAAGTAACCACAACTTATTAAAAGAAGTTTGTTATAAAATGTGATCCTTAGCTAATTTTTAGCAAATTTTGGTTCAGTTATTCATTATACAGTATGTTTAGATACATATATGGCACAATTTCATGTGTTAACAGTTTCTTCATTTTAAATCTTTTAAACAGTTATGTTTTAAAAAAAATTATAATTCCAGTTCCAAGTTCTGTGCTATGACTCTTCCTACACAGAAGCCCGCGACTACAGTAATGTCACTATCTCAGTAACCAGAAATATCAATGGCCCAATCTTCTCACTGCCAACTTACCGAGTAACAGTTGCTGAGACTCACAGCTTAGGAGCGCTGGTTGTGCAAACATCCGCTACAGATGCCGATGGTGATGCTATTACATATTCCATCGTTGGGGATACCTTTGGCAATACAAACAGAGCAAATGAGATTTATTTCATCAACTCTCTCACTGGTATCATCTACCTGAAGAAACCTCTCACAGAATACACGCATAACACAGATAGTGTAAGTATTGCAATATATTGCCTCCTTTTTATCATAAGATTTATATTGACCGGACCTGTTAGCGCAGTCGGTAGAGCATCAGCTCCAGGTATGGGAGGCCCAAGGTTCTATCCTGGGCCGTGACACACAAGTCATTAAAATTATAGCTTTCTTACTAATGATTATTAGGTAAGTTCCACGACTGTATGGCCATGTGCAGGATAATGTGACTGGGTGTGGTATCATGCCAGGTGTTCACGGCATGCTTTGCACAGTGAAGGCAGCTCTGCTTCAAATAGACACAGTCTCCAGATAACTGAAATACTGTTGGTGGGATGAGAAACCCAATAAACATAAATTTATATTGGTATAGTTAGACGTGCAAAGCTTCATTATAAAATCATTTTATGGTAAAGATAATTAACTTTACTACATGTATTGCTCTTAGTGATGGTAGGTATTTAAAAACAGGCCTTAATGACTAACCGGCCACTAGCTCAGTTGGTAGAGCGTCGGTTTGCGGATCATGAGGTCGCGGGTTCAAACCCCGGCCGGGTCAAGCCAAAGACTTTAACATTAGATCTCATTAGTGCCCTTGTGCTATGATAGAAATGTCGCTGCACAGTATCAGGCAAAAATGCCAGCAAAGCCCATCCATTTTAAAGCATGTACGGGTGGTTCTACCCAGACCTTTGGGATTTTCCTCCACCGAAACAACTGGACATCGCTTTAATGATCATAATTGGTCGCTGTGATGTACCTCAAAAACAAACAAAAATTTTTTAAGCAAAAAATGGCAGATTCTGCTTATGTCCAGTTCCTGATAGGTGCTGGCTTGTCTGGATCTTCAATGACCCTGTACAAATCATCCTTAAACATGATTGTGTAAGAGTTTATTCTGAATGGACTAGCTAGTGACACTGCCACCATTTTGCTACTTTCTCTTTAAGATTGCACTGCGAGCTTGCGACAATCGAATTCCATCCCGATGTGGTGACAGTACTGCTGTTGTCACTATCATTAGAGACCAGAATCCTCCAGTATTCATCAACCAACCGTATTCCACAACCATCAACAGAAATCGGCCCGTCAATGATACAATCATCCAGACCTCAGCTGTCGACTCAGATCTTGTTGTATGTTAATTTCAATGCTTTGTCTTTGTGCATGTACAGTGTTGCCTTACTTTACTTATCACCTAGTTAAGATTGGTATCTTAATTAAAAATATCTAATGAGAATCTAAATCATTTTCTAGATCTTAAGAGTTAACAATTTGTTGAAAATATACCAGATTAAATGGAAGCAATTGTTTGATATGTATCTGATTTGTGATAAAAAAAATGCATTTTTAATGTCAACTGGTATGATTGTAGGAAGAAAAGCAGATGAATTCAACTTGATCTTATTAATTTTAGTTGTGTTTTGTACTGGGTATATAATTATATACAATTGAAGTTATGTTTATTTTAAAGCAGAATAGTTGTTGTAAATAGTTGTTTGTATTATACATACAAAAATGCATTGAATAATAGTTTTCCTGTATCCAATGGGATGTACAGTTTGTCAGTTATTTAAGTCGTAAAAACATCAGTTGAATGTTCACATAAAGCATATTTTTTCTGTCTTTTTTCACAGGGTCAGATTCGTTATCTTGTGGATGGTAACTATCCAGCACCATTGTTCTTCGATGTGAATGCATTGAATGGACAAATTTCAGTGCGACAATCTGTGCTGAATGATGCTACCCTCAGCACCACATACTTTCTGAGACTTCTGGCCTATGATACCGCCTATCCTAGAGTGTTTGCCACTGCCACTGCCACCATTAATGTGGATCGCAATCCTAATGCACCCCAATTCATCAATAATAACTGCCGTGCATCCCTACCAGAGACAACAACGATTGGTTCTCTTGTCTTCAATGCAACTGCAGTGGACCGAGATGGGGTGAGCTAACTCTTTCATCTAAGTAATGGCCATGTTCAAGTAATTTCATTTTAAATGTATCTAATATAGTCCTTTAGTCTGTCCTGTTAGGACTAAAATCTAACCTTTTTAAAATAGTCTCATTTAACCCTTTCATTCAAAGTCTATCTGAAGGGTTATAAAAATTCACTTGAATTTGTTTTTCTTTGAAACAGTTTTAAATACTTTTAAACACATTCATTTTTGGCATATAATTATATAACCTAGATTAAACAAGTCTACTAATAAACCCTTAGTTGTGTTGATGCAGCTGAAGATAAAAGAAGTAATTGTGAATGCTTTACAAAGGTGTAAAATGGTGTATACATGAGCAAAAGGGTTAAACTCACAAACCAGACCTGGTAGCACTCTCAACTGCAGGTTTAAGAGGCCTGGGTTCGATATCTGGCCACAACATACCAAAGTTGTAAAAAATGGTAGTGGGATAGCTCCCTTGTTAATGCTCAAGTAAGGGTAGTTCCACGACTGGTTGGCCTGGTGTAAGGACAGTGTGACTTGGTTTGGTATCATGCGTCATTGGTTTTAATGGCATGCTATACAGAGTGAAGGTAGAATTCTATCTGCTTCAAGTGGACATCGTCTCCAGATAACTGAAGTACTGTTGGTTGGATAATAAACCAATTAAAGATAAACTTGCTACACAAAATGTACCTTTCTTGAATATTTCTCTATATATTTCTTTTTCATTTTCAGGACTTTTTGCGCTACACTTTATCTGACAACTTTGGAAGTTTCAACCAATTCTTCTACTTAAGCCCAGAGAATGGTATGATTTATGTCAAATCCCTGCTGACCAATACTCAAGCAACACAATTCCAGGTATGATATATGCTAACATTTAATCTTAAACATTAAACTGCTATGTGTTTAAGACTTATTATGTTATCTTCTTAGATCAGCATGCAGAGGGGCCGAGACATAAAGCTAAAGACTCGTCATGGACAAGTGCTTTAAGTGCATCTATTTTTTTTCATAACAAAAACTTATATAAAGATTTGCAAACAATCCACAGATAGTAGGCCAGATCTGCCAACCATCAGCATATAGAAAATTTACATCATATGTTGTACTTGGAACTAAGCAACTAGATGAGAACATGAAAAGCACAAAATCTAACGTGCTGATGACTTCTATAGGAATACTCTAAAAAAAACAATATATATGGCTTTTTAGATTTATTCTAAAAATGCTCAATGCAAATTGCCTTTGCAAGAGTTAATTTGCAAATGCATTTTGTGCATCCATGTTCATAGAAAGTATGATCTTGAAGTATCTTATTGTTATATGGCATTAAACCTTACTGTACATATTCTGGATAAAAAGTTATTGAAATGTTTTCTTTCTTTTAATTTTCAGTTCACAGTAACTGTTAGTGACCAGAGTAACCCCGTGAAGACTGCATCTCTGACCTGCTTTATTGATGTGAGCCGTGACCAGCAACCACCAGTGTTTATCCAGGAACCGTACCAGACAACCATTCAAGAAACAACTGCTGTTGGTACATCTGTCTATCGTGTTACGGCTACTGATGGAGATCTTCGTGGACGAATTGTTTACAAAGTGTTGCCTACTGAGAACACATACCTTGCTGCCTACTACTTCTCTGTAAATGAAAGTACTGGTGCCGTTTCAGTAAGATCAAGCCTGCGGACAGATTCCACAGCTATCTCCAGCTTTGAGGTAAGGTGTTGATTGGCTTCACGTTTAGCTTGAACAAGTTTGATTCCCCTTGATTTTATGTTTGTTCTTCCCATAACATTTAATGCAGTGGTTTGAACACCTATCCAGTAACATCCCATTTATTAAATGTGAGAAACATGATTTTTTTATAAACAAAACAGGGAGGGCTGGGTCCTGAAATGGTTGTTTACTGTTATCCTCTATAAAAATAAATTCTCCATTGTTGCTAAGCTAGTGATCCCTTCCTGTCTCTTTCACCATACATATATCACTACTTTTGTGGCCACATACAGACGTGGAAATAGCCTGGATTTGAAAGCAAACTATTTTTTTTCTATGAGAAAGTCATTTTTTGTAGCAGTTCATTATAGTTTTACATGTAATGTGCTGTGCTTGTATTTTTCTTACCAATTACAGCAACATTGTCATGTGATATATTTGTTCTTGTATATTTAATTTGTGCTACTGTTTTCCTTTTTCAGCTTACTGTGATTGCCTATGACAGTTTGTCGCCAAGCCTTGTTGACACATCAACAGTGTCAATAACTGTAATCAGGAACCCTAGCAACCCACAGTTCCTGTTGCCTAACTACCAGACCACAATCGGAGAAAATTTCCCACTTGGAACCAGTCTGTTGAATATCACGGCAGTTGATCCAGATGGCGTAAGTATAGACTAGATTGTCACCAAACAAGTAATTTTTTCCTTTTTTCAATTCTTTATGATGCAAGATGACCACATTCATTTATGCAATGGAAATAAACAATGCCTTATTTTAAGACAAGGTTTTAACTTTGTTTTTTTGTGTGCAAAGCACTGGAAAAATGCCCCTGAACAATTTTAATGAAAGCTATCATTAAAGATATTTTCTTCATCCATTGTGTTGTTGGTTTCAGGATTCCATCCGTTACCAGTTCATCCCTCAGAATGATCAGTTCAATCCTAACATCAACAAGGGTTTGGATTATTTCTACATCCTGGAGACGTCCGGACTTGTCTACCTGGTGCAGCCTCTCACTAACGATATTGCCAGAGATGACCGGTACCAGGTAGGTGTTCGTATACAGTATCACCCTGTGGTAACACCTGTTGATAGACATTAAGCTGCAAGCTGCAAATAGTGTAGATCTGGATGTACACTTGATGTTTATGGGGACATTAGCATATGTGTCTAGTAGGCTGAGATAGGATAATAGTGTTATTGACACACATACATACAATAAATGTCTGAGGTGAATCTTTTTTAGTTGCTAAACCTGTTGTACTGATTTGGATTTTATTTTCCTTTTATAAATAAAATGTAACATTTTAGGTGCAAAAAGCAAACAAAATAGCTAGACTATGATTATATAATGAAAAAGTCATGGTCCAAATGTTGTTTTTTAAGGACCTGAGATGTTTTGTAAACATGAAAAAATATTTTTAAAAAGAATACTGAACTTGGATATATTGCTACAACAACCTATTCACAAAAGATAATGTATTTCCACACAATCAGAATGTTTTGATTATGACTATTTTAGTAAAAAATGTTTTGAATCTTTGTTAAAGATGACTGTGCAAGCAAGGGATCAGCGTTTCCCCAACGAGAGATTCGCTACAGCACAAGTTACCGTTTTCGTCACCAGGACTGTTAATCCGCCATTTTTCATCAATACTCCATACCAAACATCTATAGATGAAAACGAATCGGAAGGAATGTCCATCTATCGTGTCTTGGCAGAGGATTCCGACTTAGAGGTAAGTTCTGCCCATTTTTACAGTGTTCTGCCCATTTTAAGTGTTCTGCCCATTTTTACAGTGTTCTGCCCATGTTCTGCCAATTTTTAAAGTGTTCTGCCCATTTTAAGTGTTCTGCCCATTTTAAGTGTTCTGCCCATTTTTAGTGTTCCACCCATTTTTAGTGTTCCACCCATTTTTAGTGTTCCACCCATTTTTACAGTGTTCCACCCATTTTTACAGTATCTAATTTAATGCAAATTCACATATAATTAATGTGCTCTCTTTAAACCTATTTGTATAAAGAATACATTTAAATATTCCAAGGCCACATATCATGTGATGTAGAAATGTCAAAGTCAATGATTGTTACCCATTGCAAAAATTTTATGTTCCAGTGTAAGTTCATTAGTGTAGTTGTAATATTTGTAAAAAATATTCAAGGTTTCAACTCATATAAATTTGAAGCTTAACCTGGAGCTTTCACAGTGAACATCAACTGACCGATGACAAATTATAAAATCACTTTAAAACAATTATTTGTGGGATATTCTGTAGGAACTAAGTATTACCTGTTTCAGGGCGAGATTCGCTACCAGGTTGTGGGAGATGACACCGCCCCCTACTACTTCCGAGTGGATGCTGTGACTGGCGAGGTGTTCATCAGGAATACTCTTACCTCAGGACAACATTCTCTTTACCTACACTGTGAGTCCTAATCTGTCAATGCCCTTCTATTTTCCTTAGTCCTATCTTGCAGAAAAACATATGTAGGAGTAATTTTTCAGCTAACCTGCAGTGTGCCAGTGGTTCAGCTGTAATCCTTTAGCATGCTACATTTGTTAATAACCCAGACTAATAAGTCTTCTTACATTCAACATGCAAAGGTTCCTTGACATTATGCTCTAGACTCAGCAGCAGATCATACTCATCCTATTCAGACCACTCCCGGCAGGAAGCTAGTTGATCTGGATATACACTGTGTGCAAAAGCTTAGAAAGTTGACTTAAATTCCCAAATGGCAAAGTATTTTCACATGCATTTTTTTCATTTTTCGGTTACTTTTATAACTTCAATATAATGAAATAGCAGATGTACAGCTGCACATATACAGCTTAATTCAGCACACTTTTTACACAACTTTCTTGACTTCTTTTACAGCTGCGTGTTCAGGCCTACGATACTGCCTACAGAACACAGATCGCGGAATCTACTGTCAATATCAATGTCAGACGAAACCTCAACTCACCTGTGTTCACAGAGAGTCCTTATAGAGTTACCATCAATGAGACAATCAACTTAGGAACTTGTATCCTGACAGTCACCGCAACCGATGCTGATAATGTTAGTGTTATCAACTTGCAGAGAAAATCAGTATCATTCAGTTATGTTATAATTTGATTTTTAAGGTTAATTAAGGTAATTGTGTTTTTTCACTTCCTGGCCAATGGATGGATCTCTATTTGTATGTAACCTCCTGTTATAGTTGTGACAGCTGTCTTAAGTCATAACGAGGTCTTGTTCTTAAACTGTATCACCAATAGTTTGTATTAATTTGTGTATTGTTGGTCACCTGTTCAACATCTGCTTTATATAGATGGGACAGACCTTTTTATGTAATTAAAATTGTGGGATAGTTTGAGAACAGTAATTTGGGTCAACTGATATTTCTTAGAAACAGTGATTGACCTCAGCCCTATACCACATGGGTTTGAGTGTTCATAGGGCCTTTAGGGCACACATGGCCGAGCGGTTAGAGGGGATGACTTGAAAAACTCCTCAGCTCCTCACCATGTCGGTTGGAAGTCGTCGCGGTGACAAAGGGTTGGAGTCGTTGCGGTGACAACTTCCATTTAGGAAAGTCTCCCAGCTTACCTGCGGTACGCCTGGTTCTACCCAGACATAAGCCTGGAGTCTTCCTCCAACAATAATTAACTGGACATCACCAATATGACCATAATTATGTCGCTGTGATGTAACAAAAAACAAAACAACAAACCTCATAGGGCCTTCAACCATAGTGCTTGAAATGTCTTTAAGCTGACCTGCAGTGTGCTTGTGATCCTTTCAAGATATTTGTTTGTAGTACTATTTATCAGAACAAACTGGATGTTGAAATGATGGTGTTCTGGTATTTCATATAAAAAAAAAAGCTCATATATTTTCTAATTTTAGGACCGTGTTACATACTTGGCCAGTGGCGACAATGCTGCACTACAGTACTTCACCCTGGGAAGAGATAATGGTGTGATCTGTGTCAAACTGCCTCTGCTGGGTCTTGTACAGACAGAATACAGGGTTAGTATCAAATTGTCTCTGCTGGGTCTTGTACAGACAGAATACAGGATTAGTATCAAATTGTCTCTGCTGGGTCTTGTACAGACAGAATACAGGGTTAGTATCAAATTGTCTCTGCTGGGTCTTGTACAGACAGAATACAGGGTTAGTATCAAATTGTCTCTGCTGGATCTTGTACAGACAGAATACAGGGTTAGTATCAAACTGCCTTTGCTGGGTCTTGTACAGACAGAATACATGATTAGTATCAAACTGCCTCTGCTGGGTCTTGTACAGACAGAATACAGGGTTAGTATCAAACTGTCTCTGCTGGGTCTTGTACAGACAGAATACAGGGTTAGTATCAAACTGTCTCTGCTGGGTCTTGTACAGACAGAATACAGGGTTAGTATCAAACTGTCTCTGCTGGGTCTTGTACAGACAGAATACAGGGTTAGTATCAAATTGTCTCTGCTGGGTCTTGTACAGGCAGAATACAGGGTTAGTATTAAACTGTCTCTGCTGGGTCTTGTACAGACAGAATACAGGGTTAGTATCAAACTGTCTCTGCTGGGTCTTGTACAGACAGAATACAGGGTTAGTATCAAACTGTCTCTGCTGGGTCTTGTACAGACAGAATACAGGGTTAGTATCAAATTGTCTCTGCTGGGTCTTGTACAGACAGAATACAGGGTTAGTATTAAACTGTCTCTGCTGGGTCTTGTACAGACAGAATACAGGGTTAGTATCAAACTGTCTCTGCTGGGTCTTGTACAGACAGAATACAGGGTTAGTATCAAACTGCCTCTGCTGGGTCTTGTACAGACAGAATACAGGGTTAGTATCAAACTGTCTCTGCTGGGTCTTGTACAGACAGAATACAGGGTTAGTATCAAACTGTCTCTGCTGGGTCTTGTACAGACAGAATACAGGGTTAGTATCAAACTGTCTCTGCTGGGTCTTGTACAGACAGAATACAGGGTTAGTATCAAACTGTCTCTGCTGGGTCTTGTACAGACAGAATACAGGGTTAGTATCAAACTGTCTCTGCTGGGTCTTGTACAGACAGAATACAGGGTTAGTATCAAACTGTCTCTGCTGGGTCTTGTACAGACAGAATACAGGGTTAGTATCAAACTGCCTCTGCTGGGTCTTGTACAGACAGAATACAGGGTTAGTTTTAAATTGTCTCTGCTGGGTCTTGTACAGACAGAATACAGAGTTAGTATTAAACTGCCTCTGCTGGGTCTTGTACAGACAGAATACAGGGTTAGTATCAAACTGCCTCTGCTGGGTCTTGTACAGACAGAATACAGGGTTAGTATCAAACTGACTCACACAGACTGCTTTGGAAAGTTCACTATGGTGGATTCTGTCCACCTATGCCAAAATTAACAAAAGGGATTTTGTCGGGTGGCAAGTGGGATTTTGTTATACACCCATTAAAACTTTGTTCATTGACAGTTTGTATCCATTATCTTATATGGACTAATTATTCATTGTGTAAAAGAACATATTTAAAGAACAACTGTTGCAAAAACAAGTATAACATAGTCATCATAACTATTATTATTTATTTCCAGATGACAATTGTTGCCAACGATAACAGTAATCCACCCAAGAACAGCTTTGTGGAAGCATTTATTACAGTCATCCGGGACCAATTCCCTCCTGTGTTCACCAACTTACCCTACCAAGTTACCATCAATGAATACGTCAATGTTGGAAATTCTGTCTTCCAAGTCACAGCAACTGATCAGGATCTACAGGTTTGTTGGCTCAGTTATTTGACTTTCCAGATTTTTTATGAAATATTCAACAATATTTGACTACTGAACACAAATTTAAGTTGGGTTTGGCAGATAGTGTTGATCTAGATCAGCCTGCAGCTTGGCAGGGAGTATTGGGATCTTCACTTGTGTGGGATATAGTTCGCTGACTTGTAACTCCTCTGACCGCTTAGCCTCTGACCACGTAGGTTCCAGTCCCGTTTGGGGCGAAGGACTCAATGTGGGAGTTTCCCAGCTGACCTGCAGTGCCTGGGTGGTTCTACCCAGACATTTGTGTGTGGGTCTTCCTCCAGCAAAATAACTGGATGTCACTATAATGATCATAATTGGTCGCTTCGATGTATTTCAAAAAAACGAAAATTTTGGAACATATTAGTAAATGAAGAACAGTAATGATAAACAGGATTCAAATATATTCTATTGCAGTTACAGGTTTTCTATGGTACACCTTCAATCAATCCAGATCTTTGCACCATAATTGTTAAATGTTTTATATTATTACAATATATTAAAAAATGGTATCTGAACATTGAAAATGATATGTGTAGTGAGTTTATAAGTTCATCATTTTGCTTGTTTAGTAAAAAGCAAATATAATCTTGATAAATCCTTAATTAGGATAAATACCTGTATAACTGATTTTATGACCTTTGAAATTTGACTGTTTATATGCAATGATTAGCTGTATTGTTTTCATTGAACATCTTATTTATTTCTTTAGGGACAGATTCGTTACAGCCTTATTGGAGATTACCCAACAAGTAGCTTTTTCCGATTAGAGGACTTCACTGGTCGTATTTACACAACCTCTAACCTACGAACTGATGGCTCGTATCTCAGCCGCTATACTGTAAGTATTACTGTTAACATAAGTTGCTTCTTAATTGAACCATTTTCAAGTTAGCATATTATTTCTGTCCAAAAACTTATTCATTGTAATAATAAATTTATATATAATACAAAAAGTGATCATACTTCAGTACAGCATTTACGTGGTTAGCTGCCAATTTTTGTAACTCCTCGGACTGCTTAGCCTCTAACCTCACGGATTAAAGTCCCGTTTAGGGTGAAGGACTTAATGTGAGAAGGTCTTCCAGCTGACTTGCGGTGTGCCTGTGGTTCTACCCAGACATGTCTTGGGTCTTCTGCCACCGAAAAGCTGGATGTTGATATAATGATTATAAATGGTCGCTGCAATATATGTAAAAAACAAAACGAACACAAATGCTTAGGTTCAGCAGTGGTCTGATCTTCATTATTTGCTGTCTCGTTACCTTTGCATGATAGCAAATACTGGACATTTTGTATTTGTAACCTATTGTAGCATGGTAAGGACAAAAGCAGACATCTTCACGATAGCATGCTAAGAATTCTTTCCTGTTTTTTCATATTAGGCACGTGTGACAGCTTATGATACGCTGAGACCAAGCAGGGTTGCCACAGCAACTGTGGCTATCATTGTGGAACGCAATCCCAACTCTCCTATCTTCAGTCTTCCTAGCTATAACACCATTGTTGCAGAGACTATTGCACCAGGAACTGTTGTTCTTAATGTCACGGCAACAGATGCGGACGTCAATGTAAGTGGCACTACTAGTTTTGTGTATTCACTATAAATAAACATCATCCTTTCCACATGTTTCAAAAAAAATCTTCAATGTTTCCTATTTTCTTTATAAAATTTAAATGCAGTAACTGGATAATGTGTTATCCAAGAAAATTTTGTTGCACTTTGTTGTTTTTTAAATCAATAATGTTCTGACACACTGTTTATCTTCACATGTTCCTATTTATGTTGTTTTAAACCTATATCTTGGGGCCCGTGACAAATTCATAAGTCACGGCCTTGTAACTGGTCACTCAATATATCATGGCTTTAAGACTTGGGTGGATTAAAAATTTATGTGGGGAGGTTGGCTAGTTGACCTGGGGTACCTGAATGGTACAACCCACACATTTGTCTGGGGCCATTATCCTCCTAAAATTAGCTGCATGTCACCAATAATGACCATAATTATAACGGTATGATGTGACAAAGAAAGCAATCTGGCATCAATAAGTTGTAACATGTGCTTCTTTTGTTGTTATAGGACCAAATCACCTACTACATCACCTCTCAGTCAACAACCGGAACATTTAGCCAGACATATTTGTCTATTGACCAATTCTCTGGACAAGTATGGCTAAGATATTCTCTTCTCAGCTCTGGTATCAGTCGAATCTTCGTAAGTACAATTTATAAGTCAATATCTTAACTATGTGTGATAGAACTTCATTCATAAAATGAGACACTAAGGTCAGAAATCTCTTACAGCACCTTACGAGTATTGCTAGGTTAAAGTATGAAATGACACTTTAGCCTGTACACTGGAATTCATATTTATTCCAGCATGGTGTCACTTTATTGGCAGCCACTAAGAGGTTTCGGCTTGAAGTAGCTTAATTCTAAAAAGCTACATAAGCAGAACCTGTCTGAAGCTGCATACAGTTTTGACAATATAGCTTCTTTCGTAACTTCACATTTTGGTATTTTAAATTTCTATAATTGATACTTGTTCATTACCTAGGTTAATGTATTAACTATCAAAAAGCACAGTTTTGTGTAAGAATGTCCACAAGCTTAACAGCCCCTCTAATTTGTGGTCTAGTATGTCAACGAATCTGCTAGACAGTTGAGAAATGGTTCATTATCTTGATGGTAGTAATAAAACATCTTGTTTTTTCTCAGTTGGGTCTCCAAGCATGTGACAACGGATTGCCAAGACGTTGTGCTAACAGCACAGGGACAGTCACTGTGACCAGAAACCAGTTCCCACCAGTCTTCAGTCAAGACATCTACCAGCAACAGATCAATGAGAACTTTGCTATTGGAAGTGTTGTGTTGACCTTGACCGCTACAGATCAGGACAGAATCGGACAGATGATCTATGAGGCTACCACTCAGAGCTACCCATTCGCAGTGAATCGAACAACTGGTGCAGTTACACTTCAGTACAACAACCTGTTCTATGGTCCTGCTATTTACGAGGTATTGTCTAAATGTCTCCCAGAAAATTCAACATAGTAGGCTTCTCTTGCCAAGGATTTACATGAAAACATAATCTGAACACTTAGTTTTTTGGTTTTTTTAAAAGGGCTATACTTACATATTTGTATGTGTTTTTCATTTTTTTTAACCCCTTCTGTTGTCATTTAGTATCAGAGCCCAGATAGGCAGAGCTTCCTTTTATTTTTCCTCCAAACACTTTCTACCTGGTGTTCATAAGTCTTCTTGCTTTGAGAATTTTAATGTAGCAATAAAGGGTTTGGTTGAGAATTATAGGATATACGATAACACTAATTTCACATAGATTTACTCCACCAATTTGAAGCTCTGAGTTTGTGTTTTCTGTTTGTTCAGTAACAATGGCTAGTAACAGTAGCAATACAGTTAGAATGAATTTTTATTTTTTAACATAATAGTAACTATGATTTCCAAATGCTTGACATTGAAATAGTGTAGGCCATTAGATTATTAGAATATTTTAATATTCTTTCATACTTGATTGCAAGCATAATTATTCTTGTAAT
The DNA here is from genome assembly GCA_007844125.1 of Sinonovacula constricta. Lineage (NCBI taxonomy): Eukaryota > Metazoa > Mollusca > Bivalvia > Cardiida > Solecurtidae > Sinonovacula > Sinonovacula constricta. Next base: position 38,730,684 of record CM017564.1, on the reverse strand, counting down.
GTATATTAATTCTCCAGTTCCAAGCACGTACATATGACAGTGCTGATACTTCTCGTATTGACACCGCCGTGGTAAGGATCTCTGTGGTTCAAAACCCAAGTGGCCCCCAGTTTCTGGAGGACCCTTACAGAGTCACTATAGCCGAGTTACATGGTCTTGGAGTGTTGGTTGTCAATACCACAGCTGTTGATTTAGATGGGGTAAGTTTGGTTGGTCGTTTTACTGTATGACTACATATAGCCTTGGTGTGCCATTAAAAAAGGTTCAGTTCACCATACTGTACTGCTAATGTAATAATTTCCGTTAAATAGTTAAGGCTGTAATTGATTCTACTGTTTGCATAGCGATGATATCGATATATCCATACAAATATCCATGAGATATATATAATTTTATATTTCTACCTTAAACAGTATATTTCCAACTCGTTATTGTACCTTTTCTCCTGTTATAATCCTTTTGTTAATTGTATAATTCTATTGGACAACGTTCTTCAGTTTACATCTTAAGCATTGATAAGTGTGAATTGTTTAACCCACCTGTTTATTTGTTCTCAATACAAATTTATTTTGAAAAACTGTTTTTTGGGTCGATAAACCCATTTTACTACAGCTTTTGAACAAAAGGAATTGCTCTAAAAAACTAAGTTTCAAGTCATACCAGTAATATGTAAAGTTTGAAGTAGCAAAATAAACCAAAACCATGGTTATCAAACACCTGTATCTAGGTAATATGAACTGTAAGATTTTAACTTTTTGACATATTTTTATTGAAGTGAAATGTTGTTTTAGTTCAGTGGTGTTAATTACAAAGTCAACATAAACATGTATTGTACACCTCATGTTTGTATTTGCTTATGAAATAACACTGCTGTCAGAAAACACTAACAAGACAAAACATAGGCCAATATACTTATCATAATTTGAAAATTTGGAAAATACTTTAATTTTTCTTGAAAATGTTTACTGATGATCAATTTAAAAAAAAAAGAGAATATTCATCGATATAAATTGAATCAAGGACAGCCCTTATATTACCTTTTAAATCAATATTGCATTACCATTACCTTTGTCACTCCTCTGACTGCTTAGCCTCTCACTGCATGGGTTTGAGTCCCGTTCGGGACGAAGGACTTGCTGTGAACGTTTTCCAGCTGACTTGCCGTACACCGGTGGTTCTACCTAGACATTTGTCTGGGATCTTTCTACACCAAAAAGTTGGACGTTGCTATAATGTTTATAACTTGTCACTGCATGGTATTTCAAAAACAAAACCAAAATTGAACCATTATCTGTGAATAGTACTTGAATTAAATCTAACAAAAAATATTTGTCTTCATATACCTTAAATTATTTTTTATTTCAGGATGTGGTCAGGTACTCAATGCTGGGAGATTCTCTGGCTATTGAATATTTCTACATTGACTCGGTCCATGGTACAATCTTCTTGAGGAAGCCTTTGACAGGAAGTAGCGTCCAGATGTTTACGGTTAGTTGATATGTCTAAAAACATCTTGTGCTTTAGCTGAAATCAAGGGTATTGTTCACTTGTAGCTGACCAGAAACTAGTTTGTGGCAAAATACATCCATACATGTAAACTCTTTTGCTTTTGGAGGGAGATGTCCTTTATTAAGGTTCGAAATAATTTTCAAAAGAGGGGTGTTTTACATTTTTTCAGAAATTTCCCTACTTGGAAACAGATAATTTCCTTCTATGTTTATATGAAAATAACAAATCTCCCAGTTTGCAAGTGAAAATCTCTCACTTTGGCCTCAGAAAAGGTTCACATGTATGTACATCTTTGCTAATTTTATGTATATTTTTATTACAATGTTGTCAGGCTGAGAACAGCTACACATAACAGATCATGGAAATAAAATTTACATAACTAATTGCATGCATGCATCTCAACCTATGTTGCCAGATACTTTGGATCTTTCTGCAGCAGATCACGATGAACCAAAGCCATAACATGAGATGTTGCTTGAATGAACTTAAACTATCAAAAAGAATTTTTAAAGATTCTTTTTTCCCATTTGAACATAATTATACATCATAACAATCTTTGCAAGCCAAAAGAACAATGGTATAGTATGAATATTCTCAGCAAAACTAAATTTATTGAGGTAAATAAAATAATACTTTCACAGAATATATAACTGTTTATTGTCCATGTCCTTTCAGATAAGTATCCGTGCCTCTGACCAGCGTATTAATGAGAGGACTGATGATGCCAGTGTTATTATCAGCATCATGAGGGACAACCAGCCTCCAAGATTTATCAACTCGCCCTACTTTGTTCAGATTTCTGAAAATGCATTTGAGTTGGCCGGCACAAATCTCCAGAATTACGTTGTCTACTCCCAGGTTCAATGCATTGACAATGACCGCCAGGTGAGCTCTTGTTTAATTCACCCTCATGCAAAATTTACATGAAGGACCAAATAATGTATATTTTGTTGTAGATATTTCTTTATAATAATAATTGTATTTTTTAATTAATAATTAATAATATAATATATAATATATAATAATATAATAATGTAATATAATTTTTAATATAATTTTAATATAACATATTTTAATATAATGCTTAAATTTAACTTAATTTTAGGCAAAATATTTCTGTTCTTAGTTCTTAGTAAGTACAAGTTATGCATTTGCTTCACAGGGCCAGATTGTCTATGGAACGAATGGCATCTATCCATCTCCAACATTCTTCAACATTAGCACATCTACTGGAACTGTGCAAGTTATTCGAAGCCTGAGACAGGATAGCCTTCTGCGACAGTCTTACACGGTATGGGAGAACAAACCTTAACTCTTGTACTGCAAGAGTGCAAGTCCTAGTCAAAGAGTCAAAGCGAATACTTGTATTGATGATCTTCCCATAGATTTGTGATCAAATTGGTGATTTTACCTGTATAAATTGTCTCGTGTTTTCCTTCTATTTTAATCAAATGAACAATCTTTATTTGACTAAAAATTATTGGTGGGTAGTTTAAATCAACTGTATTTACAATTGGAAGAATATTGTTTCTGTATTAATTCTACAAAAAATAGTCGGAGGTACTATTGCTACAAAGTTTAATTTAAGAAATTTAGCTCAGACATTTACACAAATAACTTCTATTGTTCTCACATGAAATATATATTTTGGTTGCCTATATTTTTTACTTTTGGTTAACATTTTTTTGATACAGATTGTGGGGAAAAACCTTTTATTATTTTAACTTTTTATTGCAGCTTCGATTGATCTGCTATGATAGCGCCAATCCATTAAACCAGGCAACTGCAGATCTTACAATCAATGTGGTTCGTGATGCAGTAGGTCCTGTGTACCAGCCATCTGCCACCTACCAAACTACTATCTCGGAAACAAGAGAAATTGGCTCAATCTTCTTCCAGGTCACAGCAGTTGATGCTGATGGGGTATGACATATACTTACTTATTTTTGATATACAAAAATTAATGCATTGTACTCATATAAATCATATTTTCAGGTATGAACTTTACTTTTGGAGAGCATAAATAAAACATTTACTGATTTCAGAATGAAATATATAAATGAATTGTGATATTTTGTTTTCTGCAGGATGCAGTATTGTATGAGTTTGTCAACAGTACTCAGAATGGTGGAAACTATTTCTACATCACTCCATCGACTGGAGAGGTGGTCGTTAAGAGATCCTTGGTCAGGACGAACTTTATTAATGAATACCTGGTAAGTAGCGAATACTTAATAGTTTTTGATCCATTGAAATGGGACAAGCTTGGCCAACTTGTATCAGCTCTCCAACAGCGCCAGCTTGAGCCCAAACTTACATATGAGGTCTTAGTTTACCAGTAGGGATATTTTCTTTTCTTTCAACCAGATGTTCTGTGTATTTTGTATACCACAATACATATACAAAGTTGTATTGATACATTGTTATGATAATAGATTGTTCCTTGATTTTCACAAGTAGGAAAGTGCTTATCCAATCAAACTTACAACCAGGTGTTCATCAGTTAACCTACTTTACAAGCAGATTTATCAGTTGAATTACTTTACAAGCAGTTGTTGCTCGGTTTACCTACTTTACAAGCAGTTGTTGATCAGTTTACCTACTTTACAAGCAGTTGTTGATCAGTTTACCTACTTTACAAGCAGTTGTTTATCAGTTTACCTACTTTACAAGCAGTTGTTGATCATTTTACCTACTTTACAAGCAGTTGTTGATCAGTTTACCTTCTCTACAAGCAGTTGTTGATCAGTTTACCTACTCTACAAGCAGTTGTTGATCAGTTTACCTACTCTACAAGCAGTTGTTTATAAACTGCATGTTTTCTTGTTTATTTTATAATGAAGATAAGCACATTATTTAAAAAAATTCTACTTTTAGATAACGATCCGAGCATACAGTCGTTTGAGGAGCGCATTTGCAACTCTACGGGTTTTGATAACACGGGAAGTGAACCAGCCACCATTCTTTATAAACACTCCGTACCGAAATACCATCATCTATAATAATGCAGTATCCAACAGTATCATCATGACTGTGACTGCTACAGATGCAGACCTACAGGTACTACAGTTAAATCTTCATAAACTGAACCATGGATTAACCAATTTCCCTTGATATATTTGAAGCCAACACACTGTCCCATCTTTTACTTGTAAGTTTTGTGGACTATTTTTGTATGCATCAATGACCATGTATCATTTTCCAGCTAACCTGTGGTGCGCCGATGGTTCTACCCAGACATTTGTCTGGGGTCTTCCTCCTCCAGAACAGCTGCACTTATCTATAATGACCGTAATTGGTGACTGCGATCTCAAACAAAAACAATTGTAGTTAGTTTATTATTTATATGCCAGTATGGAAATAAATGTACAGAAAGCTTAATCATATGGAAAATGGTTCTGTAATAATTCAAAACGTGAGGTGAAACTGAACAATACTAAACAGGGGAGATAACCCAGTAAAATGTGATTACATCTATATCTACCACTGTATACAAGAACGCAAATAATCAATGCTATGGCAATAAGTCTTGTATTAGAAATAACATTTTCTTCCTATTAATATGAATTAGCTAATTTCTGTAAACAACTGATGTTTATGTTAAAATTATAATAAATATGTCTTGTTTGTTAATTTTAACTTGCTGACTATAATTGGCATTGTTTAAATGACTGACATAAAATCTGGATGCTTAATTACTCTTACCACTGATGTTATTGTTATGGCAGTCTCAAGTAAACAAGGTTTGTATTTCGTTTACAGACTGATAGGAGGCCCACAGGGAAGATTGGCATTGATTCAGAAGTAAAGCTTCAGTAGATATGAATGAAAATGTTTAAAACTGCACATTTAAGATTCAAGAATGAATGCACATTTTTCTTCGTCTAAATGTCATATCTGCATCTGCATTGGTATCGGGTTATTTATTCAACTTGGGGTCTTGAGCATTATCAGTAATACAACTTGTTTTAAATAATTGTCACATTTTCTTACAGGGTGTTATCCGGTATGCAGCTGTTGGATACTTCCCAGCTACAGATTATTTCCGACTAAATGAGACAACGGGCATCATCACACAGTACAGAACAGTCGCACAAGATCAATATGCATCCCTGCTCTATGTAGTGAGTAATTTTAACATTTTTCATACATACATTAAAGCGCATTGGGTATTTACAATTTACTCAGATATTGCCAGTCCGATGTTTATCATATATTTGCTAGCTAAACTAGAAAACTTTTGGAAGATAGTCACTTAAAACTTAGAAAAATACTTGTTTATTATCAAAAGGTCAGTAACCCTAATAAATTTTGGAAGAGTTAAGCCCTTTATTTGACTTGGAATTATAATCATAGTTATAACTTCCTGCATACATATGAACTCTCCCACTTTTGGGAGGAGACTCCCACTTTTAAGGTTCTAAATTATTTAAAAATAAGGGGTGTTTTACACATTTTTTAGAAATCTCCCTACTTAGAAACTACTTATATGAAAATTACAAATCTCCCCCTTTTTAAGTGAAAATCTTCCACTTTGGCCTTAGAAAAAGTTCATATGTATGGTCAAGTGGAATGCATTGTCAGAAAGCTTCTAATTAAACATGTTACAAAAACATTGTAACAGTCTTTACACATGGAATGGCTAAGGAAATTAAATGAAAATTGTACCAATTGTATAATACATTGCTCTAGTTCACTACATATTTTTACGTTAATGTTGGTTTGATTTGACTGTTTTTTAAGTTAACAAATTCTTTGAACTACAAAAAAAATACATAACTAACATTTCTGTTTTCAATTTTTAACAATACTTTCTAGTATACAAATATTTTCATACCTCAATTCATTTTCTGTTTCTAGCTCACAGTTGAGGCCTATGATTCGGCCTTCCCAGCTCAGCGAGCCAGAGAGAATGTTCTCATTGACGTCATTAGAAATCCTAATGAGCCAAGATTTGTGGAATCTTTCTACCGAGTTGTTGTGAGTGAAACTGTATCTCTAGGACACCTGTTAAGGTGTGTAAACGCTACAGATGCTGACATGGACACAGTGACCTACCAGATAACAAGCGTAAACTCCGGAACTCTCTTCACCTCGGATTACTTCTACTTGACCAATGGTGGATGTCTGTATGTATCCAGAGCTCTGACTGAGGCCACATCGGACCAGTACTCACTGACCATAAGAGCAAGAGATAACTCATATCCTGAAAAGTTTGCAACAACAACGGTCCAGGTCATAATTGAGCGTGATCGCTTCACACCAACATTCCAGCTGCCAGAATATGCCATTACCATACCAGAAACACAGCTAGTGAACTCATCTATCATCACAGTCACAGCTGTTGACAATGATCTCAAGGTATGTTAGTATTTATTGTCTTTTTAAATATGTTTCCCTCTTACAATAAGAGACAATATTTAAAAAAGTCAATTTCTAAAGTTAAATGTTTTTATCCTGTGTACAGACAGTTGGATTTGTAATATGCAATGTACACAATGTATTTCAGGCCACAATTGTATGCAGACAGTTGGGTTTGTAATATGCTATGTACACAATGTATTTCAGGCCACAATTGTATGCAGACAGTTGTATTTGTAAAATGTAATGTACACGATACATTTTGTCAAGCAAAAAGGTAAGTTAGATTGGGGAGCATTTTTTATTTATGGTTGATTGCATTTTTAAAATCTTGATGTAAAATTGTGCAGTAGTAGAGCTTCTGTGCCCTTTGCCATGTTTTAGTTCTAATGTAGATGGATCTCCTTATTTCTGATGCTCATTGTGTTGAGAATATAAAAAAATTATATTTGTTTGCAAACAAAATCGCAGGGAATAGCCACTACAGAAAGGGGCATCCCTGGCCAAGAGGTAGGGTTGGTAATATGTAACTTCTGATGGCTAAGCCCCTTTCCACATCAGTGTACATTTCTATTTCAAACTTTAAAAGCTTCATAACTCTCATTGATACCTCTATTGCTATTTCTACTGATACAATTTCAATGTAAAAAAATACAGAAGATCTATCTGTCTACTATGTCCTGCCATGTTGATGTATAGACACACATTTAATGTAAACATTAGGATAAACATGATAAAGAACTCAACCAAATGAATTGGACAGTTGGGGATTTGCAATATTGTCTTATATCTTTCAGGAAGTAATTATGTACCAGGCAGTTGGAGATGGAGCGGCCATGACCTTCTTCAGGATTAACCAGCAGGGAGTTGTGTTTGTCCGACAGAGCTTACTCAGCGAATACCAGTCATCCTATGTGGTAAGAAAACCTCCTATATTGTAACACGGGAAATGATTTGTAAAAAATTGTTTAAACTTAATATGAAATCAATCCATTTAATGAAAAATATTTAAGACCTTTAACTGTCTTTTTATTTTAATCCTGTCTCTCTGTACGTAATATATTACAGATCTGTTGTGAATAATTTAAAATGTCAAAGCACCCCAAATATTTTTGCTTCCAATATTTGACTTATCAAAGGTTTGAAAATTGTTTACACAAGTTAACTGGAAACCTAGCAAAGCAGGACTTAAATGATATTATTTACCTATTATTCTGCATTTTTCAGCTTGAACTGCAAGCCTATGACAGCTTCTATCCCCTGAACAGGGCCAATACCAGAGTAAGAATCACAGTTATACGCAATCCTAGTGCACCCGTGTTCCAGGTGCCTTCCTATACTGAAACTGTCAATGAATATTTCCCTGTGGGAGGTCGCATCCTAACAGTCCTGGCAACAGACAGTGATCAGGTATGTGATATTGTTTGTGTTAGTGAATAATGTAAATGCTCACCTGAGACTGCTAAGGGCATGCATGTCACACTTCCTGTTGCCAAGTGTCCTCTGCCCACTTGGGTAGTTACAATTTTGAAGTAAACCTATTGACTGGGTAGAACTGTAATGAGAACAGAATAAGAGTATAAATTAGACCCGACTGTTTCGGTAGCTGGGTTAACATTTATCCTTCCCATTATTTCCCAGTGATCTATTTTCAGCTGCAGGACAGTCAAATTCATTGATAAAATTTTTGTTTTGGGTGCAGTAATGCTGCCAGTGTAGAGCTTAACCTATTTGCGTAAAAAAGATTGCTCACATCTGCTCATAACTATTATTTCTGAACATTTATAATCTAATAATTGCAAAAAATACAAGATTGATAATTATGTTATGCTGAATTTTTCAGTCTGCATTTAGGCTGTACTACAGTACATCCGGGTTATTTATAAACACGACCCTGGATGAGTTTGTCACAGTAAAAGAATAATAAAACCAAGTCAAATGTATAGAAGCATTTCTGGATGAAAGAAAAAAGCAAAGACCGGTACATTAACATCAAATACACTTATTAGGTTCAAAAAGTAGATGATGTAGTCAAGCAAATATCGTGATATATATCGCAATATGCCTCAAGTGTAACACAATATGTCATGATGTGAAATTGTTGGCAATATCCATCCCTAGTCAACTCTCATGGCACGGTTGAGTCCTGGTCAGTGTGGAAACTCATGTTGGGAGGTCTTCCAGCAGGCCTGTGTGGCACAGGTGGTTCTACCCAGATATAAGTCTGGGGGCATGGTATAGCTTTTCTTGAAGAGGGGCTAAGAATTTACAAAAGATGATGTGATATGATTGTAGAACAGTTTATAAGATTTTTTTTCACATTTTACAATTCAAAGCAGTTTAAGGCAAAACAATATTGTTTCAATTTTGTAACATTTTGGCTTGACAACTTTGAGTCTTTAATTTCAATCTGAAGTTGTTTATTTGTTTATATACTTTAATAATGACAAATAACTATTGTTGTCAAATAACTATTGTTTTCATGTTTTCTTTTAATTTAAGGCACTTATGGCATTTATAATAAGTTTTGAAATTATGCTCTTCTTTCATTTTGAAAATTTTACCAAACTTCCATTAATCTTTTCTGAATCATTTTATTTGCAGGATTATGTGACCTACAAACTGTATAACCGTTTCTTCACCAACAACAACAATGCCTCTGAATACTTCATCATTGACAGCTACACAGGTTATCTGTACTTGCAACGGGAATTGTACAACAACCCTATTGATCGATACGATGTAAGTAACCTTGCTAACGAGACATATTTTCAAATTGGTATCTAATGTAACAATTCTTATAACAAGCCACACCATTTCTTTTGCATGGGATACAAGATATTGCTATTTACCATGGGCTGTGTGAGGATGGTATACAAGATATTGATATTTACCATGGGTTGTGTGAGGATGGTATACAAGATATTGATATTTACCATGGGTTGTGTGAGGATGGGATACAAGATATATCTATTTACCATGGGTTGTATGAGGATGGGATACAAGATATTGCTATTTACCATGGGTTGTATGAGGATGGGATACAAGATATTGCTATTTACCATGGGTTGTATGAGGATGGGATACAAGATATTGCTATTTACCATGGGTTGTATGAGGATGGGATACAAGATATATCTATTTACCATGGGTTGAAGGGAGTGGGTGCTTTGAACTTTACATTTTGTTGAGAGCTTAAATTAATTTTACATGATTAGGTTATGACATTGCTGGAAACCAGGTAAAAATGAGGCAGTTCCTGAACAGACAGGAAAAGGCAAGAGCTTACTGATCTGAAAATATACATATTGCCTAACCCTCAGGCATAGGCATCTTAATCAGATAATTTCCAGTAGACTATCAGTGTTCTGCTGATGTATTCTGTAAACACTTTTAAATGTTTTTTACCAAAAAAGAATACCCTATTGCAAGGACATTGCAGTACCTGAATTAAATTTCTAAAACACAATCGGTGCATCTGTTATACAATTTAACAAAAATGAACTTGTTCTGTATCCTTTGAAAATGTTTTGAACTTTGGTTTTCTCTTTCCAGATGACTGTTGAAGCCAGCGACAATAGAGCTAGAAACACAAGATACACCAATGTTTCTGTCACTGTCAATGTAGTGCGCAACCAGTCTCCATACTTTGTAAGGACACCATACAGAGTCACTATCAATGAGAGAATAAACATCACAACCAGCATTTACCAAGTCACAGCCAATGATAATGACCTTATTGGTACCATTAAGTACCGTGTTCTCGGCGATGTTCCAGCACCAAGCTACTTCAATCTGAATGAAGATACAGGAGTCATCACCATCAGGACTAACTTGCGACAAGATTACACCACCTTCTATACACTTAGAATTGGAGCATATGACTCTCGTATTCCCAATGATGTTGCTACAGCAACAGTGGAGATCTCTGTGATAAGGAATGAGAATGGTCCTATCTTCCAATCTGAGCCATACAGTGTAACCCTGGCGGATGACACACCTCTGGGCCAGAATGTGTACCGTATAAGTGCAGTAGACGCAGATGGGGATGTTGTCAGATACAGCTATCTACAGCAGTCAAATAACTACCAGAGTTACTTCTACCTTCATCCTGATAATGGTCAAATCTGGTTGGTCAAAGATCTAGCAGACATTGGTACCAATCAGGTTTCTTTGAATGTTAGGGCATCTGACCAGCGAGTTCAAGAGCGTACAGATGATTCTGTTGTCTTGGTTACCATTACTAGAAACCAATTCCCACCTGTATTTATCAGTACTCCTTACATCACAGGGGTCCAAGATACTGTGGCTATCAACTCATCAGTATATACAGTCACTGCAACAGATGCTGATCTTCGGGGCCAGATTAACTACGATGTTATTGGTGTATATCCTGCTGCATCATTCTTCCGTGTTGACTCTGTCACTGGAAGGGTGTTCACAAGTCGCTCTCTCAAAGAAGATGGACTCGGCCAAGAGAGCTACATTCTTCGAGTCATTGCCTATGACACTTCAGACAGACGCTTGCAGGCCACCGCTGATGTAACAATCACTGTAGCAAGAAACCCAAGTGTGCCACAATGGAGCACAGACAGATACACACGGACAGTCTCTGAGGAATACAGTTTGGTTATACCTGTTCTCAATGTTACTGCAACTGATCCTGATGGGGATACTGTGACCTATTACATGGAAACGGACACAACACAGAATTTCCAAACCAGTTCCTTTGATTTCTTTTATGTTAATCCCACAACTGGTCATATCTATGTCAGAAGATCCCTCCAAGAGGCCCCTATTAACACATATTCATTTACTGTAAGAGCAATTGACAGTGGAAGCCCAAGACGTTCCTCCACTATCCAGGTCACTATTATCATTCAAAGAGTGCAACTGCCAGAATTTTTCAACAGACCATATCAAACCCAGGTATCAGAGAATACCAACAATCAAACTGTAGTGTTTACAGTCACAGCTAGAGACGGAGATGGGCAGGGGGTCATGACTTATGAAGTCATTGGAGACTTAGGGAGCTCCCAGCTTTTTCACGGTTGGTGCTGGTGGCCAAATCAGGACTCGTGGAAATCTGAGAACAGATCGCGCCCTCACCTACACACTGCGTGTGATTGGATACGATAGCCTAACACCATACCAACGTGCCACTGCTACTGTTGTATTTACTGTTTTGCGTAATGTGAATGCACCAACATTCCAACCTGCTTCCTACACTGAAAGAATCAATGAAGACACTGTAGTTGGCACACGTATACTGCAGGTGTCTGCTGTTGATGCTGACATGGACTTCCTTACATACACATTTGGTGGAAGTGCTACCAGTCGATGCTCTGAGACATTCTACATTAGAGAAACCACGGGAGAAATCCATCTTGCTAGATCACTACTGAACACAGCTGAGGCCTCATTCACATGCTCTGCTACTGTCAGAGACAATGGCTTCCCAACAAGTCGAGAAAGCACAGCATCAGTGACAATATTTATTCAAAGGGACACAACTGTGCCCATTTTTACCAACAATGCCAGGTACCAGATTGTCATCAATGAGGATAGACCAGTCAATGACAACATCATTTCTGTATCTGCATCAAGGGTAGGACTTTTGGGAGCCATCAACTATGCAGTGGATGGCTTGTACCCAGCTCCAAGCTTCTTCAATGTGAACCTGACTACTGGGTCTGTCTATGTCAGACAGAATCTGCGACTGGATAACATCTACCTCAGTTCTTACACACTCAAAGTAGTGGCTTACGACACCCTTGCTCCACGACTAAGATCCACGGCTGATGTTCTGATCACTGTATTGCGCAACCTGAATGGTCCTGTGTTCAATCCTCAAGTATACAGAGTGGTCATTGATGAACAGACACCAGTCAGCACGTACATTCAGAAACTGAATGTATCTGACATTGATGGAGTAAGTAAATACTTGTAGATCTCCTGATGAGGGTCTTTCCATTGTTTACTCTTTTATTACTCTTAATCTATTCATTAATGGTACTTATTAGAAAGGTCAGTGTTTTAAGCAGTAAAAATTATATAAGGTTCGACTAATTTCACTTATCAGGACCTCTGACTTTACAGCAAAGAGTTAAGTTTAAATGTTATTTCTAAAATAATAATGATCAGCTCTTTGGATTGTAATTTTTATTTTCTAGATTTATTTAGAATAGTTTAAGTCATGACTTTCCAAGTGATATCTGGTAGCTTTTAGAGAGAACAACTGTTTGACACATGTCCTATGATGACAAAGATCTAATACAACATAGGATTTGTTATACATGCAAAAATCTGAAAATGAAATGTATAGCACTGTGTATTTAATGATAAATGGAAATAAAGAAAGCCTTACATTTGTAAATTGCTTAAGTTTGAGAGTTTTTACTTATGATAAAACCCATTCTTATAACTTCTATGTGAACAGGACCGTGTTCAGTGCTCTCTGACCAGCCAGACCGGCAGCTTCAACAATGTCAACTACTTTGGTGTTGATGCCAGCACTTGCTTTGTCTACGTAAATCGGGATCTAGTCCTAGACAACACCGACACCACCGAGTATACCCTAACTGTACAAGGCACAGACAGCCAAGAAAACCCCAAGTCAACTTTTGCCACCGTGACTGTGATTGTCCTTCGTGATTTGTCTCCACCACGGTTCCTGAATCTTCCATCATCTATTGATCTTGATGAGAAGTCGAATGTAGGAGTCCGGATCTACACAGTCACTGCCACTGATAATGATTTGGAAGGACGCATCATTTACAGTCTAGTTGGTCAGTTCCCAGTGCAGAGCTTTATTTCTGTGAACACAACAACTGGAGAAGTAACCCTTAGGAACAGCCTCCTGTCAGATAGCATACAGACAACCACTTACACAGTGAGTTATGGTTACAAACTGATTAAATATCTTCACAATTTATTGCCTATTTATTAAAACAGAACATATGCAACAATAAATTTTAATCTTATGACGAGTGTTTCCAAAAAAAATAAAAATAAACATTTTTGAAGAAAACTTCAGATTTTTTTTTGGTGATAGGTATGCAAGCGAGTATTTGGTCAAGGAAAAAATGCAGAATCAGATCAGTTGCTCTCAACAAAATAGTTTATGCACATAATAGGTCTCTGGCTTTTTAGTCTCAACTATAAGTGCACATATTTAAACCATGAAAATAGACACAAAGTAAGCACCAGATCTGGTAGCACACTCAGTAAAGCATCAGCTCCAGATACGGGAGGCCCCGGGTTTGATCGCGGGCCGCGACATAAAGTCGTTAAAAATGGTATTGCGTTAAAAATGGTAGTGGCATAGCTCCCTTGATAAAGCTAAAGCAAATATAAGGAAGTTCCATAACTGGTTGGCCCAGTGTCAGAATAATCTGACTGGGTATGGTATGGCATGCTATACACAGTGAAAGCAGCACTTATATCTGCTTCAAGTGGACATCGTCTCCAGATAACTGAAATACTGTTGGTGGGATGATAAACCCACTAAGCAAAGTAAGCAAGCTGAGAGGCGCAAATTTATAGATATCAGATATATAATATTTGGTCTTCATTCAGGCTCGATTTGAGGCCTACGACAGCTTGAATCCAGATCAGAGGGCTATAGCAGACTTGACTATTCGAGTACAGAGGAACCAGAATGGTCCTGTATTCAGCAGCCAATCAGTTTACTCGGAAACTATCTCGGATACCTTCAGCGTGGGTGGAACCATCCTCAATGTACCGCCACAGATAGCGATGGAGTAAGTTCATTTTCAAACACTCTTTACAAATTTTAATTTTGAATGTACTGTTTTAACATTACCTCTCAATGAATAGAGATGTTGCTTCTCAGTCAGCCCCCTTATTGGAATATCTTGATGATGTTCCCAGATGATGTTATTTGCCTGATTGTTTTAATTGATTCAGCCTTGCTTGACCATAAAATACATGAATAGCTAACTGTTGGATAATTATTATAGTATACATGACTCATGACGTCTTGCAACCTTTTCATTTTAACAGAATATTTTTTATAAAACATGTTGATTGGTCAGTCATATTATAAAATTCTGCCTAATTTACAATGTTATTATGATTATTTGGTCTATAATCTGATTTGTAAGGATTGAATGTGTTGTCAGGATTCTGTGATGTATATTCACTCTGGAGGATGGCTCAGACTTCTTCTATGTCAGTCCTTTGTCTGGAACAATTTCACTGAGAAAGGCTCTCACAGACAGTACCAGCAGGAACCAGTATATTGTAAGTTGGTCTATTTTCTACATGAAACCTTTCGTATTAATGTTGATGTAAACTTTCATACTAATGTTTATGTAACCTTTCATGGTAATGTTTAAGTTTTAAGTTGCAAGCTTTTACATATATGTTTAATGCAAGCTTTCACATTGTTTAATGCAATGCTTTCACATTAATGTTTAATGCAAGCTTTCACATTAATGTTTAATGCAAACTTTCACATTAATCTTTAATGTAAGTTTCCAAATTAATTTTATGTTGGATTCATATATTATCCAAGATTTGTTGTTTGTTACAGTTCTCTGTTCTTGCGGTGGATGACAGACCAATTGGTGTCAGGAAGACTGCCACTGCCCAGGTGTCAATCAACATCCTCCGTGATAGCGGACCGCCAGTATTCCGCAACACACCATACATAACTGTAGTACCCATTGACAGAGGAGTCAACCAGTCTGTAATGGTCATCACAGCAACAGATCAAGATCTCAAGGTAGACATGAAGATTGTATTTCAATTGAGGCTACCCTTTGTTTATACTGAATACCACTGATATGGTGAATAAATATAAAAATTAATATATTTTTGTTAAAAAAATGTTGTATTGGGACAATGTGGCACTTATAGGATCATTGTCTGCCACCCATGGTGTCACAATTTCTTGAGCATAACACACATGAAATCACTGGACCGAGTAGGTCAATTGGTAGAGCTTCCGCTCCAGAGGTCCCCGGTTTGATCCCAGGCCACAACATATCAAAAATGCTAAAAAAGGTAGTGTGATATAGCTCCCTTGCTAATGCTCAAGCCAATATAAGGGAAGTTCCACAACTGGTTGGCCCAGTGTCAGGATAATGGGACTGAGTGTGTAATCCTGCCAGGTGTTCCCGTCACGCTATACACAGGGAAGGCAGCACTATATCTGCTTCAAGTGGACACAGTCTCCAGATAAGTGAAGTACTGTTGGTGGGAGGATAACCAAACAAACAAACTCAATGGATTCTTTCCAAACTTGCAACATAGATACCATACAAGGCGTTACACTGCACAAGAACTGTAACTGACTTATCAATTGTTATATTCTCAATTGATTAAAAAAGAAAGAAATCTATGCGCTGACAAATGCAGATGACACACCCATGTGGTGTATTATTACATTTTTTTTAATTTGTAAAATTGTAACCAATGTTGTGTTGTGCAGGGCTCCATTCGTTACCGCCTGGAGGGTTTCCAACCAGGTACCACCTACTTTGGCTTGAATGAAGTCACAGGCAACATCTTCACCCTGCCTGCTTTCACTATAAACAATCTGGTGAACCTGAACATCTATGAGAAATTCACAGTAAGTGCACCTTTAGTTGACATTTACATCTGTACTAAGCTGGTAGTCAGACAGTGAGAATGTTAATAGTACCACACTTTTCGAAGAATGGGTGACACTTATCCACTGGATTGCTGAATATGGAGAGGGAGACTTCGTTCTCGACTGGACAGCCAGGCCTCACCCTTGGATAAGGATTAATCATAGGCCTGGCTAATCTAAACCGGATGATGATGGTGATGATGATGGTGATGGTGATGGTGATGATGATGGTGATGATGATGGTGATGATGATGGTGATGATGGTGGTGATGATGATGATGGTGATGATGATGATAAGCTTGGAAAGGTCACATTGCATGCCTTAACATCTGTTTTTAATGGCCAGGGGTTTAAAAACAATGCTTGAAATGTATTTGGTCATTTAGGAGCTTTTTAACATTTAACTAGCAAGTAAATAAAGGGAAAGGAGTAATTTTAATAGTGGCAAAAATAAAAGATGCTTGTTTTTATGGGCTTAAAATCTTTGTCTTCTATAGTTTTCAATCATAAAAGTCCATCCCTCTATGGATCCATCTGTCTATATGGGATTCAAACTTTGGTCTTCTAATATGGTTTTCCACCGCTTCATAGAGGTGGTATATTGGGGTTCTACATGGAGATGGTATATTGGGGTTTCTCCATGGAGATGGTATATGGGGGTTCTCCATGGAGATGGTATATGGGGGTTCTCCATGGAGATGGTCTATTGGGGTTCTCCGTGGCGATGGTCTATTGGGGTTCTCCGTGGAGATGGTATATGGGGGTTCTCCATGGAGATGGTATATGGGGGTTCTCCATGGAGATGGTATATGGGGGTTCTCCGTGGAGATGGTATATGGGGGTTCTCCATGGCGATGGTATATGGGGGTTCTCCATGGCGATGGTATATGGGTGTTCTCCATGGCGATGGTGTATTGAGGTTCTCCATGGCGATGGTGTATTGAGGTTCTCCATGGCGATGGTGTATTGAGGTTCTCCATGGCGATGGTGTATTGAGGTTCTCCATGGCGATGGTGTATTGAGGTTCTCCATGGTGATGGTGTATTGAGGTTCTCTATGGAGATGGTGTATTGAGGTTTCTCTATAGAGATGGTGTATTGGGGTTCTCTATGGCAATGGTCTATTGGGGTTCTCCATGGAGATGGTCTATTGGGGTTCTCTATGGAGATGGTCTATTGGGGTTCTCTATGGAGATGGTCTATTTAGGTTCTCTATGGAGATGGTCTATTGAGGTTCTCTATGGAGATGGTCTATTGAGGTTCTCCATGGAGATGGTGTATTGAGGTTTCTCTATGGAGATGGTGTATTGGGGTTCTCTATGGAGATGGTCTATTGAGGTTTCTCTATGGAGATGGTCTATTGAGGTTTCTCTATAGAGATGGTGTATTGAGGTTTCTCTATAGAGATGGTGTATTGAGGTTCTCTATGGAGATGGTCTATTGAGGTTCTCTATGGAGATGGTCTATTGAGGTTCTCTATGGAGATGGTCTATTGAGGTTCTCTATGGAGATGGTCTATTGAGGTTTCTCTATGGAGATGGTCTATTGAGGTTTCTCTATGGAGATGGTCTATTGAGGTTCTCTATGGAGATGGTCTATTGAGGTTTCTCTATGGAGATGGTCTATGGGGGTTCTCTATGGAGAGGGTGTATGGGGGTTCTCTATGGAGATGGTGTATTGATGTTTTATGTAGATTCTCTTATACTCTGTGATGAGCATTGTTTCTATTCATCTTATTTTTTACTTTAAATTTTTGATATACTATTTTTATTATTATTAATTAACTTCCTTAATACACCTTAATTACACTCAATTTTCAGCTTCTGGTCTCTGCCTATGACACTGGTTCACCGGCAGCTGTTGTGCGTGAGAGTGTACAGATAACACTCCGCAGAAACCTGAACGATCCTAGTTTCTTCAACAACAGCTACACACAAAGCATCCCAGATTATATCCCTGTGGGAAGCTCTGTTCTGCAAGTGAGTGCAAGGGACATTGACATCACAAGCCCAGAAAATCTGATCACCTACAGTCTACAGAATGCTTTCGGCAACTTTGCTGTGGATGTGTTTGTAATCAACCCAGTCACAGGTGTGATCAGTACCAGTCAGCCATTGACATCTACACAGACCAGTACCTACAGGGTATGTAGTTGATTACTTTAACTTTGATTTAGTTGATTTTACTTTACTCTAAAATACTGTTATTATGCGATTTACAAGGTGTAATAAAGAATCTTATTTCTTGGCATCTGTGGCCAAGTAGTTGGTTCCCAGCTTGTTTGCAGCTTGTTTTCCTGTTTGCAGCTTGTTTTCCTATCTTGGTGGTCCTTACACCCCCATTTTGTACGTTTCTTCGAAGCATTTGGAGACTTTCTCCATTTATTAAAGTGGAAAGAGCTAAAATAAATTTACCACAATGCATAACAGACAAATTTTATTTGTTTAACCAAGAAAATATTAAGTATGGATTGTCTAATTTTATCCCTAGTTCATGAAATTCATGCATTTGTTCTCTTGAATTTTTTTTTAATGCATTTTCTCCCTATGGAAAGTACAAAATGAATCTTTGTATTCCATCCACCAGTTGACTGCAGTTGCCCAGGATCAGGCATACCCATTCAGATCTACATCAGTTCCTGTCACCATCAACATTATCAGGAATGCATTCTCACCAGTGTTTACCAGTAACGCCAACTATGATGCCACAGTACGTGATGATATTCCTGTGCTGGAGACTATCCTAACAGTCACTGCCACCGACAACGACTCTGGAAGGAATGGTCAAATCTCGTACATGTTTGCAAGCAGTGTGATGAACACAAACAACCTAGCCCTCACTCAATTTGGCATCAACAGCACCTCTGGAGCCATCTTCCCAAGAATTACACTATTATACACCAATATTTCCGTCTTCACTGTAAGTTATCTACTGGTAAAATAAGTCTTAAAAATTAGCTTTCCTTCAGAGAAATCTGAAAGAGGTATAATACTTGCAACTTCCAGTGAAAGTACTTTATCTCCCTGTATGAGTAACCCATAAGAGTAACCTCTCAATAAAACATCTTCAAGTTGATGACAGTCATGTTGATTGCTGGCTTTAGAATATTTTTTTTATGCTTTGCTATTATATTGCATGTAAAATTAAATTTTTAAGTTTAATGCCCAAGGACAAGGATTTGATTCAAGCCATTTTATCCACAATTATACAATATTTCTCTAAACAATATTATTCTAATACATGTGAAGTATGCCCAATATACATACACTTACAGTTGCTTGATTTTTGCACTAAAAAAAATAAATTCCTCAAATTTAATTCTGATTAACAATATTTTTTCATAAAGTTTGAAGTGACAGCTACAGATCAAGGAATAGTACCTCGTTCCAACAATGCCAGAGTGACAATTCGTGTACAGCGCGAGGGTCTACCATACTTCTCACTTGCTGAGTATGAAGTACGTGTGCCAGAGGACCAAGCAGTTGGCACGTCTATCTTTGATGCAAATGCTGTTGAACCTCGCCTTAATGTAAGTGAGGGTTTTTCCTTTTTTTTAGCTAAATTTTAATAAGTTTAAGAATTATTTCTAACTTTTTTTATAGCATTCACTTCTCAATTATTTAATGACTTTAAAGAACAAATGTAATTGTCAATTATGACTCTTAGAATATGTAAATGTTCCACCGACTCCATGGTCCCTCACAGTGAAAGTAGTTGTCCTAGGTTGTGCTTCTGCTGGCCTGCAGTGTGCCGGTACCTCTCTCAAGAGGTCCGGATCCTTCAACTTTAGTACAGCTGGACTTCACTTTAATGAGCATAGTTGTGGTGCAGGGATACACTTTCTAAACAAAAACAAATTTGTACCCTTCAAGAAGTGTCTGTGTAGATAAGTCTTTTATTGTACCATCCAGTTAGATGTTTGAATCGATGATTTTGTTGTTGTTGGATCGTATTAATGAGTGCTTTTATTCTACCCTATTCCAGTGCCACTCCAAGTGCACAACAGCTAAAATTTGTCATTAATGGAAGACCTTACCTGTATACTTCCATTTATTCCCATAAAATTTTTCAATGAAGGCTTTATTTTTTTTCAGAGTGAGCTGGTGTATGAGATTGAAGGAGAAAGCAACTCACTGGTTCAGTTCCGCATTGATAGAGTGAGCGGTGTTATCTCCCTTGCTCTTTCTCTACAAAACACTGCAGAGGACTCTTATTTGGTATGTGAGCCATTTGTACAAATTTTCATTTTATTTTTTTTTATTCATTTTTCCAACAAAAAAAACCTGGTTGTGTATTTTTATTCACCTACTATGCAATATTTCTCATTTACTGGCATCAGATTAGACTATTATTTTGAAAGCATTTTGTTTTGTCCTTTATTGCCAGATACTTTTAAAACTAAGTATCTGTGAATGTTTTGTTTTTACCTCGCCTTCACTGAGGTCATATAAAGATGCATTTTATTTACCTTGTCTGAATAATTGTTCTGTTCTTTGTTCTCCAGATTCGTGTGAAGGCCAGTCGGTCAAACTTCCCTAATGAGTTTGCTCGAACAATTGTACGTGTGTTTGTGACCAGAAACAGCCTTGCGCCTCAGTTTACTCATGGGGAGAAGTTTGTCGCCATCACAGAGGACCAGGCATTGGGAACCATCATTGTCCAGGTTACTGCTACAGACGCCGACCAGGTACAGACAATGTGTCACATTCAATAATCATAAACATACATAGAACCTTTAATAAACACAAAATAAATTAGTCATATGATACAATTCAATATCATTTCACTTTCTACAAAAATTTCACATGCCAAGGTATACAGGAATGAAAATAAAAAAGTGCATAACTGCCTAAAATGCAAATCATGTGGTTAAATCATGGCATATTTAACATCATTGTACGCTCTTTAAACAGGGATTTTTTTAAATAAAAGAGCTTAAATATGGCGACACATTTTTTGGCATTGTTTAATGTTTTAAGAGGAATATAGATAATAAATAAAAAAATCCTGATTATATATTTAAAAGGGAATATTTTTAAACTCAGTATTATTATTTTGAACTTTGAAGTATACAGGTTTTTGTTATTTGGTCATTTCCAGGGAAGAAATGGTCAAATCCGCTACAGCATCCGCACGACAGATGCCAGCCCACCCCAGGCTCTGGAATATTTCTATGTTAACCCAATCACTGGTGGAATCTCGGTCACCAAGAGACTCAATGAGGATGTGGACTTACCAGAAAGATACCAGGTTAAAATAAAACTAATCGTTTTCTTTTTTTCTTTTTTCACTCCATTTGGACTTTACATGCATTGATCTCTTGTTGCTTTATATATTATGTATTGAAGGGTGGGGCACCTGTGGCATAGTGATAGAGCTGCCGATTTGTATCTCCTCCGACTGCTAAGCCTCTCACCACGTGGGTTCAAGTCCCATTTGGGGCGGAGGACTTATTGTGAAAAGGTCTTCCGTCTGACTTGCAATGTGCCGGTGGTTCTACCTAGACAGGGTTCTTCCTCACCAAAAAGCTGCACATTGCAAAAATCATAAAGTGGTCACTGCAATGTATTTCAAAAAGAAAACAAAAACAAATTGAATTTCATAAACTTAAAGTATTTAAGATGGAATTCACTGTTTGGTTATAAGTTGTAACTGGTTATAAGTTGTAACATTTGTTATGGAGATTGGGTAACTATTATAGCAGTATCTTTATCATAGTTTTTTTCAGTTGCACTTGCATGGCCACATCTAAAATGATTGTATAAAAAAGTATATTACAATGAATCGAGTACCATCTAGAAGAAGGCTTATGATTGTTGACTTACTGATTTATAACAAATGTTGTTCGTTACAGTTCTATGTGGTTGCTTCTGATAATGGAGTGCCCAGCCTGTCATCTGCTGTTCGAGTCACTGTAACTATTAACCGCAACCGCAATGGACCAATCTTCCGACAGGATCTGTATACAGAAACCATCAGTGAGTTCACAGCTGTTGGTAGACTTGTCTTGACAGTGACTGCCCAGGATGCGGATAATGTAAGTAGTTGTAGACTTTTTTTGTTCCTGTTTGTGTAAAAAATCTGCAAATTACTGCTTGTTACAATATCATTAATTGCAAGAAATATTGCATTTGGACAAATAAATATGTGCACACTTGTTTCAGCACCCGATCACCTACCGAATCCTGAGTGCCACATCAGGAACATCCCTGTTCAACATCAATGCTCAGACTGGTGCCATCACAGTTGCCACTCCACTCACCCTGTCTGGTATACTGAACATCACTGTAAGCTTTTTTGTCTTCATTTTTATGTGTTTGTCTTATGTCATACATGCATCATGACTGGAGCTGGTAGCGCAATCGGCTGCAGGTACAAGAGGCCTTGGGTTCAATTCTGGCGACGACTTACCAAAGTTGTTAAAAATAGCTAATGCTCAAGCAAATATAAGGGTAGTTCCTTGACTGTTTGGCCGAGTGTCAGGATAATGTGACTGGGTGTGGTATCATGACAGGTGTTCATGGCATGCTATACACAGTGAAGGCAGCACTTTATCTGCTTCAGGTGGACACTGTCTCCAGATAACTGAAATGCTGTTGGTGGGATGTTAAAGATAAAACAAACATGCATCATGAAGCCTTTGCTTACTGTGGTCTGTTAGTGATAAGGTGTCCAGAAAATATCTGGAACCAGTGGCATGCAAGCAATTGATGGATTTAGGGATTGTCATTAACTGTGACTGGCCGCAATAGCTCAGTTGTTGAGCATCAGCTTGCAAATTGGAAGGTTGCGGGTTCAAACCCCGGCTGGGTCAAACCAAAGACTGCTTTCTTCCTAACGCTCAGGGCTAAAGGGACAGCATTTATCGGTGTTAGTATAATGGACCAGCCAGGTTCAGTCCCTGGGCACCTCATAAGTACCCCTGTGCTATAATGATGGAAATGTGGCTGCACAGTATCGGCAAAAATGCAGGCAAAAATACTAAGCTACAGGATTGACTCAGATTCTTGTTGGTCTGTAGTTGCTTTTTATTAAATTAATCTTGTTCTGGTTTGTAAGGTAGGTAGGGTCAGTGACTTCCATCTCTTTTTTGTGACAATTTCATGAAAAATCCTAGTCGCATCCTAGTTTAAAATCTCCCGAATGAAAGATTTTTAGACTCAGTGCTTGTCACTGAGAAATGATTTTGCTCATTAAACCATTCACTGCAGGTCATGCATGCTTCCTATATAAGTAGTCAAACTGATTTGGTACTATGCTGACAGCATCTTTTTTTTCTATGTTCATAGTTGACAGTCCAAGCAAGTGACAATCCAGGTAACAACGCTGTGCCCAGATATGATACTGCTACTGTGCTTATCATTATTTTGAGAAACCCCAACACCCCTGTCTTTACAAGCGCCACCTACAATGTCACCATCTCTGAGTACATCTCGGTTCAAACTTCCGTCATCACAACTTCGGCATCTGATGCAGATCCAGCAACTGTAAGTTATAATGTATTTAGTGTCTATCTTGTTTGAATTAGGTCCATGGTTTAAAGTAAATTAGAATTTTACTTTGTATTTAGACTTGTTTTAAAAATTCTATTAATAATTTTCTTGACTTTTTAGTTAATTTTAGTTCAAAGTTATTTTGTCTTTGTTTTTCATGTGATAATAATTTTTATAAGTTCATGAACTTTGCAGACATCAATTGCAAGAATGAATCTAAAGTCTTGTATAAGTTGTGGCTTCGTTTGCAGACTCCAAGTGGTACCATTCGGTATAGAATTGCCAGCAGTTCATATACACCAAGCAATGGCTTTGGCCAGTTTGTCATCAGCGAGACGGAAGGAAGCATCTTCCTCAGCCAACCTTTGACCAGATCTGGAGTTCCAGATAACTTTGTAGTAAGTTCAAGAACAAAAGTAACCAGTTTGAATGACTTTTTTAGTAAGGATACTAATATTTCCTTTAAGTAATTTATGTGCTTATATAAGAGAAAAAATCATATGATCTTACCTGTAAATAGAATCTTGAATCAAATTTGGGGATTTTAAGTTTACATTACACTATCCCACACTGAGTAAAGTGGAGCATGCTGTATACAGACATCTCTTATTTCTAATTGGTTTTATCTTTAGTCATTTCATACATGAACTTTATTTCCTGGCCATACAGTCATCCAATATATATTATAAAATAGTTTTGTTTAAAAATACAAAATACAAATGAACTTTGTTAAAGTGTATCATTGCTTTGTTTTATTCTTGTTTCTTACATAGCTGAAGTGGAAACTATTAAACCTTGATTGTGCTCTATTAAACCTTGATTGTGCTCTAACAGATAGTAAAGATGCATGGTCTTCATTATTTGCTCTTGTATATCTAGCAAAATGTAATGCTCTTGAAGATCTATCAAATGTAACACTCATGAATATCTAGCAAAATGTAATGCTCTAGCAAATGTAACTCTTGAATATGTAGCAAATGTTAGGCTCTTGATTTTCTAGCAAATGTTAGGCTCTTGATTTTCTAGCAAGTGTAATGCTCTTGAATGTCTAACAAAATGTAATGCTGTTGAATAACTAGCAAATGTAAGCTGCTGATTTAAGTGTAAGTGTTCTTTAACAACATCTAGCATAAGGGATACAATAAGAACCATTGTCATAACATCTAGCATAAGGGATACAATAAGAACCATTGTCATAACAACATCTAGCATAAGGGATACAATAAGAACCATTGTCAATCTTTTTGTAGCTGAACATTGAAGCTTCTGACCAAGCGGCTCAGCCCAGAGTTGCTAGAGCCACGGTCAACATCAGGATCATCCGTAACCAGTTTACTCCAATATTCACCTCAAGTTCCTACTCTGCAGCTGTTTCTGATTTCTTCCCTGTTGGACAGTCTCTGTTCTCAGCAAGCGCTGTTGACGGCGATCGTGATGTGCCGTTGAGTAGTGATGTGAGTTGTATTTGCTCTTATCATGATTATGTAGTTACATGTAGTAGTCTTGTTGACATGTTTTTATACTATATTATCTTTCAATTAAATGTGCTGGAAAAATTATTTTTTCTGTTGTCAAATGACAAAAACATGTAATATAGAAATTATAAAAAGTATGTAATTTCTCCTGTGTATGAATGATTGCCTAAAGAAAAACCACAAGAAACAGTTTTAAGAATAGCTTGATCTTTTTTGCATTTGATTCACCATTTTGCATTCACTTTTTCAATTTTTTTTTCATTTATTATATTTAGTTACATTTTGTAACTTAGGTATTTTAGGCAGGTACCTTATGGTCATCTTTGTTAACATTTTATTTTATTGTCTTCTTACCAGACTCCCAATGCCGAGTTGGACTATATGATTGATGTTCGTACTGTTGCCGATGGAGTGTTTGGGGTCACTAAGGATGGTGTTGTGTACATTCGCAAGAACTTGCAGGATACAGCCAGACCCCCAACATATTCTGTAAGTCTTCAAACAGGCCATTAAAAGTTAATTGGATTCTTGAATAGTTTTTAATATGCCTTGAATAACGAGAATTTCTTGATACAATAAGGCAAGCCACATGCAAACCAACTACATAATCCAGGTACAGGAGGCCCCGGGTTCAATCCTGGGACACAACATACCAAAATTGATAAAAATGTATAGCTCCCTTGCTATCGCCCAAGCAAATAAAAGGGTAGTTCCATGACTGGTTGGCCCGGTGTAAGGATAATGCGACTGGGTGTGGTATTATGCCAGGTGTTCATGGCATGCTATACACAGTGAAGGTAGCTCTATATCTGCTTCAAGTGAACACTGTCTCCAGATTATTAAAATACTGTTGGGGGGACAATTAACCCAACAAACAATGAAATGGACTTGATGAGAGGTGATAATTGACAGTATAGTTAATTGATGCTATGAATATATATCTGGTTTCTCGCACTTCAGAATGTAATTGTTTAATACACAGACTGATGAGGTCATCTACATATACACATTGATTTACTGTTTTCCCGGGCACCTTTGGCGTAGTGGTAGTCACCGACTTGTAACTCCTCTGACAGCTTAGCCTCTTACAGCATGGGTTTGAGTCCCGTTCTGAGCAAAGGACTTAATGTGGGAAGGTCTTTTAGCTCATCTTCCTTCACCAAAAAGCTGGACGTTTCTATAATGATCATAATTGGTTGCTGCAATGTTTTAAAAAAACAAACTTTCTTTTCCCGTGTGTTAGTAGATTACCACTGCTAGTGAGCAACATATTATGTCACTACTTGTTCAGGCATAACATTTATCTATAAGTGGGACAGAAGATCAGTTGACAGGAAATTTAACATAAAATTTATCATTTAAACATTTTGGACACCATGCAGTTACTGTGTCCTAATACATCCTCCTTTTTCAAGGTGTAGTAATTATTTTAGAGGATTTGACCTCAATCTCCAGGAAGTGTTAAACAGACAAGCCATATTTTGGGTTTCCCATGATATAACTATTAAAGTGGAATACAATGGTAAGGGTGTATACAGAAATATCTTAGCCTCACTTTGGAATCGACACATGTATTCACAACAATCCCTGTAAGAACTGTCAGCAATACAATGGATCAAATATTTCTGGTTAAATAAAAAAAAATCCTATGATTATTAATAGAAATTTAACCCGAATTCATATTATATGAGCCTTTCTTGTTGCAGTTCTTTCTGGTTGCCATCGACAGAAGCTGGACGCCAAGGAGCAGCCGTGCCCCAGTGACAATCACCGTCTCGTACACAAACACCACAAGGACTCTGGGATTCGCTCAGTCAGAGATCTAGTATGTTCATCAACCAAAGCAAAAATTAATCAAATTTCAAGAACAGTAATCACGTTCAGTAATAAAGGGCTGCTGGCTGATCTATACTTGTCAATGTTTTGTTGCCTTCTGACAACAATTCCAAGTAACTAAAGCATCAACCAGATATAGAGGACTCTTAGGTACATAGAGCTAGAGACTTGTCAGCAATTATTGGGAGTTCCTGATCTGTCAGTTCCCACTTACAGCAAGCAGCAGGAACCGACTGATCTGGATCTACACTTAGTGCCTAAGTAGACAGTCTTTTCGAAGTATTTCTTCGACTGCTGGGCTCCGTGTAACTGTAAGGCCTCCTTGAAGCGGTAAGGGCTCCTTGTGGCAGTAAGGGTTCCTTGTAGCGGTAAGGGCTCCTTGTACCAGTAGGGCTCCATGTACTGGTAATGTGATTAGATGTAATGTAAGCTGTCAAAAGCATTTTAGCACAGCAGAAGTAGCCGTAGGTCTGCTTTAAACACCATCACAGAATGACTTACAATTATTGCTATTAAAACTCCACAAACATTTTATAGTAATGCAGCTGTGCAGCAGGAGTCCATGTTGTATAATTTGTAATTAGAATTTTTGTTCTCTCTAGCTGGCCCTTGCTTGAGAACCAACCAGTGCCTCTAAGAATGCCTCTCAATGTGAATAATGCCAATTCTGCTAGAACAGTTACCTGTACAATTATCTTCATCAACTCCATAACCCTGGCTCTAACTACACCAGGACAGGGTAACTATTCCAACTCTCCTTCTTTGTTGCTATTTTTTGCCTTACCATTCTTCATATTAGGATTGAAGGATTGATTTTTGATGTTCATCAATTGATGGGCCATTTAAGGTATTGTGAAGTCTAAATTCCTTCATGATAAAGACCAACACAATTCATCTATTAAATTAACATAAAAAAATAATCCTTCGCTTCATATGAAGAATGGTGAGGCATAACATAGCAAAACTTTTGCAGTATGACCTAATTTTTACATCATGTTTACGTTCATTCTTGAAAATAGTTCATAGTAAAATAAGCTCTACCCACATAGCCCACATAGCCTATCACCAGTCAGGAATGCAAGCGCATGCTGTCTATATCTCACTTCATTTTATTGAGATGTAAGCATAATTTTTTATTGCAGGGGTTAACATTGGAAATATAAAAATGTATTTATGAGCGACACAAAATTATAACATGTTAAGGTGAGAGTTCATGATCAGATAGTTCCCAGCAGAATGCTGGCTGATCTGGTTTTTCATTATTTAAATCAGCTTTAACAGTTAACGCACAGCATTACATCTATTGCTAATTACTAGCAATGCTCTTTTACTACTACTTTTTAGTGTTTACAGCATTGCTAATTTCCTATTAAAAGTATGACCAGAGTTACTCCCCTTGACAGTAACTTTTCTTAGAAATATTCATATTTTTGAAGGTATAGAAGTGTAATGCCAAATGAAATAAGTAAATGTATGAAAATGAATTTTTTCAATTTTTTTTTTCTATTTTTGAAAGTCCACAACATTTTTGTATCATATGAAGATTATTAAAATTTTATACTATTCAGAATCCATTTACTTACCTTCTAATGATATTTAGTTTTACATATCTATCTATAAAACTTCCAAATTATAAGCAATTTAGTGATGTATGGCATTTTTTTAGGAAATTTATAGAAAATTCCTCAGCATGGGCTTAGTAGCTTAGCAGCGAAAAGGTTAACAGAACATGCATATAAGGCATAACAGTAAAACTTAGTAACAGTCTGTTTTTAATTTTCAGAAATGTAAAATATGTTTTAAGCCTTTTAATATACAACTTTAAATAAATATTTTAGCTAAAATTTTCTGTCATAACTGTTTTGCCTTATTATAAAAATAAAAACAAAAAAACAAAACTGCTTGTGATTTTCAGATTTATTCCGAGTAGAGACGAACCCTGATGGTATGAGCTGCCAGTTGCTTGTGGTTGGAAACCTGGACAGAGAAATCACCATCTTCTGGAACATTACTGTTGCCATTAGCCAAACAAATATCCAGAAACGTCAAGTTGCTGAAGATGTCGTACTTGGTATGTCAATAATATAGTATTCCATCTTATTTGTTCTGATTACATTATTTGCTTAGAATATTAGTGTTTCTAGAAATTCCTTTAAGGGATTCTAGATTGTGCACAGTTTTCATGAGTTAGATTATATGAGATATAAAACATTTCCTTCTTTTCAAACGCAATATAGTCTTTCAGCTATACCATTAAACACTTATTGTGGTGGGGGCACCCATGGCATATTGGTAGAGTTGCTGACTTATAACTCCTGACTTTTTAGCCTCTCACTGTAATTTTGAGGCCATTTCATAGTGAAGGAATTATAGATGGAAAGTTGTCCAGCTGACCTGAGGTGCGCCATTGGTCCAACCAGCACATTTGTCTGATGATCTTAATTGGTCACTGCGATGTTATAGAATACAACAACTGCATACCAAATTCTACTTATCTTCCTATTCTTATTTTTCTTTTTCAAATTTGTTTTTAGTCTATCCATCACACCAGTACGTGCATGTGCTGATTTCCGTGTCTGATGTCAATGACAACAGTCCAACCTTTGTGTACCCTGCCTATCCAACTAACTTCCAGACACGAAACTTCTACATTGGCGTTGTACCAATCTATGCCCAATCCTTAAGGTCTCCAGTTACCCTCTATGTGAGTATAATCAGTTGTTTAGAACTTGTTTGCCTTCAAGGCATAATGATGTGGCATTAGTAATGTAGATAGATTTCATTCCTTGGTAAGATTTATTTTATAACTTCATATTGGTGGTAAATAGTCGATTTGTGAATATATAATAGTTTGAAAAATATTTCTAGTTATTTTCATTTTTCTTTTACTATATTGAACTATCAATGTTTGTTGATGTATGTACTTTAATTAATCTAATATTACTTCAGGCTACTGATCCAGATGAGGGAGGCAAGGGCATGGTAACCTATAGTATTGCTGACAGAGATTCTGACAACGACAACAACCCATTCATTCTCCAGACTGATGGAAGCATCTTGCCAGTGCAGGAGTTCACACGGGACGGTAAACTGCAGTACCGCTTCAATGCCACTGCTAGTGATAACCCAACTAACAGTGAGCCTAGACGTGCTACAAGCACTGATGTCATTGTAAGTGGCTACAGCAGTCATGATCCTACTGTATATACATTAGGCCTGTATACGTTCTGTATTGTAAAAAAAGGTCCAATCACCA
This sequence comes from Sinonovacula constricta, assembly GCA_007844125.1. Lineage (NCBI taxonomy): Eukaryota > Metazoa > Mollusca > Bivalvia > Cardiida > Solecurtidae > Sinonovacula > Sinonovacula constricta. The sequence goes on along the minus strand of CM017564.1, from coordinate 38,700,136 downwards.
ACTTCAGCCATTTTCAAGAAAACTAAAGCTGTATTTGGTAATTTCACTTCTTTAACTCTTCCTTAATGCTTAAGGTCAAGCTCTGGTAATATTTTCATTACCAAATAAACTAAAGTTTGTGCAACTTAAAATCCAATGAGAAAGACATAAATGCACATATAGCAGTATGCTTGTACATTGTAAATAGAAATGCACATGATGTATCGTAAACCTGTTTTTGTTCCAGATTGACATCTCCCAAGACAAGAATCGTTTTGTTCTGGTCTTGGACTCAAGAATTGATGATGTAAATAAAGATTTGGAAGTAATTCGTCGTGCCTTGCAAAATGCCATCAGTAGGATAGTCCTAATTGAGAGTGTTAATCTGCGTCGATACCTTGTTGGCGGCATTCTCAGCGTAGACCGTACCAGGACAGACATCACCTTTGTGGTTGTCAACCATCAGAACAACTATGCTCTGTATGAAAACACAGGCAATAACCTTAACCTGTAAGTATAGCTTTGCTTATGTCAGAAAAATACAAACCCAACTTTTAGCTCAGGGTGTGCTATTTTGATCACCTACTGTTCAGCATCTGTCATCCGACATCACGTCATGTGTCCTGGCATTATGCATCCATCAACATTTTTTAAATACCTGCTCTGAAACCCCTGGCCCAAATTCAACCAAACTTCATCACAAGCTTCTGCAAGCAGGGGAAACAAAAGGTTTTCTAAGAATTTTGATCCATTAAAAAATATTGCTGCAAGATGAGTGGCTTTCTCTTCTTTTCATCGACCACAAGAGTTAGCAGCTTGTTATTATACATGTTCGTTGGGTGGCCCTGTTTCAAGATTCTTCAAAGAATTTTGATTCCTCCTAAAACATGGCCACCATGTAGAGGTGTGGCCATGTTTTCATATGTGGCCATGACGTAAAAAAACCCATTAAAACTGGTTGTCCAAATGTTGCTTGTGTACATGAATTACAATTTTCCTGGTTTGTTTAAACTTTACTGATATTGTTAGCACTCAGGTGAGTGATATAGGGCCATCATGGATCTCTTGATTACTTTATGAAACACTTTTTTACTCGCTGTCAGGCAACCTATCTGTTCTGCTTTATGTACAAAATATTACAATGACGATCAACAATTGAATTAATCCCATAAATAAAAAGTGAAGGTCGGTTTTTTATATGAAAATAGCATTTTATATGCTGTATTATGATTATTTAGTAATCATGAAGAGTGTAGGTAGTGGCTTTTTAAATATGCATACATTAACATACAAATGACATTTGTACATTAACCCATGTTAATGTTGGTAAATAATGTTATTACTAAATGTAGGAATTAAATGTTAAAAGATCCTTTTACGTGTGCAGAGTTTATTACAGACGCTTCTACAATTGCGCTTTTACTAATCCATTTTATCTAAAACTTTATCCATGGAATAGACCTGCTTTATAAAAACGTTAATAGCCCCTAAGCTATAAACACAGGCTCTGCTAGGCTCTTAGAAGGGCTAGGACGGTGGAGTGTAGTAACCCTAACCCTAAACCCTAGCCCTTAAATTGTGGCCTACAAAAATGTTATTAATTTAAAAACACAGTAAGAAACAATGGCCATACTGAAAGTGGTTATATTTACAAAATGCAGGATCACCAGACCCAGTGGTCCATCAGTGGATGTAATTCGTCAGGTACGCGCCAAGTCTGAATGATTCAGCAAACCGGAATAACTGCTGTTGAAATCCGTGCTCCATTTGACAATGAGGAAGTTGCTGGATATGCAGATGAACTACTGGATATCAATCAGAGTCGACCAACCAAATCATATGTGTGGTGGATGAATGATCCATGGTCCGGATTCATTGCTTTTGCAGCCATCATCATCTTCCTCGGCATTGTCTGCCTGATTCTACTCCTGTATCAATGGAACAGGTAAGGCTGCATAAAATATAAACTTGTACCACTCCATAGACAGGTCAGGTCACAATTTTTTATATTTTCTTTTCAGTCACGGGCCTCTTGTATGTTAGTCGCAGGTACTTCTGAATTAAAAATTAATTAAAATGCCCTATTAAAGAAGATAGTGTGTTAAGAATTCTGTGCAAGGATTGGCATTGTTTATGCAAAGTTTCAACTCGAACTATGTTAGCATTTTTGTTCCTGATATGCAGTAACAGTGTAAGATTTGTAGATTTGTTTAGTTTAAACCAGTCACATAGTGTTGATGCTTGTCGAAGGGTTTATGCTGATTTAGAAGAACATTGATTGGCAGACTAAAGTGTAAGTTTGAAGAATACTCCTAATTATCTGGAGATTGTACTAAGTTGACCCAGTTCTATCAGACGGCAGTTTCTCACCTTCAGATACAGCAACTACCTGAACAACTACCGTGTCTACCACCGAAACTACGAACATCAGCCAGACTTCACCAACCCTCCCAGCTTCTTGAAAGAGTATGAAACACAGGTAGGTATCAGCAGCTTATTGCTGTCACCATGGTAACCACTAACTTTTAAAAGTTTTGATATTATTTAAAGTGAAATTGGTATTTTTTTATTCTAGATAATGTTTGTTTCAATCTTAGTATCAGGCTTATTGTTTGCTTTTTAATGAACTTAAAAATGTTTATTTTCTAGAATATACATACTCCATAAAATATTTACCATACTGTAAATACCAAAGATATTTTGACCTCAAACAGATTAGCTTATTCCAGGATTATTATTTACCTTTATTCAAATTCCTTTTATGTGGTTCATTTTGGTTTTGTATTATCATTTAAGACTTTTTTTTGCTGAGATTTTTTTATCTGTATTGAATACTTAATTAAATATGTGCCTATCTTTGCAGACCCTAGACATGTACATGCCTCCAGATGAGACTGTGCAGGACCTTGGTGAGATTAACCTCACCTTCAAGGGTGACCAGGGTGCGAGAAAAATCTCCACTAGGAACCCAGTCTATGACAACTCCCAGTACCAGTAAGTCTCCACATTGCAGTATTAACCCAGTCTATAAAGGGTAAAGACAGTCTTACCTGCATTCAGACAATGAAGTTTCTTGGTCATTAGTGTCAGTCTAAATCTTATTCAGACAATGAACAGTAAATTGATCATTTGAGACACAATCTGAAACACACTTTGATTTGTTTAATTTAGTGCATCTTGGTACCATTAAATGGTTGAGACACAGTCTAAAACCTTGTTTTAGTACTGGGGTCAATGCAATTCCTTCTTACAATGCGAGGTCTATATCTTTAACTCTCAGGACTTATTGATCAGTTTAGAAAAAAAACAACTGATCAGAATCTATGCTAATTGTGGTCAGTTCAAATATAAGTACATTTTAATATCTGTGCTCAAAGTTTTGAGTAGATACTTAAGAATTAAGTACTCATTGTTAACAAAATGTAATGTGTTATAGGATTGAGAAAGTTGACACATTCTAAACAGTGTCTGTTAAAAAATAAATGTGATAAATTTGTTACATTGATATCTTAACACATAAATATCTTTACACATAAATATCTTTACTTATCTTTCTGTTAAGTAGGTCAATGTATATTTTATTAATAAAGTAATATTTTTTGTGTAGATATCTAAATCAAATCTTTAAAAAATATTGCAGATTCTTTACATGAAAATAATTTTAATGAAAGCTAAAATATGGTATCTATAATCTTGTAATATAAAAGCTGTATGATTAAAAATTTGATTATTTTATTTGAAAATTCCTTTTCACTATTCTAGAGTTGATTATGGAACGGTAAGCCCTATAACAATGTACTAAAGAAATTAACAAAACCAACAGTGGGAGCATGTTTTGCTAACATTTGTATAATTTGAGCGATATTTATTTACATGTTGTATTTGCACAAGTTTGTACCTTCTGTGAAATCATTTACTTTCGTGGGCATAGACCTTAATTTATGACCGGACCTGGTTGGCTCCAGGTAAAGGAGGCCCCTAGTTCGATCCTGGGCCGCGACATACCAAAGTTGTTAAAATTAGCAGTAAAGCTAGCTCCCTTGCTAACGCTCAAGCAAATATAAGGGTAGTTCCATGACTGGTTGGCCCGATGTCAGGATAATGCGACTGGGTGTAGGTATCATGCCAGGTGTTCACGGCATACTATACACAGTGAATGCAGCACTATATCAGCCTCAAGTGGACAACATCTCCAATACCTGAAATACTTTTGGTGTTATGATAAACCCAATAATTAATAAACAAAACTTTCATTTATGTGTCCTAAGCATGTACAGAGGACAAACCTAGTAGATTCATGGCTAAGGAATTATTGTTCATGTAATTATACATACACTCTAAAGAACATATTAATCTGCCACGAAAAAATGATTTTACAGGATAATAGCACCAATTTCATATACATGTAAACTATCTAAATTGTAGCCAACAAGTCGCCCAGGTTCATTATTAAAGTGAAGTGAAATGGTATGTGTGTAGATTGGTCTGGTCCATTGCTGTTTTTTTTTTATTGCTAGCACTTTCATAGCACTGAAAAGGCAAACAACAAAAAAACACCTGGTATATTGTAGAAAAAGGTGTTTAGCATTCTTTACATGTGTATGCTATTTGCTACCGTACTAATTTGCTGTTTGTTCAAAATCTGCATGGTGTATCTTTTTGTGTGTACATCTGTTTTAGTGGAATTTAATCCTCAAATTGTACATGTAATGCTTTTTTTGCAGCATGACATAATAAAATGGTATTCTGATGTGAAAAGACAAACAATGTTGCCATGGTTTCCAGGAATCGAAGACCATGTGGGGCTGAGTGAGGGCGAGGAGAGATAGAGAGAGAGAGAGAGAGAGAGAGAGAGAGGAGAGAGAGATATAGAGAGAGAGCGAGGAAGATGATATATATATAATATATATATATGTATATATATATGTATATATGTATATGTATATATGTATATGTATATGTATATATATATATGATATATATATATGTATATATGTATATGTATATATGTATATGTATATATGTATATATGTATATATGTATATATGTATATATGTATATATGTATATGATATGTATATATGTATATATGTATATATGTATATGTATATATATATATATATATATATATTATATATATATAGACTAGACCAGATATAGACTAGAAAATCTGGATTTAGCTGCCTTTTCTGTGAGCACGTTTTATTTTCTTACTCCTCTTTTTTAAAAATGTGTTTAGAACTTTTCACATGTACTAATATACCCTTCTTAACATTAAATAACCCAAAACTGTGTGAATTCCTTTGCTCCTCACAAAACTTGGTTTCAGCTGTTAAATAATCTGTAATACTTACCTATGTCTTTCCCAAAATATCCAGTTTCAGTTTTGCATAATTGTTACACCTTATAAGCATATTGATTATTGTATGCTCTTCTACATGCTGGTTACAACTTAGTGAAAATCCATGGATTTTATCTAGATCAGGGGGGCGCCCATATCTGAGCGGTAAGAGTCCATCACCACACGGTTTTTGAGTCCCAGTCTGGATGAGAACTTGCTTGTGGGGAGGTTTTCCAGCTAACTTGTGGTGTACAATGACGTCGCTAATGACACTATTGTGTGGGTGCAATGAAACAAAAAACAACAAACTTATCTAGGTCAGCCAAATAAAACAGTTACTGGATGAATGCATGTTAATTTAAGAAACCTTTATCAAACCATGACATGATATTACACATGTAACAATAGTATTTTATGGTGTATTTACACTGTACATAATATACCATTTCACAAAACATGGTATTGTATCATCCTTTTTTAAAATAGCAGCCTTCTTTTAGCACTGAGCCAAGGTTACTCTTTTTCCAAACAATTGGGCACACCAAATGTATGTTGTTACCTTGCAAAAGGGAATAAAAACAACTTATTTGTTATATTTTGTAAGAATGTACATAAAAAACAAAGCATTCTAGTTCAATGCTTCATTTACATTTGGCATTGTCAGTCCTTAAACACGCGCCATGACCCTAGAAGTTGTGAAGCTTTATTTAGAATGTTTTGTTACAAAAAAAGGTCAAAACATAACATCTGCAACAAGTAAAGCTAAAATAGTGTTCAGTGACATAGGTTTCTTTGATAAGGATGCATTATTAAGCATGCATTATTTAAACTAAAAATCTGAACTAGATGAAATCCACTGCACATGTTACCTCGTAAGAGCGGATCAATGTGTGTATACACATTGTATAACTGCATTTCTTTTAACAATTTGATTTTTTCTGTTGCTCATCATGGTAATATTTTTCATTGTGCTTCTGGTTTGAATGGGATTTAAAATTGCTTTCATTAATTATTGTACACGTGGTATCATGCCTAGGTGTTCATGCTATACACACTGAAGGCAGCACTATATCTGCTTAAAGTGGACATCATCTCCAGATAACAAATACTTTTGGTGGGATGATAAACCCAACAATAAACAAGCCAGAGAAGCTTTTGGAATAAAGAAGAATCAGTTTTTTTTCTCTTTTCTTCTTGTTTATTCTCCTTTCTTCTTGTAGACTTCACACCATATTTTCCTGTTTCATAAAATGAATAGCGTAAAGTCTTTTACAAGTTGAACCTTTTTTTTAAATATATATGATTTCATTGTTAACTAACACTAAACATGAAAATTGGTAACTTTCTATTAATAATAACAAACTAAAGACTTCATGTTTGTTAGTGTCAATGTTACATGTGTTTCAGCGAAGTGTAAGATACATATTTCTTGCTCTGCAATAAGTAACCCTAAACCTCATTTGACAAAACATGAGCAGATTCAAAGCTTTGGGCAATCTTATGCAAGTGGCGATTCAATCAGTGATTCTAGAATACCTGGACAGTAAAAGGAATTTATATGTTTAACACCTGTATTTAGTAATGTTGTAACCTTAATAACGTCGAAGCAAGAGATCAACTTATGTGATCATAACGATCTCCACAAGTTGCATATTGTATAATATGTGTGAAGTGGGTGTGTATGACTAGTAACTGATATCATGTGATTTAAAGCTTTCTGTTCAATAATCTCTTGATTTTGTTGTTGTCAGTCAAAAAATGGCTACAATGTATAGAAACATACATCATTAACAAAGGTGGTTAAATTAATAATTTTTAAGTATACTACAAGCCATTAAAATTCTTTGTTAACAGCATTATGTTTGAAAATGATTCTACTTTTCTTTTATGACAAAGTATCCTTATAAGCAATACATTATCTAGGTACAATTAAAAGCCATCAGACTGCAAGTTCAGTTAATATTTTGAGCATTACTGTTTTATTTGAAAGAAAACAATTTCTTTGTTTCCTTTTTTTCAGCAGCGATCAGGGAGTAACGTCTACCACGTTAGCCTTGCGTAAGTACTCTGGGGTTTTATTATATGTTCAAGGTAACTGTGAATATTTAAAAAGAAGTATAGTTTTTGTATATATTTAAAGTTTATATTGTTACAGAATGTTAACCTATATATGAAATATTAATTGAAAATCTAAAGAGGTTTAGATCTTCACTGACGAAATGTACTTCAGATCTGTAACTGCTAATATATGATACAGATTAAATGAACCCATTCGGATCTGTGCCTTAAAGTTGGTTCAGATGCATGCCCCAAGTCAGTTAAGATTTGTGCCTTAAAGTTGGTTCAGATGCATGCCCCAAGTCAGTTAAGGTTTGTGCCTTAAAGTTGGTTCAGATGCATGCCCCATGTCAGTTAAGGTTTGTGCCTTAAAGTTGGTTCAGATGCATGCCCCATGTCAGTTAAGATTTGTGCCTTAAAGTTGGTTCAGATGCATGCCCCAAGTCAGTTAAGATTTGTGCCTTAAAGTTGGTTCAGATGCATGCCCCAAGTCAGTTAAGATTTGTGCCTTAAAGTTGGTTCAGATGCATGCCCCATGTCAGTTAAGGTTTGTGCCTTAAAGTTGGTTCAGATGCATGCCCCATGTCAGTTAAGGTTTGTGCCTTAAAGTTGGTTCAGATGCATGCCCCATGTCAGTTAAGGTTTGTGCCTTAAAGTTGGTTCAGATGCATGCCCCAAGTCAGTTAAGATTTGTGCCTTAAAGTTGGTTCAGATGCATGCCCCAAGTCAGTTAAGGTTTGTGCCTTAAAGTTGGTTCAGATGCATGCCCAAAGTCAGTTAAGATTTGTGCCTTAAAGTTGGTTCAGATGCATGCCCCAAGTCAGTTAAGATTTGTGCCTTAAAGTTGGTTCAGATGCATGCCCAAAGTCAGTTAAGATTTGTGCCTTAAAGTTGGTTAAGATGCATGCCCCATGTCAGTTAAGGTTTGTGCCCTAAAGTGATAATTTATTTACTCTTGCAGCTCTGCAGAACCACAACTGATTGGTAGCGACAGCCAGGTGGTCTACTCTACAGATGGAAACTAGAATCTTTCTTCACCAGACAAGATCGCCTTGACACCTTGAAATCTTCCATCACCGTCAATATACCATCTCCATACTAGATATGCAGCTACATTGTTCAATCACAGACAATACGTAACATACAAGTGCTTATTTAAACATTTGAATTGACATTTATAGTGTATAAAAAAATGTGTGTACAAGAACATGAAATAAGTGCTTAAAATAAACAAGTGTTTTATATATTGGCCAATTAACAGAGGGAAAAGAACAGACTTCTAACTTGTATATTAAACAAGGAACCAGTACAGCTAACTTCACTACATCAATTAGGAATCTGAACAATAAATCTACAAGTGGATCAATTTTATAGATGCCCACATTCTACCCATTCAACAAATGTGCCTTATACATTTTTTGTTACGTCTACAGTACATAACATGTTGTAATGATTTTGCTGTTTAGAATTGTAGTTAAATGTATGTTGTTAAGGTGTCATGCTTTCTTGTTATGCCTGTCACATTATTCATGTATACAATAACCTAGTTTTCTTTTCTTCTTCTTCCATGCTTAATTAACACATAGCCTCCACATATAAAAAATGAATGCTTAGATAAATTTTAAATGAGAATTGAATTAACACATTGCCTCCACATATAAATAATGAATGCCTAGTTAAATTTTGAAATGTTTATCAATAGTTTTTTGTTAACCATATACCATTCCAGGTTCTGTTATTGAGCATACCATTGTTAACATTGCTCATTGTTATTTTCTTTACAGATTTTGTTAAATTTTTCCAAATTTTAATTCTGCTGAAATTTACACTTGTTGTTTTATACCAGTACATTATTCCAATAAATTTCTTTCCTAGGCATATACTAGAACGCTTACAATAGTGTAATCTTTTCTGCTCAAAATAAAGTTCTATATAATAATGTGTTGTCATTTTTCTATTCTTCTTGTCGCATGTCCCCAATTTGGTATGACTGGATCAACTTCAAATGGCTCTACTCCAATCCTCCCTGATTGCCGTCATCTCTTGGGATGTCATACCATCTGAAATGTCCATCTGTTGCTAATGTTAACCTGTCCATATGTCCTGATGGAAACATGTCATGATCATATGTCAACTTTGAAATAAAACAATACAACAGCTGATAGTTTACATAGCATTAAAAAATTGTAGAGGCCTTAAGTTAAATTTAAAATTGACCATAATGCATTAGTTAAGTGATGAAGCAATGGTTTATTTTTGTTTATGTACCAGCTTGCCTTAGTGTTCAGTATGTAAGATATAATGGACAGATAACCTACAATTGTATCTAGGCTTAACAATTTCACATTTGTCAGTATTTTCAGTACTTTTTCCAATTTGTTAGACTGATAACAATAACAAGTCTGAGAATAATTTATACATAGGTAAATGACAAAATTAGGGAAAATATGCTTTATGTAGCAACTGTTAGAAAAGTGCAACATTAAACTCAAAATGTATTTTGCAACAAAATGTAATTTATTGAGATAAAAATCAAGTCTACACATGTGGGTGATCAAACCTATCCATACAGTTTTCATTCCAAAAACACTTTTTACACTTACATTTTCAACAATATTTCCTAAGTGTTTTTTGTTTGTTTATTGTTTAGATCTTCCCTAGATAAAAAAATGTTCAATTGTTGACAAAACATCAAATGGTTCCAGGTGGGTCAGCATTATTGTCCCTGTAAATGTTTGAATGATCAATGTGTCAACACTAGACTGAGATTGATCTGTCAATGTTAAAATGCTAACAGCATTATGGGCATGGATTACTTTCAAATGGTGCTGACAATAAAACATTCTACACAAAAATTACATTCGTGTACACAAGACAGGTTATTATGCACACCTGATAATTTTACCGTCAATGGTTCACTGAATTTTCTACTATGGGTAAGTCACAGGTGAATCATCCTGATAATGTGACATGTCATTGTATAAAACCATCAATAAAATATCTCGGTTCTAATGGGTTTCGGCACGGGGACTTAGTGGTCATTATTTTTTATTACTTGTAATCCATGGACAAAAACTGAATGCTTTTCAGTTATAATCAGATTTCATGATTGTCAAAGGCATATTGCATTAAGGTGTTAAAAAATTAATAAATTGACAAATGTTCTATTATGATGCATGTTAAATATTTCATAGACTGTTACTAGAAACTGTTTATTTTATGTTGATGCTCCGGTGGTTCAACCAGAACCAAGGCTGGTCTTCCTCTACCAGTAATTAGCTGGCCATCGCTTATATGACCCTAATTGTGTCAGTGCGATGTTACAAAGCAATAAAACTTAGCAAATATTCTAAGATGAGATGGGAAAAACACCATGAACTAGGAACATTCAATGATAAAATTGGGTTTAACTTTGTTAATTTACCTATTCAGTGTTTATTTAGACAGGCCAGTGTTTGTACACAGCAGTCAAATTAGTGAGTTTTACGTAAACATGCTACTTACGAACGTTTATTTGTAAATATTTGTAAAAATAAAATATATTTTTTATTTATTCACAAAACTAGTTTACAATGCCAAAACACAAATCCACCAAACTGGCTAGTTGTGGAGCGTCACAGTTTATAGGGGACTTAAATCTGGTGATGTTGCTGTCTACGTATGAAATGACGCATTAATTGAAGTGTTTTTTTGTTGAATTCTGGCATGTAGGAATCAGATGGGCATAATGGAGCTACTGTGATAACCTTTCAACTGTGTGGGATATAAACAGGCCTTAATGTCCTGACTACACCAAGTATTAGAATTATCAAGTTAAACTAATCTTCATACTCCTCACATCTGTTTATGTATATTGGGTTTATCTTCCCACCAACAGTATTACTGAAGACAAGTGTCCACTTGAAGCAGATACAGTGCTGCCTCCACTGTGTAAAGCATGCTGTGAACACCTGGCATGATTCCACACCCAGTCACATTATCCTGACACCGGGCCAGCCAGTGGAACTACCCTTATAATTGCTTGAGCGTTAGCATGGGAGTTATATCACTACCATTTTAACGACTTTGATATGTCGCGGCCCAGGATCGAACCCAGGGCCTCCTGTACCTGGAGCCGATGCTCTACCCATTGCACTACCTGGTACAGTTGTCTTTCACTAAGCATGAGCTCACAGTGACGCCCATGCTTGTGTACATGGATATCTGTGCCAATGTTAACAGGTTCTATACAATTTAAATGAAATAAAATCATAACAGTTTATAATTAATAGTTCAACATTCCTTGGACTTAACCATTAAAATTAAACTATAATGGTATGAACATTCTAAAAATTGTATTGCAAACAATATAAGATCACAGTCATAGCAGTGAAAGCCATGACCTTTGATGTGGACATTCACTAAGCTAGCATAAATGAGGATTTTATAAAAGGAATTTTCATTATTGTGAGAAGCCCTACAATTTTTTATATATTAGAGCAGAGACAGGTGTTTTTCTATTAAAATTTATTAAGGTATTAAGGCCAGTATTCACTAAGTATTCTTAAGTTGCTATAGTCATAGATTGCAATCCACAATATCATCATTATGTATTTAGCTACATGTCTGTATATTTGTATGACATTTTAACTTTGCTACTTTCAGCTTAAAATCATATTGGAAAAAATAATCCCATTTTGTTGAGATGAAAAGTATGACTTGGGGTGAAGAATGGTTGGTGAACATGGGCCTTAAGATGCTTATTTATTTATGGACACACATGGACAAAGAATTTAAAAGCATGTTACACATGAATAGTTTAAACTTTAATAATATCAAGACAGCATTATAGTTGTGATGTGAAAAACAAAAACAGTTTGATAAAGCAAAATCATTCAAATACTGTATGTACAATCTATACAGTTTGTTGGGGTTACATACAACTCTGTCAATGTAGTTTTGCCACTAATGCCATGTGGTGAGAGCCTAAGTAATCAGATGAGGTAGTTGGCACCCTCTTATATTGTAGCATGTTGTCAAATAGTAAGTGGTAAAAGATAGCTGCAGATGTCATGACTTTGCCTTCTTAATGCACTCTAGTTGATCTGAATCTCCATGTCTTTATGTCTTTAATATTATGTTGGTCTATTTGATCATCAACACTTTAACAATTAACATTGTAAAGGGTTAATTTAGCAATAAAAATGACATTACAATGAATAATGTAGAACAGTTTTAGACAACAAACGCTGCATGTCATTAATCAAGTTGTCAAAATATACCTCACGAATGTTAATTCCAAAACTATAATAGTTGTCATTGCTATATATCTAATTGAGTTTCAATTTAAATTGCATGATGTAGTCTTTATGCAAGTAGATGATAATAAAATATATATAAAATTTAAGAAATACTTTACATTCTAAAATGGCTTATTAGAATTCCCATTTATGTTTACTGAATATTCAACTTAGTTGAAATAGCTTAATATGTATTAAATAATTAACAAAATAATGTACTTGATTAAAATACTAAAACAATATGCATATGTTGGCCACAATAACAGACAGCCCAAAACAAGCAAGACACATAAAGTTGTTTGTTTATTGTGTTTATCATCCCACCAACAGTATTTCAGTTATCTGGAGATGGCATCCACTTAAAGCAGATATAGTGCTGCCTTCACTGTGTATAGCATGCCGTGAACACCTGGCATGATACCACACCCAGTCACATTATTCTGACACCGGGCCAACCAGTCATGGAACTACCCTTATATTTGCTTGAGCATTAGCAAGGGTGTTATACACCACCATTTTGTACGAATTTGGTATGTCGCAACCCGGGAATGATCCCGGGGCCTTATGTACTTAGAGCTGACGCTCTACTGATTATGCGAGCAGGTCTGGTACACAACAAGTTGTTCAGGCTGTCTTCAATCTGGACCGTTTGCTAAGTTGAGACATTTTTTACAGCTAATGTTGAATGTACTGTAACCTGTAACCTGAACAGCTGCATCTGAACAGCACGAACTGCTGGGAATAGTAAGATTTTGTCTCTTACAAATAATCGTATATTATTATAGCAACGTGACAAAGCAGTTATAAGTACAGAAAACTGGCCATGTAGAAATGTTAATGATTAATTATGCAAACATTTGTTTGTGGGGTCATTGGATACATTCATCATATACCAGTATTATGACAAAAATACTGTTTTTGCAGTTATAAATGCTTAACTTTGTGTAAAGCTACAATTGTATAAAGTGAAAAAATTTTGGGACTTTTTTCTTTAAATGCAATAATATCTCATGAACCTGATAAACGTCTACACCTTACATGACACTATTTTTTGTGGATGGTATACACAGGGCTTTCTCTTATTCTCACCTATAATTCCTGGTCTGGCATTAGGTATGGATAATTTGAGAAATTAGTTACAGCTAATGATTGAGGGAAAGAATATTTTATCTGCAATTCATAAAACTTGCCATGCACATGTACTGTAACTAATGCTCTGTGAATCATAAACCTTGCCATGCACATGTACTGTAACTAATGCTCTGTGAATCATAAACCTTGCCATGCACATGTACTGTAACTAATGCTCTGTGAATCATAAACCTTGCCATGCACATGTACTGTAACTAATGCTCTGTGAATCATAAACCTTGCCATACACATGTACTGTAACTAATGCTCTGTGAATCATAAACCTTGCCATGCACATGTACTGTAACTAATGCTCTGTGAATCATAAACCTTGCCATGCACATGTAATGTAACTAATGCTCTGTGAATCATAAACCTTGCCATGCACATGTACTGTAACTCATGCCCTGTGAATCATAAACCTTGCCATGCACATGCACTGTAACTAATGCTCTGTGAATCATAAACCTTGCCATGCACTTGTACTGTAACTAATGCTCTGTGAATCATAAACCTTGCCATGCACTTGTACTGTAACTAATGCTCTGTGAATCATAAAACTTGCCATGCACATGTACTGTAACTAATGCTCTGTGAATCATAAACCTTGCCATGCACATGTACTGTAACTAATGCTCTGTGAATCATAAACCCTGCCATGCACATGTACTGTAACTTATGCTCTGTGAATCATAAACCCTGCCATGCACATGTACTGTAACTAATGCTCTATGAATCATAAACCTTGCCATGCACATGTACTGTAACTAATGCTCTATGAATCATAAACCTTGCCATACACATGTACTGTAACTAATGCTCTGTGAATCATAAACCCTGCCATGCACATGTACTGTAACTTATGCTCTGTGAATCATAAACCCTGCCATGCACATGTACTGTAACTAATGCTCTATGAATCATAAACCTTGCCATGCACATGTACTGTAACTAATGCTCTGTGAATCATAAACCTTGCCATGCACATGTACTGTAACTAATGCTCTGTGAATCATAAACCTTACCATGCACATGTACTGTAACTAATGCTCTGTGAATCATAAACCTTGCCATGCACATGTACTGTAACTAATGCTCTGTGAATCATAAACCCTGCCATGCACATGTACTGTAACTCATGCCCTGTGAATCATAAACCTTGCCATGCACTTGTACTGTAACTAATGCTCTGGGAATCATAAACCTTGCTATGCACATGTACTGTAACTAATGCTCTATGAATCATAAACCTTGCCATGCACATGTACTGTAACTAATGCTCTATGAATCATAAACCTTGCCATGCACATGTACTGTAACTAATGCTCTATGAATCATAAACCTTGCCATGCACATGTACTGTAACTAATGCTCTGTGAATCATAAACCTTGCCATGCACATGTACTGTAACTCATGCCCTGTGAATCATAAACCTTGCCATGCACATGTACTGTAACTAATGCTCTGTGAATCATAAACCTTGCCATGCACATGTACTGTAACTCATGCCCTGTGAATCATAAACCTTGCCATGCACTTGTACTGTAACTAATGCTCTGTGAATCATAAACCTTGCTATGCACATGTACTGTAACTAATGCTCTATGAATCATAAACCTTGCCATGCACATGTACTGTAACTAATGCTCTATGAATCATAAACCTTGCCATGCACATGTACTGTAACTCATGCCCTGTGAATCATAAACCTTGCCATGCACATGTACTGTAACTCATGCCCTGTGAATCATAAACCTTGCCATGCACATGTACTGTAACTAATGCTCTGTGAATCATAAACCTTGCCATGCACATGTACTGTAACTCATGCCCTGTGAATCATAAACCTTGCCATGCACTTGTACTGTAAATAATGCTCTGTGAATCATAAACCTTGCTATGCACATGTACTGTAACTAATGCTCTATGAATCATAAACCTTGCCATGCACATGTACTGTAACTAATGCTCTGTGAATCATAAACCTTGCCATGCACTTGTACTGTAACTAATGCTCTATGAATCATAAACCTTGCCATGCACTTGTACTGTAACTAATGCTCTATGAATCATAAACCTTGCCATGCACATGTACTGTAACTAATGCTCTGTGAATCATAAACCTTGCCATGCACATGTACTGTAACTAATGCTCTATGAATCATAAACCTTGCCATGCACATGTACTGTAACTAATGCTCTGTGAATCATAAACCTTGCCATACACATGTACTGTAACTCATGCCCTGTGAATCATAAACCTTGCCATGCACATGTACTGTAACTAATTCCTGTGAATCATAAACCTTGCCATGCACATGTACTGTAACTAATGCTCTGTGAATCATAAACCTTGCCATGCACATGTACTGTAACTAATGCTCTATGAATCATAAACCTTGCCATGCACATGTACTGTAACTAATGCTCTGTGAATCATAAACCTTGCCATGCACATGTACTGTAACTCATGCCCTGTAAATCATAAACCTTGCCATGCACTTGTACTGTAACTAATGCTCTATGAATTATAAACCTTGCCATGCACATGTACTGTAACTAATGCTCTATGAATCATAAACCTTGCCATGCACATGTACTGTAACTAATGCTCTATGAATCATAAACCTTGCCATGCACATGTACTGTAACTAATGCCCTGTGAATCATAAACCTTGCCATGCACATGTACTGTAACTCATGCTCTGTGCATCATTAACCTTGCCATGCACATGTAATGTAACTAATGCTCTGTGAATCATAAACCTTGCCATGCACTTGTACTGTAACTAATGCTCTGTGAATCATAAACCTTGCCATGCACATGTACTGTAACTCATGCCCTGTGAATCATAAAACTTGCCATGCACTTGTACTGTAACTAATGCTCTGTGAATCATAAACCTTGCCATGCACATGAACTGTAACTCATGCTCTGTGAATCATAAACCTTGCCATGCACATGAACTGTAACTCATGCTCTGTGAATCGTAAACCTTGACATGCACATGTACTGTAACTAATGCTCTGTGAGTCATAAACCTTGCCATGCACATGTACTGTAAGTCATGCTCTGATTCACACTGCAAAATGACAAAATAGTCATCCGGAAAGGTGTGCATCATGCACCATTCACATTAAATATCAACATGTTGATTTGGTTTATCATCCCACAAACAGTATTTTCAGTTATCTTGAGACGGTGTCCACTTGAAGTGCTGCCTTCACTGAGTATAGTATGCTGTGAACACCTGGCATGATACCACACCCAATCACATTATCCTAACACCGGGCCAACCAGTCGTGGAACTACCCTTATATTTGCTTGAGCACTTATCCCGTTACTTCCGGGATAAGTGTTATGTCAAGATTGCAGAGGAAGTGGTTGTGGCAAAACTCTTTAAATATTAGATCTAATAAAGAGACGTTCATTTCCACACTCCACCAGATGGTGTTCCCGTTTCTCTTGCTTACTTCACATTGTTTAAATGTAGCATCAAATATCACTGGATGTGACTGGTTTTCCCACTGTAAGTTAAACAGCTAGACATCATTAGTCTGGGTTTCAGATGACCCCTGCAAATCTTGCCCCACATTAGTCGATGGACAGACATTGGCACTAACATCTTCAGCATCAGAACTCTGCTCATCTTGCACACATTTGTCCATTGTTTGCTTTGTACACCTTACATGAGCATTCGACATGTGAACCTTAAGTGAACTCTCATTGGAATAACTCTTGCCACAGATATCACAAATAAGACTCATGACTCCATGTTCTTTTTCCATATGGTACTTCAATGAACGGCCATATTTGAATGACCTTCCACACACATCACACACATATGATAAAATGAATGAATGACATCGACTATGCCTTCTACACTGGTCTTTGGTCAAGAAAAGTTTACCACAGGTATCACACGCATATGTCGTGTCCTTGGAATCATCATCATTTTGGTCACTTGTTTTACCAGCTTTGTTAGATGATCGCCCATACGAACTGACAATCACCACTTCCGCCCCACAAATACAATGCACTCTCCGCAGTGTGCGATTGGTAACACCCTCTTTCCAAGGTTCAACCTCTGTCACATATTGATGGCACTGCTCACATTGTCGGGTGTGTACTCCCAATTTGTGGTTCTCCAAACTTGCTCGGTCATAAAAGGAGATTCCACACACATGACACTTGTGTTTCTTCTGTTGATGATGAACCCGTAGGATGTGCGCCCTTAAGTTGGATCGACCTCTGATGTAAACACCACAATGATTACACTCAAATGGAGTTTTGTCTACTATAGACCTATCATGTTTCATTTTAAGTTTCTTTATCCTCTCTTCCACAAATGGAAATGGTGCTGGCATGGCAGGACTGAGTACTGTGACTGGAGGTTTAACGTTCGGATCTGCATCTGCAGAGTTGTCTTTCTTGGCATCATCTCTCTGCATCTCACTGTTGCTGTCATCATCATCTCCCATGTTGGCATCATGTAAAGACAACTCAGATCCTTTCTAAAACATTAAAACATGCACATTTAGGAGTGAAAGTATGGATGAAAGTGCAAGACTGAAATCAGGGAAAGTTTTCCATCAGAATGGTTTCATCTTTTCTGTTTCTACTGTTAATCAATGAAATAGAATTTTGTTGGAGTAAATAAACTAAAAACAGTTATTATAACTTAAGAATATATATATATCAGTTTGGAGATTTACCCAGAACATAAATTAAGACTAGTAAAAGCTTCGGGATTACCAGAATGAACATGAGGTTACATAAATATGACATGCTCTTGCCGTTGTCTGCAAAATTAAACTTTACCACTTTCTGCAGTTCTATTGAAAAGTATGGTAAGTTTGTATAAGCAGGATGACTGCAGCAGACTTATTCTAATCTTCTTCTGTATACAAATCAATTATGATGATTGCTCTTTTGTACAAAATGAGATGTTAGGTTTTAGCAAATGTATTCACAATTTTTGCAAAACTTATTCTTTTGACAGAAGTTCTGTGGTACAACATTTGATAGTGTAATCCCACCAACTACTAATAAATATGTCTAGATTGCATTTACGAAAATTATTTGGGCCTGTGATACTGTCCATATTGCTATATTGCTTGGTTCTAAATAATATGTTGTAAAATTTTATTAAGTCATATTAGATGACCTCGACCCCCACACACCTATTGACGAGGTGATTAAAAGTGTGTGCGGGTGAGGAGGGGGGTGGTACATATTTATACATGTAGTAATTTATTGTAATGGTAGGCAACAAAGGGCAGAGGATAAACATGATAAATGCACCAGTAGTTTCAACTAAAACTGACCTTGAAGACAGTGTTACATTGCTGGGAGGCTATGGTGGGGGCTGAGTAACAAACTACAATCAGCTGAGCAAGTTGGGCAGCTAATCACAAAGTCATTGGAGAAAGGTGTTTATAGGAGTTGTATATATGAGGACACAATGTACTTTAAACAAGTGTTATGTCAAGGTGGGAGAACAAAACGGTTGTGGTGAAACTTCTCGAATGATAGATCTAAATAAGAAATCGAAGTCGATGAATTTCTATCTAATGATTACTTGAACTCATTCCTAATACATTTTCCATCCAATCTTAAATATAATATGGAGGTAGATTCAAGCACTTTAGAGACAATTTGAATAAAATCCTGATCATATCTATTCTAAATATATCAAAGTTAAGAAGTTTCATTTGATCACATTCTGCATTATTTGCTTCTTAGTCTTTATGTTACACAAGTTGTTAGTGTTTTAATTACAAATAAATTACAAAAAATGCAATTTTTGAGAACTAAGGTTAGAATCAAATACTGCAGAGAACAGTAACATACATGAAAGCATAATATGAACCTCAATGAACCCAGTTTATCATTGGTTACCTTGGATCGCAGTCTTGTAGATAGTGACTTCACTGGATCTTTATCATCGACATCCTCTTGACTGTCTGGTTCTGCATAGAAAATTGTCCTCACCAGTAAATCCAAGCAGGACAACTGTCTATTACATACAAAGTGAAGATATTTGCTTTAACTTCAATCACCAATAAGTAATATTTATATCTGGATACTAGGACATGTTATATTTCAGACTTCGTATTGCTTTTTACTTGTCTTTAAATGTGGGATTTGGAATTTGACACCATTTTTGCCGATACTGTGCAGCAACATTTCTATCTTCATAGCACAGGGGCACTTATGAGGTGTCCATGGACTGAACCCAACTGGTCCATTATACTGACACTGACGAGTCAGGCGTTATGCTGTCCCCTTAGACCAAAGTGTTAGGCGGGAAGCCACTACTACCAATTTGTAGTTTGGGTTTAAACCCGCAACCTCCCGATCCGCAAGCGGATACTCTACCACTTGAGCTATTGCGGCCAGTAGTAAATATGGTTTCACACACTCAGGATAAATAATAAAACCAATAAAGTACCAAAAAGTTTAAGGTCAAGCCAATAGCTACTTGTTGTTGCCTTAGATTTGGGTAGAAATTATCATTTAACCCTAATAACAAAATTTCCTATCTTTGATGTACATGCATCACAGTAAGCTATTTTTATGTTTATTGGATTTATCATCCCACCAACAGTATCTCAGTTATTTGGAGACGGTGTCCACTTGAAGCAGATATTGTGCTGCTTTCACTGTGTATAGCACGCTATGAACACCTGGCATGATACCACACCCAGTCTCATTATCCTGACACCGGGTCAAACAGTCATGGAACTAACCTTATATTTGCTAGGGCATTAGCAAGGTAGCTTGTATGTTCGTAATAAATGACTCAAACGTGTTTGTTATTGTTGTTTTGAGAAAAGAAAAGGTACAAACCAACGTAATAAAATCGTGAATGTTTGCGGCCACGTCGTCGCCGTACGACATCGCGCCAAAATCCCAACAGAGCTATACCCCTACCTGGGACCTTTTATATGTCAACAACTGGCAGACAAAGGAGCTCAGAAGAGATAAAGACCTTATTTCACAACTTTTGGGGAGAAGAGAAGTTAACAGAGACATCAACGTGGATATCTCTTTCATTGGAAATGGTTTAAAATGGACCATAACTTTGAAATACATTTCCGAATAAGATCAACCAAAGTGATAAAAATAAAAATATGTTTTTTCATTCAGTTTTTTAGAGAAAGTGCAGAGAATGAGCATTAAATGTGACTCTATTTGCCCATTTAAACATTTTATCTCCAATATCAGAAACTAAAAAAACTATATAAAGCTTTCTTTACCATCCTATGTATAACACAAAATAAGCTGTCATTAACAATTATTTAAAAGTAAAGTTTGGATACTACATCTTTTACACACACTTTTCACATCATATTTTAAAAAGCTCTTTTATTCCCAATAATTCATAGTGAAGGAGACTTATTGTCAATGTAAAATAGAATGGAACTACTCCATACTATATCAATAAAGCTAGTGCTTTTTTATTAAGGTAAGAGGGGCCTAAAAGAAGCTATTAAGAATCCTAAACTAAGCATGTCCATAGTGATAAATATCATATATCAGATATAAAAATGAAATATGAAAGAATTTCACCGTCATGTTTTGGAAAAAATCACATTTGAATAGGGTGACCCCCTCGCCTTGTCCCAGGACCATTTTTTACAAGTGGTTATTGCTAAAAAGTCTAATTTGGGGGTTCAAAACTATAATATATTTTAGCATCAGTGGTGTAACTTTATAAGCATAACCCTAAACATTAAAAAGAACTCATTTATATTGTTCAAGTACAAACATTTGATGATTTTACACTGAAAAAGGCATCTATACCCCCTCGGAAAATTTCCTTGACACAGAAACATACACAAACTTTCAGAGTTTCTAAATATTTTAATTATATCAGTATATTTATAAAATGCATATCAAAATTTGCTATATACATATACCAATCACATAACAAATAATTACAGACTTTCACCGTTTAGTTTTTGAAATATTAGCTTTAAAATTGTCATATTCCATGTTTTTCTTAACAAAACAACAACAACAACAACAAACCTGTAAAAACGATTTTCTGTCACAATTTTGCACAATACCTTTATGTTTCACAAAGATCTTTTACAGATCTGATTAAAACTGACTTCTGAATGTGTATCTGTTTACAATAGAACTTAAATTGTTGGTTTTAATGTTTTCCGTTTAACATATCGACCTCTGCTGTCACTCGGAACTCCTCGGGTAATTCCGTCCTCTACATAATCCGAATATATCCGGAGATCGCCGAGTAGGTATGATTGCTCTGCTGTCTCTGTCCGCCATTTTGGTATTTTCCGAAAATATAACGTCACGCTTTGGGATCCCAATTTCTTGGTAAATATTTTTTTATTTAAAGAAATATAAGATATTTTTGTTGAGATTATTACTTGTTTAAAAAAAATATTGTCAATGTTTGCAAGATACATAAAAAATAATGATTAAAAATGTTTGCTACGATCAAATCCGATTAGTTCCGGAGAATGTGTCGGATACTGCCAAGGGCATTTACGAACTCGATGTCGCCAAACATCGCCGTTTCAGACAGCATTGGCTAATTAGGCCCCTCTTACCTTAACTATGGATTGTCAAAACCAATTCAGAAATTTCTTTTTAATAATTGAATCTCTCTACAATGATTAAAAGTTTATATATATTTGATAAAAGTCACATAGAGACAGGTTTATTTGTTGATCAGATACATTGAACTGCCAGAATTATAACCATGTTGACAACATCCAGCTTTTATTGGTGGCAAAAACTTGGTAGGAACACTGGCACACCCCAGGTCAGCTAAAAAACCTCTCTGCATTTAAGCTCTCACTAGACTTGGACCTGAACACAAGAGTTGAAAGGCAGAAGAGACCTGAGCCCATGAGATGAAAGGCTGAAGAAACCTGAATCCATGAGGTGAAAGGCTGAATAGAGGTGAACCCATGAGATGAAAGGCTGAATAGAGGTGAACCCATGAGATGAAAGGCTGAATAGAGGTGAACCCATGAGATGAAAGGCTGAATAGAGGTGAACCCATGAGATGAAAGCTGAAGAAACCTGAATCCATGAGGTGAAAGGCTGAAGAAACCTGAATCCACAAGGTGAAAGGCTGAATAGAGATGAACCCATGAGATGAAAAGCTGAAGAGACTTGAACCCATGAGGTGAAAAGCTGAAGAGACTTGAACCCATGAGATGAAAAGCTGAAGAGACTTGAACCCATGAGGTGAAAAGCTGAAGGCTCTTCACTATTTACACACCTATTGGATGATGCGTGTAAATGGAAACAGATTTGAATGGTCATCATAACCTTCATTGTGGTGATCTGTGTTCAGATACAACCAAACACAACATTCAGTCTTACGTTTACAACACCATTCTATCTTGTCCAGAAAAATCTGTCCAGGTCAAAGCTTAGCTATATAAGTGTTTGTTTTTTTAAATCTTTTGGAAAGTTACTAAAAGTAATTTACCTGTGTTTTTCTGCCGTTTTGGTTTACTGGAAACAAGTTGGATATTTTCAAAGTACCGTTTAGAAATCTTTCGGCCACTCCTAAAAGAGAAGTATGATAGCAATGTTGTCAAAATGTTACTATTACCGGGTATGGTTCTTGTAGCACTTGGCGCAGGTATATCAATAAATGTAACACTGAGAATAGTAAGAAAACTGTGTATCAGAATGGAAAGGTAATGAGGTCTTATTTTATCAAAATGCAGAATACATGGGACTGTTTAAGACTATTGGAGGTTTCTGCTCATTGGTATCTCAATGAACACTGCTGATATAAAATTCATCTGAGCAGGGGTAAGTCATTTTAGAGAGAACACTCCAAGAATAAAAACAACACCAAGCTAACCTTGGGCAAACTGTTTGTTCATGGTTGATCCCATTCAATAAATAAAGAAACAAGTCAGGAAAGTCAAATGTGCTACTCGTGACTGTGTTACATCCTGATGACTTTATCGACATCTTTAAAAACTAACCTTGTTGCTACCGCAGGGCTGGGTTGATTCTGTTTCTTCACACTAGTCCTATCTGTCCCAATCACTGATGATGCTCTCTTGGCAGGTTTCTCTGAAGATTAAACAATTACAACTTAAGAAGTGGTCGTGACAACAAAATATCAACTGTGAAAACCTGTTTGGTTTTGTAACATTAAAAACCTGTTTTATCACAGAATTATTGCAAATAAAAAGATGGTAAGCATATCACAGACATTTTAACTTAAATTTCACTAAAATGTATAAATAACTGAAATGTAAAGCCATTGAATGAACACATGTAGTTAATGTATTACTAACTTGGTGAAGACTTTGCTTCATTCTTGCTTTGTACTGGTCTAATTGTTGCGCCAATTGCTGGTCCCATTGCTGGTCTAATTGTTGGTCTGATTGCTGATCTAATTGTTGGTCTGATTGCTGATCCAATTGCTGGTCTGATTGCTGGTTCGATTGCTGGTCCAATTGCTGGTCTGATTGCTGGTCCAATTGCTGGTCTGATTGCTGGTTCGATTGCTGGTCCAATTGCTGGTCTGATTGCTGGTTCGATTGCTGGTCCAATTGCTGGTCTGATTGCTGGTTCGATTGCTGGTCCAATTGCTGGTTCGATTGCTGGTCCAATTGCTGGTCTGATTGCTGGTCTGATTGCTGGTTCGATTGCTGGTCTGATTCCTGGTCTGATTGCTGGTTCGATTGCTGGTCCATTTGCTGGTCCAATTGTTGGACATGTGCCATTTAATGTAACTGAGAACTCATCTGGTTCTAATAGAGATCTGTTCTCAGGCCCTGAAATTATCTACACTAATTAAATCCCTTGACTGGTAGCATGAACTGAAAGAGCAAAAGGTAAATAGTGTAAATCCAGTTGAGCCTGCATACTGAGACTGTTTGATTGGGATCTGC
This sequence comes from Sinonovacula constricta, assembly GCA_007844125.1. NCBI lineage: Eukaryota > Metazoa > Mollusca > Bivalvia > Cardiida > Solecurtidae > Sinonovacula > Sinonovacula constricta. The sequence continues at coordinate 38,675,440 of CM017564.1, read as the reverse complement.
ACTATTTACTGCTCAGTCTGTGATAAAAATAATTTTATCTGTGTATATTTGTAAGTTTGAAACTAAAAATTAAGTTAAAGTTATTAATAACTTGGTTTAAAAGGATGTTTGTATGTAGATGCCTATCATTTTTCAACCCAACATATTTATATAATTTCTCCAACAATGAATATATGAGTGCTTCAGTCATGATTTGCTACAACTGTCCACTTAATCAGCACTAATTTTAGAGTAAAAGTGTTCACTTATGCTTTTATTTGCTTATTTAATATTTGTTACCAAACTAATTACTCAAAACTCCAGAGTTTTAACCTGTCTGCTGTCTAGATTTTTTTGTTAATATTGCTTTAATTAACTTTATTTACCAACATCATCCTGTTTAATAAATATTCACACATTGTCAAATGTCAAACTATAATCCCCTTTGTCTGCTACCATTACATGTACTTCTGTTGCCAACTTTTGATGTTTTTTCAGAACTAAAGATTGTATCTGTTCTTCAATAACTCCACATACCTTTCTTGTATTTCTGACAGTAGGTGAGAAAGGTGTTGGTTAGATGATGTTGCTCTGAGAGAAAACCTTCACCGACTTTGGAGGCAAAGTGGAAGCAGCTTCGGTCATCAACATTCACCGTCAGAACTGCAACTTCTTCTCCGACTTCTTCAAGTTGATTCAGCTGCCAATCAAAAATTAAACATGCATAACACTGATGTTTTGAAAACAAGATATGCATAAACATATAGATTTTCCTTACAAAGCATGGTGATGTATAATGCTAACTAAGCAGGAAAACCTAGTTATAAAAGTGTTCAACTTTACTGGTATTGTAACATGTTATTCATGATAAATATTGATTTTAAAAATGCTACCAACTAATCTATAAAAACAACAATGAACATTCATGTTGAATCTAGCAGTAAAAAAGTTGCCAGGCTTGCAGACTACTGAATGAGGCTGGTATAGAGAAAGGATGTGGTAAATATAAAAAAAATAGAAGCAAGAGATCTGAAGGACAGTACCCGTGGCTATTCAAGAGCTTGCAAGTATCTTGTAAGATTAATATAACATGTAAGCAAAGTCAAACCAGGTATTTCTCACACAATCCAACCTAGAACTAGAATACTACAGTCAAACTTTGTTATCTCAGCCTCAGAAAAGTAAGAGTTATTATATCTATTGATACCAACTCGCAATCCTGCCTTTCACTTGTAGACATTTAATGTTTTTTTCTGTTGATATTCAACGGTTGTTGTTATTTATTTACTCAATCTTAGATTAAAACTAAATTACAATTCATTAGTTGATTGAACCTGATGGAACCATGTGCTCACAAAGGTGTGAACAATCTAATGAGGTGTCTTCGTGTCGTATAAGACTTGACGAGAGACATGTGATGTGAGAGGGGTGAAAAGCTAATTAAGGCAACTTCTTGCCATATTCATAAGATTAGGATAACTGTCAACAAACAAAGGAGGTACTTTGTACCCAATTGGAGTGCTGTTGCCTAGTAGTTACATCTATAAACCCAAGCAATCGGTTGTGTAGTCACCATGTCTACTGAAATCGATGACAGAATTCTTTGCCAAATGTGAGGACAGATTAACTAAACAATATACATTTTGCATGAATTTCATGGCTGTGCTTTTTTTATGGGTCACCTTTATTTTTTTTCCAATGTACTTTGTTTGGATGTACATGTATGTGCGAAAATTTATGTTTTTTCATTGTTTTCACTGTTTCATTATTATTTCATTCACATTTTATGAGCAGTACGCCAACATGTACTGATGTATAAGCTTAATGTTTTAATAAATTTGTAATGAATCCATATTGATTTGTGTAATTATATTTACTTACCAATTAATCATGAATCCAAAACAAACACAGCAAAAAATCTACATTTTATAACTAGTACCCAGATCTGTAGATGTATATATGGAGGTTCCATTGAAATGTCGATGTATATATGGAGGTCCCATAGAAATGTTGATGTATATATGGAGGTCCCATCGAAATGTCGATGTATATATGGAGGTCCCATAGAAATGTTGATGTATATATGGAGGTTCCATTGAAATGTCGATGTATGTATGGAGGTCCCATCGAAATGTCGATGTATATATGGAGGTTCCATCGAAATGTCGATGTATATATGGAGGTCCCAATGAAATGTCGATGTATATATGGAGGTTCCATCGAAATGTCGATGTATATATGGACGTCCCAATGAAATGTCGATGTATATATGGAGGTCCCATCAAAATGTCGATGTATATATGGAGGTCCCAATGAAATGTCGATGTATATATGGAGGTCCCATCAAAATGTCGATGTATATATGGAGGTTCCAATGAAATGTCGATGTATATATGGAGGTCCCATCGAAATGTCAATGTATATATGGAGGTCCCATCGAAATGTTGATGTATATATGGGGGTCCTATCGAAATGTCGAAGTATATATGGAGGGCCCATCGAAATGTCGATGTATAATTATATGGAGGTCCCACCAAAATGTCGATGTATATATGGAGGTCCCATCGAAATGTCGATGTATATATGGAGGGCCCATTAAAATGTTGATGTATATATGGAGGTCCCATCGAAATGTTGATGTATATATGGGAGTCCCACCGAAATGTTGATGTATATATGGAGGTCCCATCGAAATGTCGAAGTATATATGGAGGGCCCATTGAAATGTCGATGTATATATGGAGGTCCCATAGAAATGTCGAAGTATATATGGAGGGCCCATTGAAGTGTTGATGTATATATGGAGGTCCCATCGAAATGTTGATGTATATATGGGGGTCCCATCGAAATGTCGAAGTATATATGGAGGGCCCATGGAAATGTTGATGTATATATGGGGGTCCCACCAAAATGTTGATGTATATATGGAGGTCCCATCGATATGTTGATGTATATATGGGGGTCCCACCGAAATGTTGATGTATATATGGGGGTCCCACCGAAATGTTGATGTATATATGGGGGTCCCACCGAAATGTTGATGTATATATGGTCCCATCGAAATGTTGATGTATATATGGGGGTCCCATCGAAATGTCGAAGTATATATGGAGGGCCCATCGAAATGTCGATGTATATATGGAGGTCCCATCGAAATATTGATGTATATATGGGGGTCCCATCGAAATGTCGATGTATAATTATATGGAGGTCCCACCAAAATGTCGATGTATATATGGAGGTCCCATCGAAATGTCGATGTATATATGGAGGGCCCATTGAAATGTTGATGTATATATGGAGGTCCCATCGAAATGTTGATGTATATATGGGAGTCCCACCGAAATGTTGATGTATATATGGAGGTCCCATCGAAATGTCGAAGTATATATGGAGGGCCCATCGAAATGTCGATGTATAATTATATGGAGGTCCCAACAAAATGTCGATGTTTATATGGAGGTCCCATCGAAATGTTGATGTATATATGGAGGGCCCATTGAAATGTTGATGTATATATTGAGGTCCCATCGAAATGTTGATGTATATATGGGAGTCCCACCGAAATGTTGATGTATATATGGAGGTCCCATCGAAATGTCGAAGTATATATGGAGGGCCCATCGAAATGTCGATGTATATATGGAGGTCCCATAGAAATGTCGAAGTATATATGGAGGGCCCATTGAAGTGTTGATGTATATATGGAGGTCCCATCGAAATGTTGATGTATATATGGGGGTCCCATCGAAATGTCGAAGTATATATGGAGGGCCCATCGAAATGTTGATGTATATATGGGGGTCCCACCAAAATGTTGATGTATATATGGAGGTCCCATCGATATGTTGATGTATATATGGGGGTCCCACCGAAATGTTGATGTATATATGGGGGTCCCACCGAAATGTTGATGTATATATGGGGGTCCCACCGAAATGTTGATGTATATATGGTCCCATCGAAATGTTGATGTATATATGGGGGTCCCATCGAAATGTCGAAGTATATATGGAGGGCCCATCAAAATGTCGATGTATATATGGAGGTCCCATCGAAATGTTGATGTATATATGGGGGTCCCATCGAAATGTCGAAGTATATATGGAGGGCCCATCGAAATGTTGATGTATATATGGAGGTCCCATAGAAATCAAGTTAACGAAGTTTGTATGATACTATACAATTACTTTGAAAATCGTTTGAAGATGCCATCAAAGATGGTTGCCAAGACAATGGATCTTCACTGATGTGGAAACTATCCATTCTAGTATGTATGACCACTAGGAAAACGAGTGAAGTTTAATTTCAATCTATGCACTGGTTATCATGATACAAACTTGATAGTACTCACACATTTAAACCTGCATGTTTATGTCCCCAAATATTTATAAGATAAACCAGTGCTATATTTCTCACTTAATCCAACCTGGAACAATAAAAATTTATTATGTCAAAAAGTGTTCAGAGTTAATGAGCTATAAGCTTAATACTTCATAGCACTTTTGCATGCACAACTTTAATGTAAGAGAAACACAGATGTGAACACTAAGGTTCGCAGAATTATTTACATCTTTCCTTACTTATAGAACAGTTGTATTAAAAGGCTTACCAGGTTTCTCATCTGTCTTTTCAAAACAACTCTGACAGCATGACGGAATTCTTTCGTCTCTTCCATTGTTAAGGTTCTAATTGTACTGAAATAATTCGTACAAAATATTGTTACTTTCCTATGCTAGACAATGGTTCTAATGTCAAGTAAAGATGTAAAGTGTAAAAGAAAAATATAAATCTGACTTCTAAACAATCTACTTTAGTATCAGTTTGTTACTGAAACTAAAATTCTTATGATTCAAACACTATAAACTACTTAATTCATTTTCTAATTAATTCTAAGCCTGCTAAAACAAATTGATCAAGCTTAATCATAGGGTAGATCCAGATCAACCTCTGGGAGCTGTAAGATCAGACTCTTTACTACTTGTGCCCAGTCTCAAGTGCCGTTTCATGAACATACAAGAAAATGTCTAATATTTAATGTGTAATGAATGTAACAAGATAAAAGTCAAAGGTTTTCCTTTCAGTTATAGCAGGATCCAAGTGTAGCCTCTATTTAGCCTTAGAAAATAGAAGTAAAGTAAATCTAGGGAAAAGTGAGCGCCCGATGTGGGGATCGAACCCATGAACCCCGGATCACCGTTCCGAAGCTCTACCTACTGAGCTAAAGGGCCACCTGTGGGCCTCTCCACCCCACCGGCACTACACTCCTCCCCCTCTTATTTTTCTGGGCCCAAGCCCAACTCAGGACAGCCACACCAGGCTTCCTTTTACTTCTGACACCAGTAAAGTAAATCATGGGAAAAGTGAGCGCCCAATATGGGGATTGAACCCCTAACCCCTGGATCACCATTCCGGAGCTCTACCTCCTGAGCTAACCGGGCCACCTGTGGGTCTCTCCACCACACCAGCACTACAATCTTTCCCTTCTTATCTTTCTGGGCCCAAGCCCAACTCAGGACAGCCACACCAGGCTTTCGTTTACTCCTGACACCAGTAAAGTAAATCAAGGGAAAAGTGAGCGCCCAATATTGGGATTGAACCCCTGACCCCTGGATCACCATTCCGGAGCTCTACCTACTGAGCTAACTGGGCCACCTGTGGGCCTCTCCACCACACCAGCACTACACTCCTCCCCCTCTTATCTTTCTGGGCCCAAGCCCAACTCAGGACAGCCACACCAGGCTTTCGTTTACTCCTGACACCAGTAATGTTAATCAAGGGAAAAGTGAGCACCCAATATGAGGACCGAACCCGCGACCCCCGTATCACAGTTCCTGAGCTCTGTCTACTGAGCTACTACTGTGGGCCTCTCTACCAAACTGGCACTACAGAAGAATGGCATCTCCCCAGTTACTTAATCTATTTTGATCTACCTACTAGGTTCAACAAGACACCAGAAAGATACAGTGGCCTCAGGGGTGGGGTCATGGAGAATAGTCTTCAAGCTTGAAACTTCTTAAGATGGACTGTAGCCACACCTACCATAGCAATGAGCCCTTGCTGTAACTAGGTTAGACAAACAATAACCAAAATGGTGTCACTATGAAACCTATGCAAATAATGTGTATTTTTTGCTTTTAGCGGCTTAAACGTGTCCAATTAGATCGACTTATTACAGATTGAAAGGTTGATTTTTGCAATGAAATTAAATAATCCTGCTGGTTGAAGAATGCTTCTGTGAGCCCTGTTTTTAAGAAGGGGTCAAGGACAAAACTGTCCAACTACAAACCAATTTCTATTGCATGTTTTTGTTGTAAAAAATATCTGAGCACTTCCAAGAATGTTGTTTTTGCTCAAACATTCTTAGATTTCATGGATTTATACACAACACTGCAATTTGGTAGGTCTTCACAGCTTGTTCAGTATGGACATGTCAAGATGATGACTGGAGACTGATACAAAGAGTGTCATCAGGTGGACTCCAACTATCATGGGGTATTTTGACCCCTTTTCTACTACATCCTCTGGTTGGAGATGTCAGTTGTTACAAGTCATACCCACTATTGTCAAGTCTCCAGTTGGGCTCATCTCTGCAGCAGCCAACATGCTGCTTGATGGCTGCTCTTCCATTTGTCCCAAGAATCCCCGTTATCCTACAGTCTCTGCAGGGGAGAGCCATGTGCCCCATCATTTCTGTCTGCTTGACTTAAGAATATCAGCATACTTGGAGCTTTTCCTTTAATACTCCTTCTCACAACATATTCCCAGGGCACAGTCAGTTCAATCATAATTTTCTTACTGGATGCTGACCATACCACAATGTTTGACATTTGTTAATTCTGGTTAATTCTGGACAACATCTAGAAAGGTAAGATTCATCCAAGTCTCTTGTTTTCCAAGCACTACAGCCTTGCTTCTTTTGTTCTTCCTTTTTTCTAACCTCCCTATGACTAGGTTTCTTAGCTTCTTCCCATGTGCTTTGTTCCACTGTTGATAGTGGCCTGTCCCAAGACCTTGACGTCCAGTGCGCACAGTGCCAATGATATCACGAAGGTCAACCATACTTTCAGCATTCTCAACTGTTGCACTTGCTAACCATTTTTCCTAGTAACTATTCCTGCTGCACTGACCTTCTTGTCTGACGAGTCTCTAAGTGTCATAACTAGAGTGCACTTGGCTACTTTAAATTACTATACAATAGATTAAATAGGCAGCAGCAATAGGGTACATTGGTAAAATGGAAATCGTCTCCCATGTCAGTTAATATCCGATGTATTCCAAACAATATGTAGGTACTTTTAGTTGGAATTCTCTGACTTTATCGCCTGTGCTTTTGTGGATATTGCAATTACAAACACTCACATTTCTTACTTTTGCATAATAATTATATATAAGCTTAAAACCCATATAAATACTTATAGTGATATGTTATTTAAAAAATAAAATGGAAGTGTTTGTTGATGATGGTTAACCTGGGTATCACAAGAGAGGCAGAAAAGTCAACATACACTCCAAAGAGCACAAGCATAAAAACCAAATGAAAGGACCTACTTGAATGTAAGGATTATTCAGGAGAGACTATTTATTAATGTCTCTTATTGGCAAGTGGTGCTATACTAGCCAAGTGCGCAAAAATCTGAAAGGAACTCCAGGCCACTTTCTCAACTTTTGGATTAGCCGGCATTTTTGCCGATACTGCGCAGCGACATTTCTATCATTATAGCACAGGGGCACTAATGAGGTGCCCAGGGACTGAACCCGGCCGATCCATTATACTGACACCGACGAGTCAGGCGTAATGCTGTCCCCTTAGCCCCGAGCGTTAGGAGGGAAGCCACTACTACCAACTTTAAAGTCTTTGGTTAGCCCCGGCCGGGGTTCGAACCCACGACCTTCCGATCCGCAAGCCGACACTCTACCACCTGAGCTATTGCGGCCGGTCAACTTTTGGATGCTGGATCTCCAGTATTTCCTCTGTTGTTGGGTATGATGCTAAGACAATCGTGGTAATATCCCATGCTGATATATATTTAAACTTTCCAATGTGACCAGACATGTCATCCATATTTAACCAGCTGACTGCTTGTTTCCTGATGATGTCTACATTTCTGCCGTCATCAAGGGAATTGTCATACCATTTGCCAATGCTCTTCACAGGGTTGTCAACTACTGATGGGATTTCTCCTCTTTGGACCTGAAGTGCAAGATTCTTGGTAATACAGCCTTTCTTCAAAATTATAATACCTGTCTTCTTTGGCTTGGACTTCATTCTCACTTAAGAAACAACCTCATCAAGTGCACTCAGTACCCATCAGGATTGCAAAATTTCCATTAAAAAAATCAATATGGCTTTAGATCTTTATTAAGCTGTTGAACACAACTTATCCAGTTCATACAAAACCGCCAAGTTACGGCCAACAAATGTAAAAAACAACTGTCTTCTTCATGGATTTTAGTAAGGCCTTTGACAAAGTGAATCATCAAGAACTTCTTAAATTTAACATAATTGGTGTCAACCTTGATGTTACCACTTGGATCATTTTGGTCCAGTCGCTTTCAGACAGTTGTGCTTGATAGTGAAATGCATTCAAGCTGTGGGGTGCCATCAGGAGTTCCTCAAGGGTCTGTCCTCGGCCCGTGTCATTTTAACATATAAATCGCATATACCAATAATACCACATCATATCTGACCATTACATCCACAGACAACCGCCAAGTGCTACAGACTTGGATAAGTTCCAATTATGGAAGGAAGAATGGTTGATGTCCTTTAATCCCTACCTCTTACAGGTCACAAACAGAAAGGAACCCATTATGTTCACCTAAAAATCCAAATAGTAACACTTCTGTCATCTTCATTTGCTAAATATCTTGGGAGTAATTATTTCCCCAAACATCTCTTGGTCAAAGCACATCAACATTCTCACAACTAAAGCTAATAATACTTTCAAATTCATCAAACGAAATATCAAAACTTACATCCCAAAACTCAATGAAATAGCATACAAGACATGTGTTTGCCCTGGTTTAGAGTAATATGTGTCTGTCTGGGACTCCTGGCAAAAAAAGTGCACAAACCAGACTGAAATGGTACAACATTGTGCAGTGAGGTTTAAATTAAATGACTACAATTATACAAGTAGCATCACCAAAATGCCAGGCCAGATAGATTTACTTACACAAGAAAGGCAATGTAAAGATTCATCATGATGTATGTTTTATAAGATAACGGACATAAGGCACTCATTTTTCCCACATACAACATAGATCTGGAAAGTCTTCTACCAGACATCGCTCAAGGCTGCATACTTCTACAATGATCATGAACCATCATCTTCACAAAGTTTTCTTTTCATTCACATCATTCAACTAACATCGTAGTCTGGTTATCCAGGCATGGGTTCGGATCCCACTTCTGACACCATTGAAGTAAATCTGAGAGGAGAAAATAATCCTGTCCCTAACTGGGATTCGAACCCGGGACCTTCAGATCAGTAGGCTGACACTCAACCATGTCGCTAAAGGGTTAACCCAAAAGCAAGGCTGTTGGAAGTGCCTATCTGCACTACTACATCTTTGTGTATCATAGCTTGAAAGGAATCATCAGGTAAATTGCAAGAGCGAACCCAAACATCTATGGAAATTAGACTGTCTAAAACATTAAAAGTAAATATACTCCCAAAATTTATGATAAAGCACTAAACATAATACTCTGTTAAGAGGGACTGGAGCATTTGGCAGGTTCTGACTCAGAAACAGCTAATAGTTGACAAGTACTGCAATGCCTTGTTTCTACCAATTTAAAACACATTTTGAAGGCAATCATATAATTTATAATCACATATCCTGTAATGATCTGGGCTGGTATTTTGTGTCCAATATTCATTGTGGTCATTATTATTATTATTTTAAATGCCAATTGGACCAATGTGGCCATGTCCCATGTTTTGCCTTTTAATGTCTTATTCTGGTGAAGAAAACAATTTTTTGGCAATGGATGATATTTTAACTCTAAAATGAACTTCTTACATAAAAATAAAAAATAAAATGCATACATGTGACACAATTTTCAGTTTTAGGAGTAAATTAAACAATTGATATTCGCGGCTGGTATAGTCCTAGTGTCACCAACCGAATCGGTCTGTAATGGACCGAATGGGAAAGTAACTTGTGCTAGTTTAATATTTGTTTAAATTTCTATTTTATGATTTAAAATCGACAAATTAGCCTTCAAATATTTGCTGTATCAAAAATTATGCTTCACGAAAACGCAGATAGCAAACGAATCTGACTTTTGAAGAAGAATTATTATGAAAAAGGGATGATAAACTGCACTTATACACGGGCTCTCAACGTTCTACACATTCTCTGCTAAAATATTAGTCAGTTAGAATGGAAATATTCTTATAAATTTTTAATAACTGTTAAAACATACTTTATATGATTAACTTTCCTATTCCATTTTTTTTCTGTTACATTGATGACAAGCTTTTAAATATTCACATCCATGAGAAAAAGATCGTTTTAATTGTAGTCCGGTTGGACAAGGTATGTGTGTTCGATTAAGTACATATACATTAGACCGAAGTGTGTTCCTTGCAATATAATATTGGAAATTTTAAAGTATTGTACAAACTTATTTTCACAGAAGATATGTAAGTTAATGCTAATTAAATACTTGTTGAATTACCTAAACGGAAACAACGGAGTAATATCATTCATCAAGTAAATCTAATGTGCGATTGGGACAAATCGAACAACAAGGCGCCATTCGAATATTTGTACAGAAAAGAGAATTCAACCTTATGCGCTGAACTGGCCCACACTACGGTAATATCCGGACTTTAGCTTCTTATATTTAATATTGGAATGTCGCTAAACATCATACATATTCGATTATATATTGTGTATCCCCCACATAAAACAAGGAATATGACTGAAAACCGGATATGAATTCATATCCGCGGATATGAATCCTGGGTACGAAAACGAAACTAAAATAATTATTTACACACTATTATATTATATTCCTGTGTTTTTATAAAATAAGATCTTTTAAGTTAGATATAATACATAATTGTGGTTGATGTAATTAAAAAATCAAGGGAATTCACATCTATGGACATTCAAGCTGCAAATATGAACATTAGTCTTAAAATTTATGGGTGGTGGTCTTAATGTACCATTACCGTAATGTACCAAGACTTAATGTACCATTTTTGGATCGAATGTACCATCTATAGTTTATATAGGGATTATGGTAGGCATATTGTTCAGTGTGGAGGACCCCATTGAGGGGTGATAATTAGGTGTGAAAATCTCCCTGGGGCATTCTATTGTGTATTTGTCAATTGATAAAACTGTTTGTTAATATGACAGGCTAGTTTTTAACCATTTATAAATCTGTTTGAAGAATAAACAACAAGTCTTGTATGGGTTATTAACAATTGTTCCATGTATTAAGAAATTATAAGATTGTTTTACTTAAGTAAAGAATTTAACAATAAACTTTAATAATAAAAATAATTAAAAACAATACAACACATCATCATTTAAATATATATATCCCGATATCAGTCAATGTTACACAGTCAATGTCACTGGTCACTCGTCGTCCGGGCGGTCATCCATTGATCCATTTCATAAGACCATAATAATTACCATTATGAATCGTCTTCAAAAGCACACTTTCACATCTTTAATACTTTAATCATGACCATTTGAAACTTTAAATACCCTTAATTACACAATTGTGCTAAAACATTCACAGTTTAAATTAATGTGTGAATAAATAAAAAAAAACAATCACAATGATTGTTTAAACACATCACTTGGAGATGTGTGGGACAATAATCTAATACATTAAATTGTTATCCATTCCAATCTTAATTTAATTAAATACAAAACACATTTGTGACTGGATTAAATTACGAAAATATAGGTTTATAACCACTTACTTTAAAGAACAAACACAGGTATTTATGCATTTTATTTAAATAAAACTCATTAAAATTTCAATATATACACATTTAAATATCATATACGCAAATTTATAACATGTTTTAACTTTATTTGAACTAAAAACAATATATATAAACGTTAACAATAATTCCCTATATATTCTATATATGGTACATTCGATCCAAAAATGGTACATTAAGTCCTGGTACATTACGGTAATGGTACATTACGTCCGACAACCAAAATTTATTCCTATCAAGTGTATTATCTGTTAATTTTGATGACCTCTCAAATAAATAATCACACCGAATGCATTTATCTTAAATGTTTATATATCTATTTACAGTTATTTGGGTTATAATAAAATTGATGTTTATCTAAAAGAGTGTTAACAGGCACAGAACTTGCAAATACTTCCTCCTATGAAAAGTTCTTGAATTCAATTTTTCCTTAAAAAAACAACCAAAAACATGAATTTCAATTTTTTGCCTTGAATTCTTAAAAATGTTCCTTAAAAACATGTATAGTTATGAAAAATGTGAGAAACATATCAATTTGAAAATGAAATTGATAATTAATTCTTCAGTAAAAAGATTGATAGTCTGCTCCCCTTTACACCCTCATAACAGGTACTAATCGGGAATCGGCATCTGGCTTTAACCAATTGTTTAATGTCATCGATAATTGCTGCACCCATGAAATGGGCTTGTGGACTTTTAAAATGGGAAAAACAGGAAAGAAATTTTCTGTAAGAATGACTAACAAAATACAATTGGGTGAAGTGTACAAGAGATCCACATAAAGCCTCATGCTGCGTGTGTATGAAGGAAATAGACAACATCAATGGGAGAAAATGCAAAAAGTAACAAAAACATCAAGTCCATCTAAATAACGTTGTCCTTACAAGTGTTTGGTTTTGCCTTTCTTAAAAAAGGGGGGCCCCGTAACACCTCGTACAGTTGATAAATGTGAATCTTGTGAGAATGACCATAATAACAATGTGTTAAATATTCTTGACCCACCCACTTTGGCTACTGTGAAAAGTGACTCGAAATCAAACATTGATCAGTATATATGCAAAACAGAAACAAAAAAGGCAGAAATTTATTGGATAACACACGCTATTTGTTATGTACATGTGTATTTTGTCAGTGTGCCAGGGCATGATAACTATTCGAACATTATATTTTATGTCCTTGAAAAATGACATTTTGCCTTGAAAAGTCCTTTAATTTTAAGTTGAATTTGATGTATGAACCATGGTTAATATTAGCAAGCACTGCATTAGTTACAAAATGAAAGAAACTCCTTGTTTCCATCTTTAGCTGGCATTTAAGTTGTTTAATTATTAAAGACTTACAAGCGGTCAATCACCTAAATACAATTCTTTAACTGATATAAGCAGTAAAATAAAAAGAGTTCAATTTCAGTCGTTATTAACAACTAACTGAAACTGCTCTTGTAGAGAGCTCTGTCTATCCAAAGCTTGCAGACATGTTTTCCACTTAAAGACTTAATTGTTTCATGCTCTTACTGTAGTACTGTACTGTTATCCATATATGTAGATACATTTTATTTCATACCAGAATTGGCTGATTACCAAGTTTAGTAGCATAACAATTATCAAAGCGCTGAAAAGAGCTGTTTGGGTGGTGTAAGTTTAATCCTTAAGCAATTAGAGGCATGCAAATAATGGTCACAATTGTTTTGTAGTAAATCATATGTACAATGCATTGGAAAGCAGGCAAGTTTTCAACTGCCAAAAAATGCCTTTTCTAAAAATATAAAAATTATACATGGGGACAAAAGTTACAACACAGACACCTAGATCTGATAATAGAAACTGCTTTATAGATAGTTTCCATGTGATGTCATAGGCACTGTTTAAGGCAGCCATCTTTGAAGGCAGAAGCTAATGTAGGCCAAAATCTAGAAATATGTGCGGTATTAAACTCACCACTGTGTTTTTATTTTTCAGTCTATTTTTACTAAATTTTTATCAAATTTAACAGCTTTAATGAAGTATTTTAAATATCAAAAACTATATTTTGATAGTTTAAAAGGTAAAAAAAAATACAACCAAAAAGGATACACTGCTCATTTTGTTTAAGGATGAGCTAATAATTTTATTTCTATGTATTAATTCTTTGTGCATTTGTCAATTTTAAAAATATTGTATTTTAAAAATATGAATTTCAAAAACTTTTCAATGGTGTATAGCTTTTAACTTTTTGACCACAAATAAAGAAATTACAAGAAAATAAATTTACGCTCCTATACAATTCATCTGAAAATTCCTTGAAGTTGCCATCCATGATGGCTGCCAAGATAAGGGATCTTCACTGATGTGGAAACTATCTATTAAACATACAATATTTCTGCATAATTACATTTTTATCTTAGGTCTAAAATAAATGCTCATTAGTGCTACTCTGTGCAACCAAACTACATAAGTTACAATATAAAATCCCAGTCATTTATATTGACAAAACTACGACCCTGTGATCTGAATCTAAAAACGCATCTGCCCCATTTCTCTCCGAGGGCTTGCTTTAACTATTGACTGAGATGTTTAGATGCTACGATTGATAATGAATTAAAGGTTTGACCTGCCAATAGATCAAAACTTATAGTTATTTATAGTCATAAATGTTGTCATTTTTGTTAGACAGGCACCAGAACAATGCCGTTGATTGGCTGTATTGGTTTGAAGTTATCAGACTGGTTTGCAGTATATTTAGACTCCCAGGGCAAAGTTTATATAAATTACAATTTAAAATTACATTATTTTAATAATATTTTTGTTTCATATACATGTTAACCCAATGTAGTGTATGCGTGGCATCAGTTTTAGTTTGTGATGTTATTCATCTTTTCCCATTTCTGCCCACATTGTTGATGGAGAGAAGCAACAATACTTCTGTACTTTATGTGTATACTAGCTAAGTAAATGTGGCCAAACTTTTATGCCCCTCATAGCATTGGTTTGAGTCCTGGTTGGTGCAAGAACTTTCATATAACGACTTTCAGCTGACCTGTACTTAGCCTGGTGGTTTAGCCATTCAGATTCTGGGGAGGTCTTCCGCCACCAATTATTACCTGGATGTATCAGTATGATCATAATCCTGTGAGTGCAATGTAACAACAACAAAATAGTATTGTCACCTTCACATGGAACCATCAGACACAAAGTCTGTTTGGAATCTTAAGCTAAGGTAGGTTCATTATGTAGGAGAAAAAAGAATACATGCTCAAGGAAAGACTTTTTAGATCCTTAGAGTGAACTAGTAGAAGATTCATAATGTTTTGTTTATAGTAACCTCACTGATTTACTCATTCATGCACTCATTTTGATGTAAAAACACCTTTCTTTAAGAGATGGTTTCAACTTTGGGAAGTGAGTCTTTAATGTTCAATGAAAAAAGGGCATTAAATGATAATTTAAAGGGGTCAACATGCTGCAGCATGAATATTTTTTCTGATGGAGAGATACATGATTTGTTTTATCTGACATTCAGATTGACCATCTGGAACTTTTCACCAGATTACATTTAATCTTAAAGTCATTATTTTGGACTGGCACTTTGCAGAATATCTGTTATATACTTTTTGTGGGATAAACATGGTTAATTGGTGTAATATGGCTTGTTGCTATTACTTGTTTGAAAAGTTCTCCTTGATGTTTACTGACATTATCTTCCCAGTCGTCCGATGAATCATCTGGCATAGAGTCAAAGTTATCGTTACGAATCCCTTATCATTTTATTAATATTTTTTTAAATCTTTTTATAGAATTATGCCACAGATAAATTTATCTGCTACTATTGACCAGACACAAACTTGCTGCCAATGTAAAATAGGGATAGTTGATATCACATGCAGAGATTGATTCAATGTGGTGGCATTTTATATGCAGCACAGTTTTGATCAGTAGATAAACCATAAAAGCAAACAAATACAGAATGTTAAGGTATACTAATGTTATGTCATACAATAAAGAATATTTGCTTTGAATGACAAAGGAAACAGTATAATTGTTAATTACATTTCAGAACAGTTTAAACATCAGAATGGAAGAGACTAAAGAGTTCAAACATGCTGTCAGAGTTGTACTGAAGAGGCAGATGAGGAACCTGGTATGCTTTTTTATTCAACTTAGCTTTATACATACATACATATATAGATATAGATATATGTGAATAGCGATACCACATCAAGCTTTGATGTAATATAGAGTCCTTGACATACATATGCTTTAGTGCATAGGCCCCAGTACAAGTCAAAACTTAAACATGCTTACTTTTAGAGGACTTGCGCAGATGCAGTGCATCAGTGGTTGAATGTTCTAAACTTTCTAATACTTTTGTTTGTTTGAATATTTCCACCATTAGAACCTGAAGCTGATAGTCATCATGCATGTCATGTGCAGTTACTGGTACATAGAAAAAAACAACATTGCAAAACATCTGCGACTTCAGATTTGCCTGTACTTTTTAGTATGTCGCCATTACTACATTAGTAAGTTCTACTTATGAGTGACATTAATTATCAACTGATGGATTTTGACAAGTCAAACTTGAGTTGCAAGTAAAAAATAAGTTTTTAATGTCCAATTGATCCAGTGACTTCAGTGCAATAATTCTACCTAGCTTCAACAAGTTCAATTATTCCTTGCATCATATTGTACTAGGGGTATAGTATTCAATAATGTTTTCTTTTGTTTTCACTTCTGTGCCCCATAATAATCACAGGTTGATGAGATTAGTAATTTACCATACCTGAGCACTGGTTGACATGTGCTTGGAAAGCTACCTAAACTCTTTGTCTTCTACTACATGACAATGCAGAAGTCTCTCATGATATTTGGCTCCTCAACAAAAGTTATTGGAGATTAATGAAACAAGATTAAAGTGAAAAAAAAAGTACAAATCTAACAAAGATGTTTTTTTTTAGTCCATTGCTTTACCAGTATATGTGTGTTACTCGTATGGTGCGAACATAATGAACTGTACACTGTGTCAAAAAGTATGAGCAGCTTTGCACCCAGTTTTATTGATGAAACATTTCTTTTTTCTGTTTCATAACATTAACCCTTTCATTCATATTTCATCTATAATTGTGAAAATTCACATGTTTTTGTTGTTTTTCTTTAAAAGAGATCAAAGGATTTAAAAAAACGTATGTTCAGTTTGTAATAATAGATTTTAGGCTGAACCAGTCTACACATAATCCCTTAGTCATGCAGATTCTGCTTATGATTGTGAATGGTCTGTATAGGTATAATGTGGCGTATGCATGTAAAAAAGGGTTTTGGCTTCCGACAGTTGTCATTTATCAAGTACAATTATCAATAATTTACTTCTCTTCTGTTTGTGTTTTTTTTATCGGCATAATTTCTGTAAATGAAGAGGATTGTGCACATTACCTCAATTGTTAGATCTTACACATTCTGAAATAATTGCCCTTAATGTTCATTCTTTCCAAATTTATAAAAAAAACACACAAGGAGGTAGGGTGATGTGTGTTTGAGTTCTGCTCAAAATTGATTATCATTGTTAGAGCAGATTCCATATAATAATAAAATCTGATCTTTAAAGTAAGTGGGTATTCTAAGCCACCGATTACAGTTCTAGTAACTGCAATAACAACACACAAAAAATGTTTGAAAATGTCATTCTTAACAGGGTTATTGAATATTCAATGAAGACAAATGAGTAATGTTCATAGATTCCTTATCTTTATAGCAGTACATGCTACTTTCCTTAGACTTAAACCTTGGTCCTTTATACTGCAGGATAGTTGTTTGAATTCAGCCTATCATGTTTTTAATGGAGCTCCAGTGTCGATAGGTAATTCCAGCTAGATTAACCAGTCTTTTCTTTTTCTGAATTTTTTTAATTTTAATGGGTAGTTCGTCATGTGCAATCTACAAAAAAAAATGAATGCAAACAGATCTTTGTATTTGTAATTTTTTATCTTTGATTTGCAGCTGAATCAACTTGAAGAAGCTGGGGAGGAAGTTGCCGTACTGACGGTGAATGTTGAAGATCGAACCTGCTACCAGTTGGCTTCCCAAGCTGGTGTGGGCTTTCTGACAGAACAACAGCAACTGAGTAACAACTTCCTCTCCTACTGTGAGAACATCAAGAAAAGTATAACCAAGTTATTGGAGTACTTTCAATACAATTATTTGACAAAACAGCTCTGAGAAGGCTTCAGAATGTGTCTTCAGTTGTATAAGCTACTGCTAAACAGCATCAGCTGAATTGTCTATTTGACAGATTGTTAAAATTCACAGATATCACTGAGTAGAAATTTTGACCAAAGTTAGGAAAAAATACATATTTTTACTGTCGTGTAGGGCCATTAGTGTTAATAAATTTGGGCACTGATTTTAAAGTCTTTAATAATAAATAAATTTTAAATTATTGTATTAAATTTAACTCCTTAATCTAGAGGTTTCAAAATAAACATGACTGAATATGTTTAATATAATACATTAAAATGCAAACATTCTTGTATCTAAATTTTGCTCATGCTTTTTAGAATCCGGGATCCGATCACTTTTAGAACCCATACGACCAGATGAGTTTTCAATAACACAAGAAGGCCCAAGACGATCAGCCAGGCAGGTACAAGGCAAATTGGACACCACTAGCTCATCAGGTTAGTTTTGTGTTTATTGTTGATTTTTTGTATTAACATTCCACAGCTTTCATTTACATTTGATCTGTCAAAAAGCATAGCCACAAGGGCTGAATGTCTTTGACAAAAGGTCCCCCCCCTTTCCTGATTGTCAGTTTATGTGGATCATGATCCATCCATTTTAATAGTTATATAGAACAGCAAAAATATGTACCATAATTATGATTTGCTGTCCAAAACTAATCTTTTGAATAAAATATTGTTTGATGGTTATGGAAGACCAGACAACTTCCACAATAAATCATTTGGTCGTTAATGAATACTCTGCATTTCGTCTCTTTCCAATGTTAAAGAGCAATTTTGGACTAAAAACACCGACCCCCACTCCCCACTAAAGCTTTACGCATATAGTTTAATGTTTGCTCATAGTTTAATGCACATGTTGCAATAAATCCTACATTTAACATCAATCATCATATTGCAACAACAAAAACTTTTCGAGCCAAGTTTATTTATGTTCTCTTTGAGAAACGAGTGGCATCCAAACCACTATTGTCTTGGGACCACTTTTTTCAACTTTTTATTTTGATTAAATGGTCTTGGTTTCTTTGACTAAAAGCTGAAGTCTTTTTCCAGCCATCTTTACATTATATGCAGTGTTCAATCTAGTTTTGCTCCAAAGGAGCCTCTTTGGGCCTATGAACTGTTAAAAAAGTAGGCCATATGGAAAAAAGAGGGGCTATAACTGCCAAAACAAAATACAAAACTTAGTGTTATACACTGTAAGTTAAAAAATAACACTTCTGTCACACATGTAAGATCAGCACTAGCAGAAACAATTTTCTGCTTCAAATCGTTTTTCCATCACATCACAAATTACATCCTGCATTTTCCTCAGCAGCCCTCTCTGATTTGTGTGTGGCCTTGTCACCGTAATATAAGGGCTCTACATCATAACATTTCTGCAATTTTCTCCAGTCACAACTAATATACAGATCAATAACAAATATAATTATTGTTGGATTTTTTTCAAAAACTATATCATAAACATACATTGAATTTGAAGCACCTCATGAAAGTGAACATGGCGGTCATTATTATCATTTATAGTACATGTACTAACAAAATATATGTGCAAATTGATCAGAGTTCAGCAAATAGTTTACAAATAGATCATTGAGCTTTTGCTATTTGATGCTAAGTCCAGCAATATTTATGTGCTCCTCAAAAATTCTCGTCCGCTAGGGCTGTTTTTTTTTTATCATAGTAAACAGATAAATTTAGAGGAATGAAATTCCATGCTTTCTTTATCAGGATGTTATCAGTTATAGGTTTTGACTATTCGATCTTCAGATAAAGCCGTCAAGAGAGCATCCCAAGTGACTGATGGGCCTGGTGTGAAGAAACCTCGTCAGAAGCCACCCAGCACTACAGTGGCAACGAGGTCAGTTGACACAATCGGTTGCCAATTGAATGCCCTTAGACAGTTTTGTTAAAAATCAGGCAGTTTTTCATGTGAAAGGTTATTAGAAATATTATTCCTAAATGCCCCAAATATTTCCCATGTTGACTTACATTTCACATAAGACACCTAGTTTGCTTAAAATGTTTGATTTAAAGAACCCTTTAATAAAACAAAAATTACATTAGTTTAAAATGAACAGATACCTATTATATTAAAGGTAATGTTTAAATTTCCCAGAGATCTGCATACTAACAATGTTTTGTTGTGTTTACTTCATAGATGGGCCACCTAGGTTCAAAATTTAGATCACTAAGTCAATTTCTTGATAGACTCTTAGAATATTCTAGAAGCCACTTTATGACACAATCTTCCTTAAAAAGCCGGTCAGAATGTTAGTCTGCGTTTAAATTAGATAAGTTGAAATCTTAAGTTAATTTGTGCAATTTAAGCAAATTCTTTTGCTTTGTTTATTTTTTTATTATTAAATTTTTTTAAGTGATATATTTAAAATTGCTATTTCCTTTTAGGAGCGGGAGAAAGATTTCAACTCGATACTTTGAAAGTCTTCAGCTTCTTTCTAAGAAACATAAAAAGCAGATTAAACAAGGTAAATTTTGGTACTGTTATAAAAAAAAAATTGGAAAGTTCTGGGACTGAGCAGTTCCTGGTTAAAATACTCAACTGAATTTTGTATTTTTCACATATGCATCATATGCTATCACAGTATCATATTGAAGGGGAAGCTTCGGTTTCTGTGAACATTGTCTTGCTTCCCTTCTAACGCACAGGGCTAAGGGGACAGCATTACGTTTGACTCGTCAATGTCAGTAAAATGGAACAGCCGAGTTCAGTCCCTGGGCACCTTATAAGTGCCCCTGTGCTATAATGATAGAAATTTCGCTGCACAGTATTACAATTTTGCAAAAGAATTAAGTTGGTCCCATTTGGAAATATTGTGACTAGACTCTATATTTCCTTCACAGAAGAAAAAAGAATCAGTTATAACTTGTACTACACATTGTATTTATAAGTCTTACCAGGCAAGTGTTTAGGACAGTCACAAGAGTTACTTGAATTTGCTTAATAAAACAGATTTAGGTGTAAGTTGAAAATTTAAGGTGTAAAGAGACAAATTAGTAAAAGTTTCCTTTTTCTTAAGGTCACTGTATTAATTGAATGTTAATTTGATTTTAGACCCTGGCAGTAAAAAAGATGTTCATGAAGAAGAATCAGAGGAAACACAAACTTCAGGACAATGTTCAGAGGTAGTCAGTAATAGAAAAACATTTTTTTTTTTAAAATACAGATATGGCAACAAACATTTTTATCATAAATCAATTCACCAGATCTGGTAGCACAATCAGTTCAGTGTCGGCTCTATGTACAAGAGGCCGCTGGTTCGATCCAGGGCCGGCACCTACCAAAGTTGTAAAAATGGTGGTGGTATAGCTCCCTTGCTAATGCTCAAGCAAATATATGGGTAGCTCCATAACTAGTTGGCCCGGTGTCAGGATAATGTGACTGGGTGTGGTATCTTGCCAGGTGTTCACGGCATGCTATACACAGTGAAGGCAGCACTATATCTGCTTCAAATGGACACCGTCTCCAGATAACTGAAATACTGCAGATGGGACGATAAACCCAACAAACAAACAAACAAACAAAAGTCAATTATTTCTCTTTGAATCTGATTTATTATTTACTCAATTTTTTATAGAGACATTCTTCTTGTGCCTCACATCAGAAAATCCTAATGATGAAAATGCTGTATGAGGGCTTTAATTAAAATATTTAACCATGAATGACAATATTAAAGCATTTTCTATCCGCAACATTTAAATCTTTGAAATGTATCGATTGAATATTTTAGAATGAACCTGAGTCACCTGTACATGATGCCAACATAGGTGATGATGATAGCAACAATGAGCTGCCAAGTAATGATGACATGGGAGACAACTCTGTAGATGCAGATCCAGACTTTAAACCTGCCGTCAGAGTACGTAGCAAAGCTGTACCAGCACCATTGAAGACAATAGAAGAAAAGATAAAGAAGATTAAGAGGGTTAATAAGAAGAGGATAAAATCCCTGGTCGAGATAACTCCATATGAGTGTGAACACTGTGGAGTTTATATCAAAGGAAAAACAAGTTTGAGTACTCACATTCGTCGAGTTCACTTGAAAGAGAAGAACCATACCTGTAAGGTATGTGGGTACTCCTTTTACAGCAGTACTAGTATGGAGAACCACAAATTGAGTGTACACACACGACCATGTGCACAGTGTGGTCAGTATGTTATAGAGGTTGAACCCTGGGCAGAAGGGGTGAACAACCGCACCCGACGGAGAGTCCTATGTACTTGTGGGGCAGAAGTTGCGATCTTCTCAGCTTATGGGCGAGCTGGCAAACCTGAGGATGCAGAAGACAAAGATGATTCACAAAATAATGAAGAAGACTCGCAAGATGCGAAGGATGCGAGATATGCTTGTGGTACTTGCGGTAAACTGTTCTTGAAGAAGTACTTGTGTGTTCAACATAGTCGGCGTCACTCATTCGCCATGCCACATGTGTGTGATCTGTGTGGACGATCATTCAGGTATACAGGTTCTTTGAAGGGCCATTTAGAAAAAGAACACGGTGTCATGAGGCTTATTTGTGATCTTTGTGGTAAGAACTATTCCAATGAAAGTTCTTTGAAGGTTCATATGTCGAAAACTCACATGAAATATGCCAAGCATGAAGGCGAGCCTGGTTCTGAATCGGGAGATGTTAGTGAAAGTGTCAATACAATAACTGAGGTCGTGCAGGATATTCTGGAGTCGGGGGGCACACAGACTGAGAGTGTTCAGCTGATTGTTACAGAACAGTCAGCCCTGCCTAATGTGTTCTGAGGAAACTCTTCAATTTCAATATGTGTCATCAACCTGATCATTAGTATGGTAAACTTAGAATAAGCACGATACATAACAGGAAAGAAGTTTGAGGGATACAGAATAACTTGTGCCCTGTCGTCCAACAAAAATTTCTATTGGGCAAGGAAAAAATATAAACATGCAACACTGTCAAGAAAGGAAAAATCTGATTGAATCTTATAAAATGGAATCAAATCAGCTCTAGGTAAATTTCATTCATATTAAAATTTAAAAGAAAATACAGTGTGTGATTCTTATAAGGACTGAAAGTATTCAAAATGGTGAGCTTTGCAATTTAGGTGATTTTATGCATGTGAAAAGCAAAATATATCGTGACAAGATCTATACATTTGGAGAAATGACAGCACAGTTGAAATCTGAGTTCTAGCAATAATTGATGATAAAAAATCAATTGAATTTTTCAACTTGTCAATACAATTTTTAAATGGCAGACAGTGTTTGGAAGTTGGTGCATATTTTCTTTTCAATACTTTGTAAGTAAACTCCTTGTTTTCTGTTTATAAAGTTTATTGGTAAAAATAGTCACATTCACAATAGCTCATTTCAGAATAGCTTAATTCTATCCCAAATGTAAAATATCTTTAAAACGAAGTCAATTGTTTGCTATGTCTTCATTTTGGTCAGTTCCAGGGAAGCCCAATGAGTCGCAGTGAAATTTCACAAATGGAAAACATGTGACATACAGAGTAAATTAAAACAATTATATGTAAACAACTTTGTAAACCTCTCTTTCACATTATCATTTAACACAACTTTTAAAATTGGTTAGCAATTATTGCATTAAGTGAGAAGAAAGTTCATACAAGATGCCACATAAACACCAACACTTTTTGGTCTGCATATTAATATTCCTATGGCAAAACCTTGCAAGTGTCAAGTAAAACAAGCCAGTCTAGAAAGGGAGATGTGACTGGGTCACATAAAAGTAGGTCACTGTGTCAAAGTATTGAACAACCCTATAAACACTATAAAAGTTAGTGTGTGTGTGTGTGTTTTTTCTTCACAGAACTTTATCAGAATCGTTGTCTGCTTGGAAATCTTGATGGGTTAATGTGCGCAAAGATTTACTGAACAAATTAGTTGATAACTAGATGCCATTTAGACTTGTGAGAGGATTTTAATGCATAGTGGAAACCATGGTCCTCAGTGGAGTGATTCTGGGCCATATTTAATTTGCTTGAATTATATTTTTATTACTACATTACTAAATATTATACAGTTTTTGCACAACAGGCTACTGCTGTATTTTTTTTAATTAATACCATTTTTTATTCTGTTTATCATTAACGAAAAAAAAATGTATATTCATATTCAGAAAATGTAAGATTAAATGGTTTTATAATATCTCCTGTATGTTGTTTACAAGTATGTTTTATGGAAATACAACTTGCATGTGGCTTATCCTAATAGGGAGCAAGTATTTGGAGTTTGATTTCATTAGAATATTAATGTCCTACATGTATATAGAATTGTTGCATAACGGTTTTTGCCATATTATGTCAGTGTATTGTCAATGGAATATATAGTTAAGCATAAGGAAACTAATTTTTACCAGACTGTCATACAGACTGGATGATTTTGACAAGGATTTGGGCAAAAAGTTGAGCTTACTTGTTCTTCACACAACCTTAAAGGTGGTATCTGACAGTTTGCCTACATTTTATATATGTAACAATATCTGTAAATGAGAACGATTGGACGATTGGAATTCCTGCTTAAAATAGACATCGACCTCACAGTAGATGACGTGGATGAACTAAAACTTCTGTGATCACATGGTTTTCTTGGTTTAAAAATAGCTAACTGTGCATCGTGGCTCAGATAGGAAATACTTGTTTGTAATGACGATTGTGGGGTAATGTTTCACTTTCCCGACAGGTGTAGGACATCAAAAAACAGCATTTTATGAGATCTATTCAGATAACAATGGTTTACTATTTTTGGTCCAAACTGTCGGATACCACCTTTAAAAAATAAGTTATTGTGAACCCATTCTCACAAGATCACTTTGCAGTTTGCACACAAGCAAACCCTATGAAGGTCTTTTCAGAGACAAGGATGGAGGAGCCATGACTGTGTTTTCACAGTTTATGACAACTTGAGGTTGTAGACACTCTGATAATGGTTTCATTTAGTCAGTAATTAGTTGTATGGGATTGGTCATCACACCATCTAAATATTTCAATAGAATAAATATAAATATTATCCTCCATGGTGGTATTCTTTATGTTAATATTTTAAGCCACTAATTGGTTATGTAATTCATAGGCTGACCATTACCATCCCATTTTATACATAGAGCAATTTCTTTCTTCCTTTAAATTAATTAAATACTATAATACATTTAAAATTTATAATACCTTTAATACTGGACCCACCCCAATAGCTCAAGTAGTGGAGCGTCAAGCTTGCAGATCGGGAGGTTCAAACCCCGGCTGGTTCAAACCAAAGACTTAACAGTTGGTAGTAGTGGTTTCCCTTCTATGCACGGGGCTAAGGGGGCAGCATTGCGCCCGACTCGTCCGTGTCAGTATAATGGACCAGCCGGGTTCAGTTCCTGGGCACCTCATAAGTACCTCTGTGCTATAATGATAGAAATATCGCAGCACGGTATTGGAAAAAATGCCGGCAAATCCCATCCCTTTTTATATTTGATGCACCGGCTTTTATCATTCTAAATAAATGAATATTACAGGAGTTACTGCTCCTATTTCATATTTCAGTATCATGGCAACCTGTGCACTTTTTTATTACCAGCAGATAAATATTGCAGGAATAATTGTTGCGTATAATGATATTTTATGCCTGTCCATGGACACAATATATTCCAGGCTTTGCCTACAGAGTTGCATCACTTTTTATTTTATAAAACTCCGTAATTACCCTTATTACCATATAACCAGTGCCCTGCTACTTTTTTCAAAGCTATCAGATGAATTTTTTAGGAGTTACTGCCCCTTTTCAAAAATATATTGGTATTTAAAATTGCCATCCATGGACAGAATTTAATATGGGCTTCTTCTACAGACTTGCATTAATTTTGATTAAACTACGATTTTGCCTAGTACCTAGTGATCTGCATATTTCTGATGACAATTAGTTGAATTTTGCAGGAATTATTGTTCATTTCAACCCTATTCTTAAAATAAGGTTCAGCCTTCACAGTTTTTCATTATTTTTTATAAAAGTTTATTGTTAATACAGCGGCTGAATGTGGTCCAGGAATTGTCTATATTATATATGAGATGTATTGTCTATTTGCTTCAACGTAACAAGTTTACAAACAGGATGCAAGGTTTTTATAATCTTACAGCTCTAGATGGTAAGGATTACAAACACTCATGAACATAGATGGTGATGAAATTTTGAATATTTGGCTTATTCATGCATGTTTTGGTAATGTTTCTAAATTTATAAATGGTTGAAGATCTCGCAATTTTTATAACAAATCATACTTTATAACATGCTGATTTAAGTATATACCAGTAATAAAAATGGAATGAATCATTGCATGTTTTAGACCGAATTGTTAAAGATATTCAGGCGTCGGGTTCAGACCCCACCAGAAGCCAAACAAAATTTTAAATCTTTATTGCTGCTTTTGATACAAAAACCATAAAATACTGACTGAAGATTTCATAGATTAAATTAGTCAGGACATATTTTCTTTCTTACTAATTGGAAAAAACCCTGTATACTTCTTGTATGTATATATAAATATTTTTAATTATTAATTCATTTATGTATGACTGCTTTGTAGTTGCTTAATTATTATTATTTTTTTTTTTTGCGATGCTTTTGTTTAGCTTTTTTCCTGCAGTTTACTTTATATGACTTGAAAAGTTTTGGATGCGTTCACTTCCATAAATATATCTACATTCAATTGTTGTTGTTTACTAATATGAAAGATTTTTTGAGACTTTTATAATGACCAACAGCCACAGAGCACTGTCTATCATTATATTTTGTTTCTTTTGGTGTAATTTTAAGACGGTGTTCTTCCTGTGCCAATAAAAATCTGGACGACGGCAATATGACCATTTGTGTCGATGAGACGTAACCCAAAATAACACGTCTTGGCATTTACAGTTGTTGTGATAGGTAGACAGCTCCTGTTGGATTTTTTGGAACCTTGTGTGAAAGGTCAAGGTCGTCTTCATGTAACTAGTGTTAGTAATGTGAATAATATTTGTATATGTAATCAAGGAGATGAACATTATAAGGCCTGCTTACGTTCAAATCCTTTTTCTACTTGCATGTATGTCTTGTGTTTGTGTAAATGTACTGCAAAAAAAGAAGTGAGATTAAATTTGTTTAAACTAATGTGAATAAGAACATTCGACCATATGTCTAATTTGCTCACAGTTTCGTGCAGTTGAATATCAAGATGTACTGATAAAGACTTGGAAGCATATAGGATATGGTCTGATCTAGATCTACACTATCTGCTTAAACAATTTATGCTAGAGTCAGTGAAAGATCTCTTGAGATACTACACGTAACATCCCATTGATAGCGTGTTAGAAAAGTCCTTCAAAATCGGCGAACAATCTGCTCCATTGTTTAGAGTTTTAACAATGGTATTTATTTATATTTAACAGGGTAACAGGCAATATTCATCCTTGAGGGACGACTTATTCCTGTTTCTGAACTAAATACTAAGAGGATCCAATTTTAATTTTAATAATTCTTTCAGAAAGAAAACTATTTATAAATGTGGGTAAACGATCCTAAGTGCAAGGTAACCTAAAAATTAAATTCTTTTAAATTCACATGTTACCATAGTGTCAAAAGCCTTTTCAAGATCAAAGAACACTGCAATAATGTATTCTTTTATGATCAATGCATCTCGTATAAAAGTTTCGACATTAGAACGAATTATTAATAATAGACGCGTTTGGTATCTTGAATCCAGTAATTTATTAATTGGATAAAAAGTTGATTCAGACATCAACCTAGTAGTGCTGATCATCTTGTTAGATGAGAAACTTTTAAACGTGATGCCTTTCTGAAGAAGGAACAGCATGTAGCGTTGTTTTTTTGATAATAGAAAGGCATACGACACCAACTGCAAACAGGATTTTAACAGATTTAGTTGACATTAGCCTTTATGTTCGTTTACTTGCATTTGTTTATTAGCTTTCTTCCTGGCGAACTTTCAAGTGAAAATTGGCTTCACTTTGTCTTCTGCTCACAATCAATAATAAGGTATCGCACAGGGCAGAATTTTATCTGTTGCCCGTTTTAATATCAAAATAAATAGTATTGTAAAAGCCCTACATAATGGGGTCGACTGTTCAAGGATGATTTATTAGTATGTTGTCCCTTGACATAATAGAAAGGCAGTGACAGCAATGCCTTAATGAATTACAAACATGGAATAATAACAATAATTTTGAAATTTTCACTTATCAAAACAAAATGCATACATTTTATGTAAGAAAAAAAAATCAAACACAATAAATAATGACTCTAAAGTTTATTTCAACAGTATTCGTAATTCTGTCGTACAAGAAACAGAATGTTTTGTCGTTATTTCCGACAGGAAACTGTCAATTTTGCCACTCATTAAACGTCTTAACAAAAATGTCTGAGCGCTCTAAATTTACTGAAAATTTTATCAAATACTCTCTGGGTGGCTTATCTTATTGACTGCAATTGTATTGATTCGTCACTTGTACTGACGACCTTTCAAGTGTCACAAATAATAAAAAGTCGCTAGATGAAGAGACTCCCTCCTCTCCTCTATCAAATCCGCACAAATGTTTTATCGACAGATTTATAGGTCCGTGTATATACCGTCTGTTCATTTTTCTTTTTCTAGTTAGAAAAACGGATCAGGTACAAAATATTCTTTTTTGTTTTTATATATTGAATTTAAAAAAACAACAACAGAAATATATGTATTTCAAACCGTTTTCTAACGTAAACATGTAGATTAATAAAAAAGGATAACTCTAACCGTTTTACAAAACGAAAAACTAGTGGCGCTGCGATCCTTTTGCCGACAAGGGAAGTAACTAGCAAGACAATATACACAAGTTTCAATGGCGGCCAGAAGTAAGTGTGCGGTCATTGATCTTTACTTGCGTTGATATTATTTGTTACTGTTTCTGGTCGCCATTGAAACTTGTGTACCCTGTCTTGCTAGTTACTTCCCTTGCCGGGCCAAGCGATCGCAGTCTGATATTTAAAATACTTCATAAAAGCTGTTAAATTTGATAAAAAATTCAGTAAAATAGATTGAAGAATAAAAAAACAGAGGTGAGTTTTAAACAGCACATATTTCCAGATTTCGGCCTGCACTAGCTTCTGCCTTTAAAGATGGCTGCCTTAAACTGTCTTATCAGTGCCTATGACATCACAAGGAAACTATCTACATTATAATACGCACACTGTAGCATGCACAAACAACAACTGTTAGTATTGTTATATCAATTGCGAACTAATGGGTAGCGAAATATCTGGGTAGCGAAACATCTGTCATCCGTATTTAAAGTTCAATTTGAAATGCGTGTTCACTGACTTGAGTCGTTTCAGCCATGTTTTACGAAGTTTATCGTTTGATAGAAACCTGTGCATCGTTACTTTCTGCCCGTTATGCAGTTTCCCACCAAAATTTGAACAAATGCAGCAGTAATTTTCTGCGTTGATTTCGCTCGAGAAAGCAACATTTTGGCGGTTAGAACTTTCCTTTGTTTGCTTACCAGAGGAAGTGAAAGTAGAAACTCCACGCTAAAGAGCGTGAAAGAACGATAATTTGCGAAGGCAGAAAACCACCCTTATCGGAAAGGTCTGTAGCAAGTCGTTAAAGCTCATTATATTGACATGTACGAAATAGAAAAAAATATATATGTGAACAATTAATGAACAGCATAGCTGCTGAGACATATGGCGACTGTCATAATTAGGTTTACAAATATAGCTCGGGATTTGTTACTAGTTTCGTTCTTTGGCAAATTCAATTTATAACCGTTGAAAAATGTTTGGGAAGACCCCCCATGTGTGCTGCAAGCTAGCTAGCTGTTTACTTTCACATGACACACTCAGTTCTGGTCCATGCTTGTCTTAAAAAGCCAGGTGACGGAGGGGTTATATATCAGCCAATAATATAATACAATTATTATTGGACCCCAGTTCTTTATTCCTGTTGAACATGTTAGTCCTAAAATTACTTTATACTTTTCGTGTGCTTTTAGCATTATTTTTCTGCAATGACTTGGCAGAGCTAATAATATGACCAATCGTTTCCAGCAGATGTCTTATTCTGAGCAGGAGAAGCATTTCCAAATCACGTGAGAACACCCCAGACTCAGCTGTGCTTCTGCAAAACAGGACAAAGAATATAACAATATATAAACTTTTAATGCTACAATTTCTCTTTTGTTATGTTTTACTAACGATGAACTATTTATTTACAACAACAAAAATGTTTTATGTACAAACAGTGGTTAAAAAAAATATCACTACGTCACCACCATTCTTTCACTTGGAAAAGGGTTATAACAATACACATTTCATTATCATACATAATTTCAACTAAGAGGGGGACTTTCAAGATCAAGAGGTAGAGGTGCAGGCTTGCAACTCCTCTGATATTTCAACCTCTTACTGTTAGGGTTTGAGTCCCGATCAGGGCATACAACTTGATGTGAGAAGGTCTTCCTCTTCCAGCTTCCTTGCCTTGTCGAGAAATCTACATTTGGGACTAGAAGGGCCTGCATGTCTGATATCAGTCAGGAGCCTACATGTAAGGCGCTTTTAAAAAAGTAAAAACACTGGTTATTTAAAGGGAATGACTTAAACGGAGCATATCACACATATTATATGTATGGTTTGATTTACGTTTGTGAATGAACAATATTTGTTTAGGAGTCATGATTACTTTAAAGATGGCATCCGACAGTTTTATCCAATATTTTTAATCAAACAAGTTAATTATTGTTACCTGAAAAGGTCACATGAACTATATATATGTTATTAATTATTTGTAGACGAAGACCCAGACTCTAAAACGTCTGGTTAGAACCACTGGCGTATCGCAGGTTAATTTAACTGGTAAACCTCCCCACATAAAAGTTCTCGCCCCGACAAACACTCGAACACATGTAGTGAGGGACTGACGAGTTTACAAGTCAGCGATTCTAACTGTTCGGCCACGGGCGCCCAGCATATATGTGAAATGTGATGGATGACACCAAAATGGTCATTACAAATAGGTAATAATTTCTATCTGAGCCATGCTGCACATTTATTTTTTAACTGGGAAAGCCACGTGACCACTACTTTTTAGATCGCTTTATATCATCATCCGGGTAATCCAATGTGACGTCGCTACCTATTTTACAAGAAATTCATATTGTGCTTAGGAAATAGATTTTTAAAAAGTTTCCGTGATCTGACGCCCAATATGTCACGATGCGTATTAATTGCCTTCGTGATTAAATTAATACGCATATGAACTTGAAACCGTGATATATTGGGCGTTAGTTCGCGCAAACTTAAAATCTATTTCCTAATTATATATTGGGACAAAAGATACATCAGTCACACTAACATCCGACAATAGAAACCATTTTATTAAACATTCAATACTTTCTACATGATTTTGCACTTTAACTTAAATATACCCATGAGTTCGGCCGCAATATAAATTAAATTGAAAACTCAAACTTAATGTTTTATGCCATTAAATATTAATGTCTCGACTTAAACGTTCATGTTACCCACAAGAAAAATAAAAACTGTCTCCAGCCGAGTGATATTCTTTTCAGGGTCGTGTTTTCCGTTTAGGGCCGCACTTTATTTTACGGTCGGGCTGTGTTTTAAACCTGTCCTACAAAATGGCAGCGCTTAGGCGATTTGGCGTACGACTTTTAGGCAAAAATAGGTTCGCTGCACCAAGTCTATGTGCGACACATCAACAAAGAGCGTCATCACACTACCCAATTGATGATACATTATACGGCCTTACAGAAGAACAAAAGCAGGCAACGTCTCCTTTATAAGTTTCTATAAAATTCTTTTTTGTGGAGGTCAAACTCCATAATAATGTCATTAATGATAGATAGTAGTACTTATTAGTCTTACATTAATTAATGAAGAGCGGCATGTCACAGCGGGCACTATCCACTTCCAAAGAAAACCACCTACATTGAAAACTGTTGGACCTCCGTCTCCAGATAATTGAAATACTGTTGATGGGACGATAAACCAAACAAACAGCAACAATGTTTGTACTTAATTGACAGTTATTTAGTTGAAATGAAATTCTGTACATTTAAACATAAAAATACATTTGATTCAATTTACCTGTGAGTTTCCAAAGAAAGCTCTAATCATTTAACTCCTTCATTTTACCAGTTGTTGAAACCTATCGCCTACAATATAAAAAGAACATAACCAATTATTACGTAATCATTCATCAGATGTGGAAACCAATTAATGACAAAAAATACTTTTAATAATTGGCTTTTAATTAATAACTGAATAAACAACATCAAACTAACTGCCCAAACAATATTTTCCCAAAACTATTGTTAACAAGCCTTCATTTAATTATTCAACACTAGATAAATATATTTTAATTGAATATGTTTGGTTATCGATACTACATTTGAGCAAAGATTATTTTTCCTAAAATGTTATGTACTTAAGTCAATAGATAGTTTCCACATCAGTAAAAATCCCTTATCTTGGCCGCCATCTTTGTTGGTAACTCTAAGGGATTTTCATATGCATTGTATAGAAGGGTAAATTTTATGTACTTGTAATTTCTTCATTTGTGGTCCAAAAATTAAAAGCTATACACCATTGGAAAGCTCTTGAAATTCATATTTTTAGAATACAATATTTTTACAATTGATAAATGCACACAGAATTAATACACAGAAATAAATAAAATGATTGGCTCATACTTAAAACAGAATGAACAGTGTATCATTTTCGGTTGTAATTCTTTAACCTTTTAAACTATCAAAATATATTTTTGATATTTAAAATACTTTATAAAAGCTGTTAAATTTGATATAAAATTCAGTAAAATAGACTGAAAAATAAAAACACAGTGGTGAGTTTAATACAGCACATATTTCCTGATTTCGGCCTGCATTAGCTTCTGCCCACAAAGATGGCTGCCTTAAACTGTCTTATCAGTGTCGATGACATCACATGGAAACTATCTATTCTAAAAAGAAAATTAAATGCTAAAAAGAAACATTCCAAAAAAAAAATTAAAGTTTTTAATATGTTTATATTATATGTTAATATTTAATATGTTTAAATAATGATGTAGTTATCAAGTAACTAATATGAAGCATCATGATATTTTGTAAACTCATGTACAAAACAACCAACAGTCATATAACCATATTGGGATCTATAAGTTGCCTTAAATTAATCAGCTGGGGTTGAATATTAAAGGTGTTGAATCGTCAAATATAACTGGTAGGTGTTAAATTGTTTTATACTAGTCTGAATAAAGTGGTGAGTGATTTTTCATGGATACAGTAAAGATGATGTTTGATGAAAAAGGCAAACTTGCTAGTGATGCTTCCCAGGGACAGTTGATTGACAACCAACAACTGGGACAACATTGATAAACAACTATGTGTCATTGATTAAAGAAAATGTCTAAAAGCTTCTTTTTGACATGTTCTTCAACAGTGTTAATCTATCAACAAGTTTACATAGTTTAGTCTTTACCCGATTATTCTCTGTTCACATTACACTTTCTTGTATTCAGAGCTGTATGACCTGTTAAGTGTAGGTGTGCCGTAAAACCCAAATAAATAAATAAATAAACCAACACGTTTCTTCTCATATTTTCCCACATCTGATTCTGCCATACATCTTTTTTTGCAGATTGCAACCAAGCCTCTTTCATGGCACTTTCAGTGTATAACATTCGCTACCTCAACACATTTAGCCTGTGTACAATCTCTGTATCTTTCCCTGAACACTGCTTGTATCAGCTTGATAAAAAAATGGCAACAATTCAGTAACATTGACATTTAGAAAATACTGCTAATGAAAGGTAATGTAACCACAGTGAATATTTAATGTCCCTATTGGTGAAGTGGAGCAGATGCTGCAGTCAGTACCTGGGTTAAGCAGTGGCTGGAAGAAATTTTAAGAATTCACACCATTTCTTCACTCCAAGTCATCTCAGGGCTAATGAAGGGCAGAGTCTTGATGCATTTGTAAGAAATTGTCATTGTTATAAAATGCAAGATTTGTACTGTTTGCTGAATTGTAGCATTTGGCATTCATGAGCTTTACTGTTTAGTAAAATTAAAGCAATTTATGAAGTATTTTTTATGTTCTTGTTTTTTTAGTTGAGAGAATCAGTATTCCAGTTTTCTCAAAAGGAGCTAGCACCAAGGGCTGATGAGATTGATAAAACCAATTCATTTCCCGAATTGAGGGTAAGAAGGGGGTAATTTTATGTTAATAATTTTTCTATGTATCAGGGCTCGACGTTAACTTTTTTGAGAGCTGGACCAGTGGTCCAGTAACTTAGAAAACTTACTAGACCTGACCTAAACTGGACTGGACCAAAATGTAAATCACATAATACACATACAAGTCATACTTAAATCAAATTGTTATATGAGTTCAAGCATTGTGTTGCAATAGCATACCAATATAACTAAGTATGAGACATTTATGACTAGAAAATTAGTATGAAACTTAACATTCTATTAATGCAATTTTCTAGTCTAATATAGGTATCATACATTGGTAATTATATGACTAGAAAGTTAAGTATGACCATACCTATATGACTAGACGTTTTCACACAACTGAACAGGCTAGACTCGCATGATTGATTGTCAACCTGCTTTATTTCCCCAGTATAGGATGCAACAAAAGTAGTGAGCGGTGAGCTGTACTTAAGATCATATTTTTGTTGGTGAGATATATGGGATTCATATTCAGAGGCCCCTTTATATTATCGATTCTGAAATTGTCCGTACTGACAACAAATCCTCCAAACTCTTCATACCATCTGCATGTCTAACAAACCATAAGATTGCTTTTTTCTTCAAAATCTAGCCAACTAAACTCATCTGTTCATTTTGAACAAAACGATCTTATCCGCTTTGTTTTGTCATACAGTTTCTTTGAAGCATCCTTGCTCTTTCATTTCGTATTGACGTCCGTCTTTTTTCTTAAATTTTTTTGTCGGATGAAAAACCAAACTTCTATACATTGCTCGACATTTTTGTGTCGTCTGCGCACAGTGCGTTATAAACAAACCGTATTATAGTCTATTGTCGTAATACTTGAGATCCAACATTACAGATAGTATTTAGTGCTTTTGTATCCCTCGCATTTTTTATTGAAATAGTATAATAAATAATAGGACAGTTCTGTAAACATTACAAAATAAGAAGTTAGATGAAGAAATAAGCATTCGTATCCGCTTAACAATTAGTATTTTGACATTTGGATATTTGACAAGTGCGTAGGGGAAAAAGCCTCGTTCTGAAAACACCAGCCAATGAGTGAACGAATGTCAAGGTTATTACTAAATATACCGCTAAATATAGCACACAGGTTTCCCCACACAGGTTTCCTAGGAAACTGTATCGACAAGGTCAATAGCGACCGAGTTTAACCATTCTAAATATTTTTTTGACTTTTGATTCATTCATAGGCGGATTTTCGGCGAACTTTGTCCGATTTAGAACACGACCAGTCGGTCCAGCTAGCCTAGGACTTAGCTAGACCAGACTGCCGATCTACTAGTGAATGTCGTTCGGTCGGTCCTTAATGTCGAACCCTGTGTATTTTCATCACTTACTAACACTTTAACTTTTCTTCTTACCTTTTCATCTTCCTAGGATATATGTGTACTATATAATTGGAAAAAATAACTTACAAGGCTTTGTTTTTTTATGCCAACTATATCATGACATCAGGAGACCACTTTTGTAATCATACAAAATTTAATACAAAGGTTGAAGATTGAAAAAGTAATTTTGATATAATCAGTCTTGAAACATAAAGACCAAACTGATTTTTTATCTGGTGTTTATACATTTTTTTAGGATTTCTGGAAGAAATGTGGAGAACTGGGACTTCATGGAATCACAGCTCCAGGTATAGCAAAGTGAATGGGGAACAATATTATTTCATATTAATTTCTGCCCTTAAATAAAAGTGATGATGATTTATAAGAGTAAAAATACTTTCCAGTTCTGTAACATCTTAGTTAAACTTAAATGTTTGCACAAAAGTTAAAAAAAACTTAACTTTTTGTCATTTGCAAACAGTTATAAACAAACAACACATACAACCAAAATAATTATGTACTGGTAGTCTAAGTGGGGTAGGAAATTATATCAAAAGGCTGGTTCAGTAACCATCCAATCAAAAGCCTAATTGCCTTACACGAAAATTTGCCTTTAGATATAGTTGGGTTCCTAATAATTCTGTGATTCATTTTGTTTCAACAGACATCCAGTTATCAGTTTGCAACAGCAGTATGTGGGATTATTTTATGCTTCTGAACTTTTCAGCCATCTCTTCTTTCTAAACATAAAATAATGACTTTCATCATTCCGTCGTTTAAGCCAAGTATGGAGGGCTGGAGCTGGGATACCTGGAGCACTGTCTGGTGATGGAGGAGATGTCCCGGGCATCAGCGGGCATTGCCCTCAGTTATGGCGCCCACTCCAATCTTTGTGTCAACCAAATTGTCAGAAATGGAAACGAGGAACAAAAGGAAAAATATCTTCCGGACGTAGGTTTATTTTAAGTTATTATTGAACAGAGTCTTTGCATTGTGTAATAAAAAGTTTTTGGTAAGTATAAATTGGTCTCTGGAAATATTGTATATTGATCTATTACAAGGTCTTCTGTTTGTATTTTAGGGAAAAGAATGTGTTAACATACCCTGGAGTTTGCCAGTGCTGACCTGACACTTTTGTTGAAAAGGTCTCAAGCAATCTTTTATTTTCCTGTAATGTTTCAGTTGATCGCTGGGAACAAGATTGGTGCACTGGCTATGAGTGAAGCTAATGCTGGTTCTGATGTTGTGTCCATGAAACTCAGTGCCAAAAAGAAAGGTATTAACATGTGTGAGCTAATGTCTGCTGAGATATTTGTGACCTGATAGTCTTCTAATTATTCATTTCTTTGAAACTGCATGTACTTTTTCAA
The DNA here is from genome assembly GCA_007844125.1 of Sinonovacula constricta. Lineage (NCBI taxonomy): Eukaryota > Metazoa > Mollusca > Bivalvia > Cardiida > Solecurtidae > Sinonovacula > Sinonovacula constricta. Next base: position 38,638,286 of record CM017564.1, on the reverse strand, counting down.
GTGTGCTAACAGTTGTGAGGTTTTGGAATGCATGTACATCTGTCTCTGTACACACCTTATGACAAATATATAGCATTTGAGGATAAGATTTCTGAATGTGAATTTAGTGCATTAAATTCCATCATGTTTCTCTAGCTTTTCTAAAGTTTATATCTATAAGAATTTAATATCATCAAATGCGCTCAATATTTTGTACTTGAAAATTATTTTATCTGCATCTGTGTCCGATCTGTTAAAGCGCTCTAAATGCTTTAACTTGGAACACACACGTGCAGAGCCTTGGTGAATCTACCCAGACCATTGTTTGGGGTCTTCCTTCATCAAAGTAGCTGGGGGTCGCTATAATGAACATAGTTGATTGCTGCAATATATTTAAAGGACAAAAAAACACTACAGACATAAGGTTTATTATTGGTAAAAAAATAATTTGGCATTGCATCTTTCAGTTATAAGATATATGTCACATGCATTGATATTTTAAGTTTATGAAAATCAAAATTATAATGGTAAAAATAATACTGGTGTTCTATCCGTTATTGTTTATTATGCTACCATTATTTGCTTGTTTACTCATAGGTGATTACTACATTTTGAATGGAACCAAGTTTTGGATCACCAATGGTCCAGATGCTGACGTGTTGGTTGTGTATGCCAAGACAGACTTTGATGTTAAACCACAACATGGGATCACTGCTTTCTTGATTGAGAAGGTAATATACATGTGATTGGGAATATACATGAACTAACATAATGTTGGAATCTAAACAAACTTCAAAGTTTCATTTGAAGATTACATAGTTCATTCAATATATAGGCTCATGATTAATAGTGGCAGTATATATAAATCTTAACAGGCTGATGGTTGAGCATTATCCTTTGTTGTTGGCCGTTCTTTTGTCTCGTCGGTTGCCTGTATTGTTCTGTCATCTATGCTTTTCTGACCTCGCTCATGTATGCATGCACAAGTTGTCATACCAATTTAGCATATGACCAATGAATGTGGTCCATGTATATATGTGCCCTTTAGGCTAATCTATGTATGGTATGAAGACTAGGAAGGTAATAATGGTACAAAACATTCTTAAGCATTCTCTTGCTAACTGGAAACACAATAAATAATCATTATATATAATGTTTTCTGATGTACAAAGTACTCCAACCAATAACTTTTTAAAAGGATTTTCTCAAAGGCAAACAGTTCAAATTAAAATATTCCATCAAAGTGAGACAATTGACAGTAAGCATCTGCATTGGGAGTAAATAGCTAAGCAAAGAATACTATCAAGGTTGAAATAAGCAAAATCTACTTATTAAAAATTGTGTGGCTTCAAATAAAAGAGATGATTTGTTTCATTATTATTGCTTGTCTAATTTAAATCAGAATTTTGCAACTTCCGAGATCTGAAACAGCTACTTCCCCACTTTTGCCATAAGAAGGTGTTAGGGTAATGGCTTTACAAGATGCAGGGGGTACACAATCAAACATTGCCTGCACCATTGATAGGTAATTTAATGCCATTGAATTTCTAGTCCACTCGGTTATCAATTACACCAATGCCTCTGACAAACTGAACAGAATGAGCTGTGTCTTGTTTATTTGGCTGTTGTCATTTTTTTATTAGGTAACACAATACTAACAGTCAGATGTGTATCCAGTGGCTGATAATTGATACTACTAAATGTTCATGTAATGAATTCTAAAGCACTTATATTTCAGAAGTGGAGTATTGCAATAACTTCTTGCTTTCTTCAAAGAACTCAAATGTGACTAGTTTAAAATTAAATCAGCTCAACAATACAAACATTATTAACTCAAATTAAGCCATTGCTTAGACTAATTATAATATAATCAACAAAAATCTGCTTTATAAAACAGAAGGCTTATACTGTGCATAATTTCTTGATTAATGCACAGTCAAACATAGGACTTAATCCTGGGGTTTTAATAAAATTGTCAATCTTGATCCAGTTTTGTATAAATATAACTTTGGTCAAATTTATTACATGCTGATGCATAGACTTATCACTACATTGTTCTTGTCTTGTTGAAAATGTAGTTAGTAGTCAATTAACCGTGGTATTTCACAACCAGTAATAAAAACAAGTCCCCTCATATTTTATTCGGTGACATCATAAAGGCAGGAAGTCCTATTGTCATTATATATTTCATCTGAATGCAACATCTAGCACTTTTCAGGAATATAACACGCAAACTAAAATCTCTTTTCTAAATATAACACTTTTTGTTATTTGTTATGTCAGTTCAATTCTATTATGTTATCGGACTTTACTTTAAATGAGTTGCAAAGACTGTTTTTTCATTTTGCTTCCATTTTATGAAGTGAGCTATCAATAGTCATTCATTTTAATCTTAACAATTATTCATGTAATCTGTTCGAGTTTTAATGCTACTTAAATTTAAATCAATTTAAACTTTAATCAAACCAGGGCACAGAGGGTTTCAGCACGGGCAAGAAGCTGGACAAGCTGGGAATGAGAGGGTCAAACACGGGGGAACTGATCTTTGAGGACTGTAAAATACCAGGTACACTGTATGATGATGTCTTTATAAAGATTTCACTATAGCAAAAGTTTATTTGATACCATAAATTGTAAGTAAATAAGTAAAGTTCACTCTTGTATACTTTAAATGAAGTGTTCATACTTTGTAAATTTGAATTGTTTAACAAGTCCGTTGATCTGTTTTTACATATGCTCACTGCAAACATTCCCTATCATGTCAGGTGTGAGGTGTGAACTTAGAATTCTTGGATCATGAGTCCAAAGCCTAACCAACTTGCCCATGTACATGAAGAGTTTGAATGTAACATGTTTTTAAAAATTTTTTATAGTACATATATTTTCAAAAATGTTCTGCCTTTTTCACATGAGAACATTTAATTGTAAAAAAAAAACCATGGATACCCACTTCACAATATAATTGCCCTTTTTATAGGTTTATTAACTGTCGAGTATATTTTTAAGTTACAATACAACCTTTATTCTGGTAGCTCATTATGTCATTAATTAAAACAAAGAATCACCAACTACTTCATATTAACTACAGTATAATAAACTTGTGTGGTAGGCCATTAACTTCTTGAAAGTCAAATCATTGTTGTCATAGAGATATGTGTTGCTTTATTCTCTTAGGAACCAAGAAGAACAGTGAAATATTATGAGACACTTGATCAATTGTTTGTATTGTATATAAGTATTGATAGACACATGCATAGATAAGGGCAAATGTGACTGAGTGTGGTATCATGCCAGGTGTTCACAACATGCTAGACACAGTGAAGGCAGCACTACATCTCCAAGTATCTGAAATACTGTTGGTGGGACATTAAACCCAACAAATATTTTTATATGACATAATTTTTTTTAAGAAGTTTACATTCATCCTTTTTACCATAGCAGCATGTAAACTTGGAGTTTTCACTGCCCTGCACGTTGTTTATATAGGATAGAAGGTTACAGACATGGAGCGGGCAGGTGGCAGTGGTGTGGGGGTGTATTTGTTAGCCCTAAGCTTGCAGTTCTATTAATAAAATATAGGGTGGGGATAGTGTTCAATAGCTTTAATTTTTATAAAATGTCACTTTTGTCATAAAAAATTTATATAAAAAAGACCAATTTAATGCGGTGTAGATTTTCTTATTCCAGCTGGTCAAGTGCTGGGTGCCGTGGGGAAGGGGGTGTATGTGTTAATGTCAGGTCTAGATATAGAACGGGCGTGCGCAGCATCAGGGCCTTTAGGGTGAGGATTTGTTTCTATGGCTGCCAACAACAGTTTAGTCTCTGTAACATCCTGATCTTGAGAGTGCATACTGTTGAAGTTTGTTCATCCAAAACTTGAGGATTTCTAACTATATACATTGTTCAAGTAAACAATGACATGTATTTGTAAAAAAAGTGACCATGCTTTTTCGTGTGTCAAACATATTAAGGATTATCTGTATATTTTTTTTCAGATAAAACATATCATAACTGAAAATTCCATTGTATGGTAAACATTCAGCATATTTGCTTAGCAAAAAAACAAACATTTGATAAACAATATGGCAGTATGAACTTAACAGAGATATCTAGCACTTTTAGAGCCATGATGTGGAATTATTTAAACAATGCATAGTAGGTTTTAAAACAGTCCAGAAAAGACAATGTGTTTGCTCATATCAATCAAAACCCGCATCAAAGCTAATTAGGAAAGAATATGGGTTTTTTTTTCAACAATAGAATTCCACATACTGGCTCTTTGATCATTTTCCATTGTGCTTTCAGCCGATGTTTGCATCATAGAATGTCACACACATGTATCCTAAGATTGACAGATCCAAGACCTCGTGCTATTAGTTCAGTTCAGTAATTTATTCTTGCAGCCTCCAATATATTGGGCATCCAAGGAAAAGGGGTGTATGTACTAATGTCAGGGTTAGATATAGAGCGTGTGGGTGGAGCGGCAGGTCCTGTAGGGTGACTATGCTTGCAATTCCTTGAAATGGAACTTTACATTTGTTTCAGATATTTATATCTTATAAATGTATATTGCACACAGACATTAAACAGATAATAAGGATCATACCTGTAGTTCAATGTCTCAGTCACTAGTTTTTACAACAGATCTACGTTCTGCCAGAATGGGTTTGTCATTATCTCAAAATTCAAAATGCCAGTTTAATTCCCCACACACATGTAAGAACTGTCAAATGCATGAAAACTTATTATGAAAACAATTAAGTGCAGTTAGGTGATGAGTATATAGCAAATATATATATTGACATATACAGGAATAAGCTGAGATATCATAAAGGGAACTTAGAAATGCTTGTTTCTTCACCTTGATGGGTTTGGGGATTTTTTATGTCATGATCACGTCACCATCCTCATTAGTGTTGCCCACTTATTAAACTTTCTCATGCAAATGATCAACTCACGGATACTGGTGGGCTTTTTCAATCTAGCATCAAGCCGTCTAGGTGGGCTGAACAAGGGTGTGTACGTATTGATGAGTGGCCTTGATATAGAGCGATGTGTTCTGTCTGCAGGGCCTCTGGGGTAAGTTAGATCAAGCTCCAATCAGTCATTATAGTTCATTTCAATAAAAATTTCTCTTCTGTTATCAGTACAGTTGAACCTCGTTATCTTGATTTTGAAGGGACTGACATTTCCTCAAGTTATGAATACAATCGACTTGTGAATTGTTAAATTTGTACCATGTGCATAAGAACATTTTACAGTGGGTGAATAGGAAAAATGTGGTGCTTTTATTTAACTTTTTATTATTTGTTTATTTAAACATAAATAAGTAGAGTTGCAACTCATAAAAGCATACAAAATGTAAATACAAACTAAAGCACACATCTTTTTAGCACATCAATACAATAAATCAATGGAAAATGGACAGAAAATATGAATATAACGCTTGTTTACATAACTAGGAAACAGTGAAGCATAACAATTACTCTAGCATAAATCCAAATAGTCAGGCTCGCGTGTTACAGTTTATCTACTTACGTCCTAATTAGTTCCCCACTCCAGTTATCCTACCAGGATGGGGCCCTTCGCTGGATTGTTCAGCTTATAGTGGTGTGTCAGATGCAGACATGGTGGAATAATGATGCAATCACTGGCATCGTTGTTTATAAACATGAATTACTCGTGACTTTAATCACTCAGATCAGCGGAAACGAGTAGCTGCCATTTTTGTCATTTGACAGTTTGCTCAAACACTTAATTATTTTAATTAGTTTCACAGTTTTGATTGAGAGCAAAATGTTTAACACCTCTGCAATCGAGAGCCTGTCAGGGCAGATCGACTTAGACCAGGAATAATAAAGTTGATGTATTGACTTTGGGACCAGTAAAATAAATAGTCTTATGATTATTATCCACATTTATTGCATCGACTTATCAACTATTATTTATATTTAATATATAAGGATTAAGTAGAGACTGCTCGTTTTCATTAACATATGTGTAAGTATCGACTTAGTAAGGGACGAGTTAATGAAGTTTGATTGTACATACTTACGTTTATTTAGAAGATGAGGAAAAATCACAATTACTTAGATGTTGTGAATTTTAGTTGTGTATTTTAGATTTTTTATTGTATTTATTTCTGACTTTCAAAGTTCTTATCCAAATATACTATAGTCCTTTAACTTTGGAAGTGGTTGTATTTATACTATAATTAATACAAAGTTTCTCATTTTTTCTCTTTTTGCTGTTAAAATTCCAATAGGATAAATTGCAAATAGGATAAATTGCAAATAGGATAAATTGCAAATTAGTATAAAATGGACACTTGGTTTAAGATTTATGTTGAATAGTTTACAAGAAAAACAAAACAACACCCTCTGGTCAGAATGTAGATCTGAATCTAATGGTTCTCAATCCCTGGTTCTTGTTGCCTGTATAATCACTGACACACAGTTATATTTCTCCCAATTATATTTCTCCCAAAGATATAAATAATTACTCTCCCACTTAATTATGTTTCACTCTTGGTTCTATACTTTAATTTCTTGTCTTTTAAAAGAGCACCCGCAACAATTTAAAGATATTAAAAGAAATTTAAATCTATGAAATTAAACATAAAAAAATCATAAAATAATCATAAAATAATCATAAAATGACTACTAGATTGTGGGATATCAATAAAAAACATCATCAATAAAGATTCTGGGAATTCTTTAAACAAAAAATCATGAAAAAATATTATTTAAATATTATTATAAAAAATGTTGGTTATTTTTTCTTAAATGAGTAATTAAATAGAATCTTTTTAACATGTAACATTTAGAAAAGATTTGTGTACTTTTTCATTTATGACTTATATAAGTCTGGTAATTTATGTTGATTAAATCTAAAATATTTACACTTTCCTCTTAAAGATTCTTGTGTTGATCTGTTCCAGTATCATGCAGGCCTGTTGTGATGTTGCATTCAAATATGCTCATGAGAGAACATGCTTTGGTGAGAAGATTGGACACTTTCAGGTAAGGAAACATGTCAAGGTTGTCTACTTTGTTTTTATGGGAAAAGCATTAATAGCATGCATCAGATGCACAATTCTACTTACACTATATATACACTAGTCAAAATTTCCAAGTGCACACTTTGTATTTTATGGAATACCTGATAAAAACTGACAATGAAATACTTGAAACTTATTGAAAATATTTTTGCAATATGTCCCAGGTAGTTCAGGTAGGTACTCGAGTAAAATAAGACAATACTCTTTTAAGAAAATATCAATTTATTTCATAGGTGTTTAAAACAAAATTCACACTTCTAATAACGGGTGTGTCCTCCTCTGGCACGAATGACAGCTTGGCAACGCTGGCGCATCGACATGATGTAATTGTGTAGAAATCGCTAAAGCAGGTTGTTCCAAGTGTGGACGAGGTCCTGTCATAGTTGAAGATCATTCTGATGTTGGCGTATTTGTCTCACACAGCGCCCGATCTCATCCCACACGTGCTCTATCGGGTTCAGGTCAGGACTGCACGGAGGCCAGTTAATTGTCCTAATGTTATTGTCACGAAGAACATCTCTTGTTGATCTAGCTACTTGACACGGTGCGAGATCGGGCACCTACCTGAACTACCTGGAACATATTTAAAAAATATTTTCAATAATTTTTAAGTATTTCATTGTCAGTTTTTATCAGGTATTCCGTAAAATACAAAGTGTGCACTTAGAAATTTTGATGAGTGTAATGTTCCAAATAAATTCACACACAATAAAGTATCTGTGGTTTAAGTGTTGATTTGTTTTGAGGCTTTCATGATTATGTAATGACATGCCCACAGTCTGCTGTCTAACCTTGGGCTGGTCATCGTGAACACGTGGGGAAACTCCGTTACCTGATTGGCTAAAGGGTCCTGTCAATCAACATCTGAGCAAGGGTCAGTTATTAAGATGTGATTTTTATTTGTGTATTTTAGATTTTTTACATTATTTACCACCAATTTCCGAAGTGCTCATGCAAATATACTATACCCCTTTTGTTTTGATGATGGTTGTACCTTTGCTAGAATAAAATAACATATTTTCTTGCTATGGCAAGAAGATCAGCCACTTTTGTGTAAGGACTGTAAGAACATTTGTGTCGGCAGTTTAAGGCATGCTTTACTTTGTCATATCCTGTATCCATTCTTGATTGAGCACTTGGTCAGTTCAAGGCATGCATTACAATGTCATATCCAGTATCCATTCTTGATTGAGCACTTGGTCAGTTCAAGGCATGCATTACAATGTCATATCCAGTATCCATTCTTGATTGAGCACTTGGTCAGTTCAAGGCATGCTTTACAATGTCATATCCTGTATCCATTCTTGATTGAGCACTTTGTCAGTTCAAGGCATGCTTTACAATGTCATATCCTGTATCCATTCTTGATTGAGCACTTGGTCAGTTCAAGGCATGCATTACAATGTCATATCCAGTATCCATTCTTGATTGAGCACTTGGTCAGTTCAAGGCATGCATTACAATGTCATATCCAGTATCCATTCTTGATTGAGCACTTTGTCAGTTCAAGGCATGCTTTACAATGTCATATCCTGTATCCATTTTTGATTGAGCACTTGGTCAGTTCAAGGCATGCATTACAATGTCATATCCAGTATCCATTCTTGATTGAGCACTTTGTCAGTTCAAGGCATGCTTTACAATGTCATATCCTGTATCCATTCTTGATTGAGCACTTTGTCAGTTCAAGGCATGCTTTACAATGTCATATCCTGTATCCATTCTTGATTGAGCACTTTGTCAGTTCAAGGCATGCTTTACGATGTCATATCCTGTATCCATTCTTGATTGAGCACTTAGTCTCATTAGTGACAATGTGATAAAGGTTTTTTATGTATGACAAAGTATCTAACACTATTAAACAACTGAGTTTAAGTACGCTGCAAATATCAGACTTCCATTGATTATTATTTATTTCATGAAGTCTATCATACGTCCCAAATGGTTGGTTAATTTCGAATAAAGTGATATTGACTGAGGTACTATATGAAAGTTGAAATACAGTGTACAACAAAAAATACTGAAAACAATACTAACATAATGAATGTAAGTTACAAAGTACAAATAAGCAAACTATAAATACTACAGATATGTGGAGGGTTTTTTTGCACAATATGTAACAATCATTTCTAAGATATATTATTTTCATTATCTGAGTTAACGGTGGTAATCACAATGGATTGAATCAACAACTTTTCAATCACCCTCTGTCGGTTCGATGCTAAGTTGAGGCAATAACTTCTATTGGGTAAGTCATTCAGGAGAACTGTGGAGAGCCCTGACATGTGTGGGTCTTCCTCTTACAATAGTAGATGATGCCAATTAGATGATAAGTTATTTTGGTGCAATGTATATGTATCTTTTAATACACAACCAACACTGTAAATCCCAAGAAGATGTCAGCTTGTATACAGCTGCTAATACTGTGATAGCATGCTGTGAACAGCTTGAAATGGAAATTATAATGTATGATGCTGGAAGGCTTTTTTATATATGAGTTGAATGGTTCATGAATTTTTCAATTCTCGTAAATGTTAAGTGCTAATATTTTTACAGCACGATAATGAAAAAAAGTAATTTTGATGCTAAAGCATGATTATCAAGGTACATTTAAGGAACATTTCAAAAGGTATGATGGTTTTATATATGCATAAAGTTGTAATTTCTTTTATTCTCAGATGATCCAAGCCAAGTTAGCTGACATGTATACAACCCTGAGTGCTAGCAGGTCATATGTGTACAATGTGGCTCGGGCTATTTCAGCCGGTCACATGCACCCCAATGTAAGTCTTTGTTTGTGAGTCTGGTTTGTAGAGTTGATGCAGGGGTGTGATTTTTCCGCGGAAACATGGATTTCTGCAGATTTGGATTGGCCAAGGCCCATTTCTGCAATTGGCATAAATTTGAGGAGAAAATTTTAGGGGGATCGGGGTGTGAGTGGGTAGGTGGGAAGCGGTCACCTTGGAATTAGTTGAAGTTCCTCGGAGTTGACAAGCGACCAACTAGAGGACAGAATTCCCTGAGGAACACTAAATTGGCGTAGACAAAAACCGGATTCAACTTACCAAGCTGAACAATTTGTAACATGCAATTTCATTGGTTGTTACCAAACTGTTCATCCAATTATAAAATTTGTCTCTACGGCGACAAGCTAGAGGACAGAATTATCTGAGGAAAATCAATCAGCTCAGCGATAACTCATCCTGTTAAGTTTTGATGGCGACTGTTTACAACTAGAAAATTAGGGTGGTAAAAAAGCCTGAAAATGTCACGGATTATTGAACATACGAACGATTCTCACTTAGTAAGGCATGTAGCTGCGGAATGTAAAATCAAATTCATATGGGAATGGTTAGAAAGTGTAATTGAACTTGTTGATATTCGTGTAGCTCTGTCCCAATTTATCAGAAAGATCGACAGTCCAGGAAAGTGTATGTGTTTTCTTTGTGAGATAACCATATCGTATGGGTCTCGAGGACATGTTGCTCTAGTTAGGTCCTATAGTAGAATAATATAATAAAATAAAACTTTTGTGGACTTAAGAAATTCAGAAATCCAAAAAATATATGCATCTTTTTTGTTGCTTGGCTTTAGCTATTCATCTCTTGTCAGTCACATTGTTGTATATGTATTATGACTTCACATAATACGTATCCATGTAAATATGCTGGATTGTTTAGAGAAATGCTATTTTTTTACTTATGGGCTAGTTTTTGTTGTTGTTCATATGACATTGTTAAATATACAGCCACACTATCATGTAGTCCCTGTCTTGTAATTCTTGTCATCTCCTATTTTCCCAACTCTACTTACAGTGAACAGCTTTAATGTACTTGAAGAGTTTTAAGAAAAACATAAAATGTCTATGGCAAAAGCAAAAACATCGTCAATCATTACTTGCTTGAAATACTTATTTCTATGTTAATATGCTAAATTGTTATGAGAAATACTTACATTTACTTTTTGTACTTATAATTTAACAAATTCACTCATGTAAAGATATAAAACTATTTCTTATGTGATGTGGTATTTGTAAGTCTGGGCTTTGAACTGCCCATGTTTTAGTGAAGAGAAAGATAAAATACAGTTTGGGGATTTTGAAGAAGGGGTCTCTGGAAGAATTTAAGACCACTTTCTTAAAGCTGAAAATCTTTTTTTTAGGGCGGGGGGTGGGGGGGGGTGGCTTTGCTCCCTGGACCCCATGCCTAATGCGGCCTCCAAATCCCTCGCCGAAAATTTACCTCCCTTTTCATATCTGACCAATTACACCCCTGTTGATGTCTTCGTTAATGTGTATATAAAAGAATCAAAATTGTTGTCTATTATCTTAGAATGTTAACAATGATTGTGTTTATAAGTCAAACACTGAATATTAGTGACAGATAATATCATGATTTATATGTTATTACCATTTGACCTGCCAAATAAATCTGTCCTGCAGGACTGTGCTGGCTGCATCCTCTACACAGCAGAGGCTGCCACCAAAGTGGCTCTGGATGCCATTCAAATTCTTGGTAAGGAAAACTTAACCATTCTGTGTACTCAATTTTTAATAACAAATTATTCTAAGCTTTGAGCTATCTGCTCACAGTTTCATGTCAGGGTGACAAGATCTACATTTAAACATTCAAATAGTATTGGAAGCATTCTAATCAAAATTGACACCATTTCAAAAATCCTGATCAATTTAAGTTTAGCAGGTTGAGATTTAATTTTTAGGGAACTGCAATGCATCACCCTGCCCCTTTTTTGTGCCCCTATTTGAGCTCTAGAATAATCCCTAATCACAGTGGCTTTACAAGGTAAATTCTTCAGATATGGAAGATAAATCTGATTAAATCCCCACAATTTTGAACCAAATCCATCAATTTATTGTGGATATGCATTGAAATCAGCAGTAGCACATTGTTGTAATTACTCCTGAGTTGCAGTAATGTAGGGTTTGCTAATACCAGTCTGGATCAGTTTAGTATTTACGTCATACTTAAGGACGATTTCTACAATAATAATCCTTTCATAGAATTTTCTAATTTTTTGATAAGCGTAGTAGAATTCAATGGCGAGTTCGAAAATGAAAAGTTAAATAAGGTTGTTGGGCTACTTTCTCAGAAAAAAACAAAGTTTCCATGGTATCCAATTTGGTTAAATCTTAACTTTATTTTATTTATGTTATACTTCAGTAATTATTCCTTTTGTACATTTTTTCAGCACAATACAGCCATTTTGAATTTCCTCACAGGGTAAAAATGAAAGAAAAAACACACATGTTCTGCAAATAAATAAAAGATTAAATAATAATCCTTTCATAGAATGTTTTTATTTTTTGATATACACAGTAGAAGTTAATGGTGAGTTCGAAAATGAAAAGAAAAAGTAAGGTTGTTGGGTTACTTTTTTAGTAAAAATGAAGTTTCCATGGTAACCAATTTGCCAAAACTGTAAAAAAAAATGAAACTTTTAACTTAAATATCTAGAATTGATGTTATGCCTGGCTCACTTAATAAGTCACAAAAATAGCACAAATTTATCTCAAATATTGAAAAATAATATGTCTGTGTTAATTTTGAAATGTCCAAATAATATTCAACTATCTCCTTTTTGAAGAGTAAAAGTCAGCGATTATCTCCCCTAGATTTGTCTGAATGATGCGCAAAAGTTACTACCGAAAATGTCCTTAATATTTAATTCTAATGTCAGATACAGTAGAGTGGATTTAGTTTAAACTGATGTAGCTCAGACTGTAAGAGCTCCAAATATATGAGATTTATTTTCACCTTGTATACAAAACAAAAAGATTTTCCTATTGATTGTATAAAATGTTTTTGATTAAAACCTTTGTTAGGTATACAGGATTTAATGCTAGCCACTGTCACACATTTTGCACTGCAGGTGGAAATGGCTACATCAACGACTACCCCACTGGCAGATTCCTCAGAGATGCTAAACTGTACGAGATTGGTGCAGGAACCAGTGAAGTGAGACGTTTAGTCATTGCCAGGGCTATTAATGCTTTCTACAAATAACAGCCAATCATATCAATGATCTCATTTGCAGGCCAGGTTTTTTTTGTCAGGACAATTTTTCTACCACTAGATTTTGGTTCTTTATTAAAATCAGTTTGGAAAACAATATGATTGGTAATCTGTTAATGTTATGACAGGAATGTTGTAAACAGAAATTATGCCAAATGTGATAATTATACTGTGTATGTTATTTTACATTGTTTGGAAATGTATATTACAATATACCTATGTGCTTTGTTTAGATGATACAGATATTGTATTTATTAAACCATATTTATATTTGATGGCACATGCATTTCATGTCTAAAATTAGGCAATTCTTAAACAGGTATATATATAATAAAATTGTTGGATCAATCATGTTTTTGTTTATCTTTCAAAATTGGGATTAAAAGGAAAAGTGTTTGAAGACAGTAAGTCGTACACTTTTTTTTTTTCAATTGTGAAAAATATATAAAAAAGAAATGACATATCTTTTGTTAATGAATTGACCTGTAAATACATTAATATGAGTAAAATGTGAACAAAGATTGCATTTTTGAGTGTGTGTGTGTCTGTGTTTATATATCAATGCAATTTTCTTTTTGTAATAAGTATGAAAAGATAAAGAATGCTATTTTAAGTTAGTGAACTTTTTGCATGGTTAGTATCTTTTTATGTAATATTTTACACCATGTGGACCTCTTGAAATAAAATCAACTAAAGATCATTTGATTATTGTTTATTTACAAAACAAATATACAAATATTGCACATAAAACAATAACGTTGAATAAAATGAGCAAACTGAGATAGAAGTATGTTGAAGACTGTGATGTCTAGTTACATCCTTAAAGTTTTAATGAGGAAATTCTGCAAAATCACTTCTTCTTGAGATGAACAATGACAATAAATCAAGATAATACAAGGAGCATAGAAATGCATAAAGTAAAGAACAGTAAGCCATGAAAACCAGTTTCTTGCTCATTTTGGGGGAAACATACACAATGGTATGTAAAACTACGTGACTTTTATACTCATATTCATTTGTGTATACATGTTAATTTTAAAAAATAATGAATTATGCTCTGCATGTTTTTTTTATTCAAATTTCTGAAATGTTCTTATAACACAATGCATGTCTTGTAGGAAATTGATAAATCTAAAAACAACCTTACAAGCACTTATTTTGCAAATTACACATTTTTGGCACACATTTTAACCTTAACTTCATTAACAGGTTCAAGTAATTAATATCACACCAATAAAAGAATAACTTTTTCCTTTGGTGAAATGAAATAAAATTGCCATACTGAAGGTTAGTTAAAAGAATTATTGTTTTGTTGGCAACGCTACAATCTTCTTCTGGCCACATTATTTCTTGTTTATTGTAAAATTCAATAAAAATGCAAGAACAACACAAATATAGAATGTATTAAATATTATGTTGCATATTATTGTAATAACAAAACTCTGCTTTATAAAAAAAAATGCAAACGGCTTACATAGTTGGATATATTTAGTGTTGTTTTAAAAAATCTTTATAATCATTTGGTCTTTTGAAAAAATTAGCGTGTCTGATTTAATGGAAAATGGCTTGCAAACCAGTCTTCATTTTTAGGCCCATGTATGATATTTGCAGTAACAAGACTCACATGTACAGACACAATGAAAAAATGTGACTCCCTACAATAAGTGGTATATGAACATTTTTAATGAGTTAAATTTAAAGTCTTCTTTCTTCACAAGATTAGTAAAAGAAAGTTCACTTACTTAACACCAATCTGTACTAATGCCATCTCATGTTTAACATAAATAAAACTTCACCCAATGTTGATGGTAAAAAAAAATCTTTTATCCACTCATTTTGCAGGTAATCTATAAATAAATTTGGATTTCCCTCTTATTTTGAGATTCACACCATATCTAGATTCATTCAAAAAAAAAAAAAAAAAAAAAAAAATCATTCAAAAAGTCAGAAGAGCTGAACATACTGAATGGCTCAAAATTAAGATCCATTTAACATTCAGTGTAGGCATATTTTCTACTGCTAAGTATAATGAATGTATAAAACTGTAATACAAGCATGACCAGACTAATGAAGCTACATGTGCTAATACCCAACAGATCTGGCCATGACGACAAGAAAATACAGTAATGAAAGTTAGCTGGAAAAAAACAAATCCTTATCTCACAGATCCCAACAGTGCTGGCTGGTCTGGATCAACACTTATGCCTGAGATTGTTAAGTCTGACTAAATGCCTAATTTAAGGGATGTAATAAATAGAAATGATGATGCTTAAAAACAACATACTGTATTTTCTCTAGGTATTAGGGCACTGTGTTTTAAGACTCCCCTATTTTTCACCCTAATAATTATAATTTATACTTTACAGTTTTTGGGACAGTTAATGAATTTTTTTTCTGACTTTAATTTGAGACACATCACACACACCTGCTGACGGTCAGAGTGGAAGTCCACAATACAGCTCTTTTATATCTGGGCATCAACACAGTTTTGGAAGTAAGTTTATTGATTGTATTTATGCCATATGTTCAAGTGGCATAAACTGAGACAAGTTGAAAAGAAAGCAGCCGTGCGTTTTTTGTGCCTTCTTCGTTACTTGTTAATCTTTTTTAGAAAAAGAGACATAAAAAATAAATCTTATTTGTGAACATGCAATGTCCTGCTGCATTTATTATTGATTAATTTCAAGCAAACATTTATACTTTAATTACATATTAAATGTGATTCATCCAGTGAATCATATTGACAGTTTCAACAAGTGTGTCCAGAGAAAAATTGTTAAATGTATTGTGCCATGTGGTAGATCATAAGACACAATGCTGACAATTAAACATATCATCTCTGAGGTTTTTGGACAGTATTTACAGTATATTTTTTATTTGTAAGTGTCCAAGTACATAATTCATAAGGTGAATACGGTATTACTGACCATTATAAACACGGCACATCAAGTGCATTACTTTGTTTAAAACATTGGTAGGCACACTTTGCCAGCAAACAGTTCTGATATCACAGTAAAGAAGATGGCCAAGATGAAGAGAACATAGGAGGTCCCCACTTGTGTCTGGTTGGGTAACTTGTATGGCTGGCCCCCAATCTCATCTATAGCAAACCCAACAGGAAATATGACGGCCGCCAGACAGAACAGGGTCACTGAAAATGTAACGGTTGTTCAATTAAAAAGTACAGTCAAATACACACTGTTGTATTTTGTTGGAGGAGATTTTCACAGAACTTTATTTCAAAATGTTACTTTATCTTTGCTTTCATATAAATAAGTTGTATATGTGAATAAAATTTACAGTTTTAGAAAATAAAAAATCTTATCATTTTTCTGCTTTAGTACTTGTAATTTTAACACGAAAAGTTAAATCAAACTATAATCTTTAACTAGATGGACATTCTGGGATCATTTGTCAATCATGTTACCTGCAGTTGTCAGCTGAGTTTTTGTTGGGGAAAGCAAGATCATATTATTTAAGATGAACTAGAGTTATGGTTCTTGTTCATTTCACATCTACATGTCATAAGGTGTACATGTTTCAAGTGAATTCATGTTGAATTCCAGAAAAAAATATTTTAATCAACTAAATTAATGACTGGTGAGCTACAGTAATGGTTCTTGTGAACTGAACTTCTACACTTTATGTTCTAATTAGGAATTTATTTTAAAGTGTTGAATTTACGCTTTGGACAAAAAAATGTGATGACATTTTCGCTGCCAAAGCAACGACAAAGTAAATTGTGATCCCTATGGTATGTGTCTACCATGCTATGCAAGTGACAATTCAAGTTACTTTCAAGAGAAAGTAAAATATTTGTTGTGTTACCTATGTCCATGAATGGTTGCAGCCAGTACATGTATGGGAAATAACTTGGCAATTGTACAATTTTCTTCTTGCCAATTTTAACTTTCTACATGTAAATAATAGGGTACCATTCTCATATCCCTATTATATATTATACTTTCCTGTTACTTCCTCTTTGTTTCTGTACTAGCTTTCTGCTAAACATAGTTTGTTTTCTCCATGTATACTTTTATTTTACATTCTATTAACCCTTTCATTCATAGTAAATTTATAGGGTTTTAAAAATTCACTTGATTTTCCTGATTTTCTTAGAAACCGTTTTAAATATTTTTAAAGACATGCATTTTTGGCATATAATTATATAACCTAGATTAAACTAGTCTACTAATGAACCCTTAGTTGTGTTGATGCAGCTAATGATGAAAGGAATAATTGTGAATGCTTTACAAAGGTGTAAAATGGCGTATGCATGAGCTAAAGGGTTAAACTAAAGTTGTTTAAATCTCACAATCACTATGTTTATGTTGTATACACATTTATTGGCATGTCTGTTTTTAATATTGCTTGATCCTTACTTGGATATGTTTATATTTACCACATTTCTTGTCTTATCTCTGTAACAAGGAAATTAAAATGAGAGAAGTTGGTTGGCAGTAACAGTGAATTGATGCAAGTAGAGAACTTGTTTCAATGATTCACAATATATTTGTAATTTTTTAACAAAATAATTGAGTTAACTTTAATATGAGGTCTTCATTAAGTTGCATATGCTTTATTTAGATCCCAGGGTTGTCATTAGGAGGCGGCTGGCGGCCGATTTGACCGCCTCAAATGAAAATCGGGCCGCCTCAAATTTGAAGAAAAAAAAAGAAAATCGGTCAAGAGCATGCCCCAGACCCCCCTAGCAGCGCTTCATGCCTTTGGCGCTCATATAGCCTAGCCTCCTCAAAAGTTAATTGAGACTGCTCAAAATATTTCTAGTGACAACCCTGAGATCCCACAAAGAATGGAAAGATTTCTTATAAAAGAATAATAATATCATTTTAATGTGGCCATGCCATTGGGAAACTTTAATTTTCTCCGTTGTTTTCAATTTATATATCAAAGCAATCTTACTTGCAGTAAATGCAATCCATCGTGCATATTTGATCGTAGTTCGTTTCCAATGGGAGACAAACTGCAGCACACAAGTGACTGTAAGGCAGACAATGCCACAGGAAATGAGGATCAGAGTCAGCATCCATTCCAGGGAGAGCCGTGGGAAGAAGCAGATTTCTGGTCGACCGTACACAACCTGGCAGTGCTGGGTCAGCCCAAGTCGCATGTTACCTGCAAATAAATTGGACTGAAAGTTATTTACTATAAACTCAATGTGATAAATACGTTTAATATCTCATTAGCATGCTGGGAGCTGTCTGATCTGGAATATTTGCTGAATTGGCTCTATCACAATATACTATATATATTTTTACTACTTACACAAAAGCAAGAACTGCTAAATAAGCATATGCTTTATATGACAATAACTAACTAAATCTAGCATTTTTAGCAATATCATATGCACTAATCAGAAACATAACACTGCCCCTCAGGTCTATTCTGCAGGTCCCAATTCAATTTAAAAAAAACAGGAGAGACCCATGCACAGCATCTTGAACTCCTCTTTTGGTAAGGCATTTAGCCCGTCTTAGGTAACTGTAGCACAGGGTATCATAACTGGTGTGAAAATGAATTTATTATTTGCATTGGAAGACAACAAAGAGACCTAAGAAGTACTTAAAATCATAATGAAATAGCAAATAGAAAACGCTTAATACATAATACATGTACCTAACTCTAACATCATGGAATTAAATACATTTAAATACAAATATTATTGCTCTAATATTAATTAAATACAGAATACAAGAAATACTTTTACTATAGCTAAAGTTCAAAAAGATGCCACTGATAATCCTGGTGTAGCCATTCATAATGCATGCTTTAATCAATAAAACCTTAATTCCCCTGGTTAAGAATGTCAAGCTTTAATTCTGTTTTTAAATAACTTCCACCACATTTTGATAAAACACTATGGCTATGTTTAAATTGTTTTTCGTAAGCTATTTTGATGACAGTCTCTACACAAATGCTCCATTACAATTGGGTTGGCAGATACTTGTTTGTTTACAATCGGCTGCCAATTCTACCTTAAATTATTGATTACTTTTGTGTTCACAAGGAAAATACACAATACTTTTGGAGACTCAGGTGCATGCTTACACAAGTGAATATAGCCGGTACAGTAACTGTGTACAAAAAAATACAAATCAATGGACAACTACAAGTTCTATTCTATATACACATTATACAGTGCGGAAATACAGTATAACTTCTAACAAGTATGTTAGGTCACAACAGGATTATTAAAATGTGTGCAAATAACTTGGTATGTTGATGTACCAGAAGAATGGTTGATAGGCTTAAGGATTACCCTTATTATTTTATGAACAAACCATTGTGAAGTTTTCTATAATATTCTCCCACTTTCGACAGAACACCCAATTTATCGTGACAATTTTTTTTAGACATTTCATAAAATTTTATGACCGTGCGACAGCTGTTGCACACAATATTGTACAGGATGAATTAGTTTAATAAATATCATGGAGCAAATATTAAAAAGACACTGTTCACCTGAGTTCCCAGCTAATTTCAAATACACTATAAAGAAGTGACAACAGACGATCTGTCACCGCTACATTACTTATGACGGTGCCCGGATGCAGTAGCCAGGCAACCGAACATATCAGCCATGTGAATGACTGAATCGTATAGTGCGGTTAAGCGAGGATTACTATACAGGCAGAAATACTGCAAAATACCATATTTGCCCACCCATAAGTCAAGTTAAAACGGGTCCTAAAATTGCTCCGAAAACTCTATTCAACTTATGGGCGAGGTATCAAGAAAAAAAAGATACGCTGATTTAGGTCAGCGCCTATGGACAGATACATCAATAAACCTGTTTCTATGCTATTCCACTCTAGATATAACACTATACCACCTCGACTTATGGCCGGGTTGTAGTAAAATCCAAAGCATTAAGACTCATAAAATCCACCTCGACTTTTGAACAAAGTAGACTTATGGCTGGGTAAATACAGTAATAAGGGATGTACATCGAGATCTATCAATATCTGAACATTTGTTATGTGTATTCGAATCATATTCGTATATTCGGAATGAATTTATATCCAAGTGGCACATTACATGACTTTTTTTCATTAGGTTTGGTGTTTTTTCATTTTAAAATGTATTATTTCTGCAATAACTGAAATTACTAGCCTTAATTTGTGCTGAAGCAATACTATAAATCCACTATTACCCTGTTTTTTTTAGTGAAGGACAAGAAGTGGTGTTTCTTTACTTGGTCAGCGATAATTTGCAAAAAAACAATACAGTTACCGTATTCACTCGTGTAATCGCCGCACTTTTTTACCCGATTTCATCGTTAAGGAGTTGGGGGTGCGGCCATTCTATAGGTGTAAGGCCTTGGGACATTTTTTCTAGAACGATTCTGCCGAATTTTGGGACGCCATGCGTCTAGATGAGCTCTCTAAGTAGGAGGTTAACGGACAATATGAACGAGATAGCGCCGTTCTATGCTTTTGTCTAACCAACATGAACATATTCCATAATTTATAAATGACTTTCTAGTTTTATCTCTTGTATCATATTTCTGAATGTTTGCATCATCAAACAATTTCACCCAGCTGTCATGTGCACACTACCAAGCAGATCAAAGGATTTCATAGTAGAGCCGATAAAACAACACAGCTTTGATACGAGCCGACAATCTCTTTAAAGTTGCATTTCATAGGCAGGAAATATTGATGTTTAACTCCATTCAGCTTGTCAATAAAATGAAACCTCCATATAAAATTAACAGGACAGTTGATCAAAGCGAAATGTACATATATGAACTAAGGTTTTTTTAAAAACAAGTTTGTGAAATGACATGTATACGGAAATATTTTAAATCTATACGGAATTTTTTTATCATATTTCTATGAAAATAAAATGATTTAAAGTTCATGTCCATTCATACGTAACAATGAATCACAATAATAGGTACAAGTTTGTACATTACCTGTTACTGTTAATTGTCACTAATCGACACGTTATTCTCATCTCTCAGAGCCACTAATTGACAAGTTATTCTCACCTGTCCGCTGGACCCCAGAGAAGACGGTGACATGTTGAGAAGGTGCGAGATATCTTATTGACACTTGACATGAGTAGCTCAATCTGCCTTTAAAAACCTACCTACCAAACTTTAACAATTCTCCCAAATTGTCAAACACAGCGTATCTCTAATATTGTCACTCCAACCTTACCTTCAAATCGCCGAATACCTAAAAAAAATTTCAATGATTCTCGGTACGTTACTGAACAACCGTCATTGTCTTTATCGATATATGCGGTATTGACGATATAGCAGAGCTCCGCTGGATAAACTGTGCGGCCTTTATATTTTTTCTTCAGATTTTGCGGTCATTTTGGGGGTGCTGCCATTACATTGAATAAGGATTTTTTCTTCAAATTTTGCGGTCATTTTAGGGGTGCGGCTATTACACGGGTGCGACCATTACACGAGTGAATACGGTAACAATCTAGGTTAAGATGGCCTGAAATACCCCAGATAATTTATGTATTATTAATTGGTCACCTTAAACTTAAGTGCCTTTTTGTTACGCATTGTACTTCATACAATAACATTTACAGTTTAAAGACATGTTGCATAAAAATAACTTATTTGTTTTAACATATGGCATGTTAACTTAGAGGAGCTACTTAAGCTCCTTTTGATGTTAATGTATCAGTTTAATAAGACCATACAATAATTCTAATAGATGAAATAGTAAAACAAATACAAAATAGCCCACAATTTTAATTTTTTACTCTATGAAATGCAAACAATGAATTATCACAGTCAATTAGGGCTGTCACGATTAAACTGAAGCGTACCAAATATATTGCGATACATATAGAATGTATTGCAGTACGTACCCCAATATATTGCCATGATTGATCAAACTATTCTTTTAAACCAATTATAATGAGCCACAAATGCCTGAGTGTAATATTACATAGCTTTATAAACTTTATAACAGGTAAACACAGAGACAAGAAAGTGATAGGACTACAAGAAATGTTTGGCGCTCTTAAAAATAAAATCAGTCAGCTCAGCCACCTTGTTTACAATTTGCAACAGTCGTTTTCAATTTAACTGCCGAACAAAAAGTGATGATAATGTTCTACGTATTCTGCAAATCCTATAACAATTTGTCTACATTTAGTAAATTTTAATTCCAATAGATTCATGTTTCAATGCTGCATTCGTTTTTCTTAAATCTAAAAAATGAAATTGTCAAATCAAAAGCCAAAATCTAATTTTAAACTCTTATTGAAAGGAACACCGCAAAGGAAAATCGAGTACCCGGCATTTCCCGACAAGTTTAGAAGAAACTCCCGGCCATGTATTTGACATCATACTACATTTTCATTTCGTTGTTGTTGATTCAATGATTGCTTTTCATTAATATGAGCATCTTTGATTTTGGATGCACAAAATGGTGGCATCAAACAAAGTTTACAAAATATCGTAAAAACTGGTTATACAGGGTTCGGTATTTACTTTTTTGAGAGATGGACCAGTGGTCCAGTAACTTAGAAAACTTACTAGACCCGACCTAAACTGGACTAGACCAAAATGTAAAATGCATAATACAAATTTAAGTAATACTTAAATCAAGTTGTTATATGAGTTCAAGCATTGTGTTGTGTGGTGTTTGAGACATTTATGACTAAAAAATTAGTATGAAACTTAATATTCTCTTAATGCAACTAAGGTATGATTATACTTAATTTTCTAGTCTAATAAAGATATCATACATTGATACTTATATGACTAGAAAGTTAAGTATGACCATACCTACATGACTAGACGTTTTCACACAAATGAACAGGCTAGACTCACATGACTGATTGTCAACCTGCTTTATTTCCCCAGAATAGGATGCAACAAAAGTAGTGAGCGGTGAGCTGTACTTAAGATCATATTAAATGCACTTTACTACTGCACTTAAAGGCATCTCAAAAGCCTTATATAAGTAAGTAAGAAGTAAGAAAGAAAACAAATAAAGATTTATATATATATATATATATATATATATATTGTGAATATACCAATTACGCAATCTTAATATATATTAGGACAATGGTAAGTAGAACAAGTCACATGTTTTTGTTTACAAATATTGTCTTACATCTACAATGAAGTACGAAGATGTTCAACTATTATGCAGAGATTCTGTTAAATTAAGAGAGTGGTTGCAAGACAAAGAATTGCTAGGTAATTTTACAGGGCTATGTGGTGTATGCAGCAAGGATAAAAAAAATTTAAGAACTGACAAAAGCTTCAGTAAAGACAGGATTTGCTGGCACTGTTGTGACAGAGAGTGTGGTAAGAAACTATCTTATTTGCCAGGGTTCTTGGTTTTTCAAATCACATTTGACCCTAGCTCAGATAGTCAAACTAACCCTTCTACTGGGTATATAAATACCCAGCAGAGTTGGTAGCCCACAAACTGAGGCTTGGAAGTGACCGCACCACGGTTGATTGGTTTAATTTTGCCAGGGAGGTCTGCGTTGAATTACTAGAGCAAGAACAAGAGACGATTGGTGGTCCAGGAAAGATGGTTGAAACTGACGAATCGAAATTTGGGATGAGAAAATACCACCAAGGAAAGCGAGTCGAGGGCGTGTGGGTGTTTGCAGGGATAGAACGCGAGAGTAATAGGTCGTTTTTCAGCGCCTCCATTAATGGGCGTCCGGAAATCGCCAGCGTACGCCGAAATTTAAAGTTCAGGAAGTCCGCGGGATGTCCTGTTTAATTGTATTACGCCAGATCACAGAGCGCTCAACGTACATGTGCATTGCTAATTGACCAAATGCATTGTTAATCACCACATGCGCCGTAGGCGTGTATGCTAAGCGACTCCATTAATAAGGAAACAGCAGGTGACATGATCTCTTTCACCATACAACCAGATTGTGGAAAATAGAAGTGCCGCAACGCTTATACCTATTACACAGAAAGATATACGGCCTGGGACAACCATGGTGATTGTTGGAAGGCTTATTCAACGCTGTCAGAGCTTGGGTACATCTATCAGACTGTAAACCACAGCATTAAATTTGTCATCCAGGAAACAGGCTCCTGCACAAATATAATTGAAAGTATGTGGCACGCCTATAAGGAAAGTCTCCCAAAGACAAGAACAGTAAAAACACTGTATGACTCGTATTTCGCCGAGTATTATGTTTGAAAAAGTATCTGTGTGGGTCAGCAGAAAATTTCTTCAAATTTCTTAATCTTAATAAGCGGGTACGAAAAAGAATAGTGCTAGCTCCTGTACAGATAATGCAGGGCATAAATCAGGACGACAGCTTTGTGGATTTCGCCATACAGATGAATGGTATGTTAACGATTATATTATGCTAATGATTATATTATGTTAATGCTTATATTGGGGCTCCGCCCCCAAGCTCGCATCCCTAAACCCAAACCCAAAACATCAACACCTAGCAACGTTTGAAACTTCCACATAGCAACGTTCGCGCACCTTGTTGGGCATGCGCAATAAACATAAACAAAATGGCGGATCTGCACCCACTTAAGTGCAATCTACACATACTTTCGTTAGTGAGATATATGGGATTCAGATTCAGAATGCCCCTTTAAATTATCGATTCTGAAATTGTCCGTTCTGATAACAAATGAAATCCCCCTCACTCCTCATACTCTCTGCATGTCTTACAAATCATAACGTTGCTCTTTTCTTCAAAATCTTATCAACTAAACTCATCTGTTCATTTTGGACAAAACAATCTTATCAGCTTTGTTTTGTCATACAATTTTTTAAGCATCCTTCCTCTTTTGTTTTCGTATTGTCGTCTCGTTTTTTGTCGGATGAAAATCTGAAATTAAATCGACATTTTTGTGTCGTCTTGCACATAGTGTGTTATGAACAAACTGTAAAATAGTCTGTTGTCGTAATACTTTGGATCTCACCATTACAAATAGTATTCGTACTTTTGTATCCCTCGAATTTTTATTTAAATAGTATAAATAATAATAGGACAGTTCCGTAAACATTAGAAAATAAGAAGTTAGATGAAGAAATAAGCATTTGTATCCTGCAGACAAGTGAGTGGGGAAAAAGCCTCTATCTGAAAACACCAGCCAATGAGTGAACACATATGAAGGTTTTTACTCAATATACCACTAAATATAGCACATGCAGGTTTCCCAAGAAACTGTATCGACAAGCGTCAATAGTTTGATTGAGTTTAACCATTATAAATGTTTTTGTTAACTTTTGATTCTTTCGTAGGCGGATTTTGGGCAAACTATGTTCGATTTAGAACACGACCAGTCGGTCCAGCTAGCCTTGGACTAAGCTAGACCGTACCGCCGATCTACTAGTGAATGTTCAGCGTTTTTTTTTTTGCCTCATTGGGAATGGGTCCGGTACCATCAAATTGGGAATTTTTCGAATCGTGGAAAGTGCCAAATTGGGAATTTTCGCGTCGTAAAATTAGGCTAATTGGGAATTTCATGTACAAGGTGAATATATTGCAATATTTGCATAAATGTGAATGGTTAGCATTCTTTGTACGTAAGTTTATTGACTTGAGAGGAATAAAGTGAAAAAAAAGTCTTAAAATATTTTTATCAGCATGTTTATTTGAAACATGAGAATGTTTCAGCAAAGTGATGGTGCAATAAAATATATCACTTTGATGTAGAAAAAGTTAAAAAAAAATTAGTATTTACTGTTGTGGCTCACCCTGGGGCTGCCTTTTATTTAATCTGTAGATATAAAAAAAAGTATAATAATTTACTGATGAAAGAATGTGTACACATAAAAGATATTTAATGTTAACCACTGTTATAAAACTGTCCAGATAAACTAGTCTAAACAAGCAACTTAATTTATAATTATGAAATGTTATGCACTAATGAATAGTATACTCGAACTCTGTATTATCGACGCATCTCTATTACCGACGTATTCCGAATATTTCAACATGCAAATCAACACAGAATGGCTTTAACCTAGATTTCTAAAAATTAGTTGATTATATGGTAAATTTTTGGTTTAGATGTTAGTTGTCCATTACATATTCAAAGTTTATAAGCTGATATTGTCATGCATACACATCAAAGATAAGTCAAACAAGTACGACGATAATACAGTGGTCCATGCTATACATCATCATTCCCCACCCACTTAAAAATACAGTAAATGACAATTTTCAGTTCTGTTTCAGACTGTTGTGACCAGTGTTGTTATTAATATAACCATCTAAACTGAAGTCTTTCTGTTTATAACATTAAAAATATTGATTACTCACTTAGAAAAACAATTCTCAATCGGGACCAAAACGGCAACAGAAAAAAACAACATGGGATCAAAATTCGAGACGATGTGCCATTTAAAGGTTTTAGACATCTTAACGTGCATGATTTAACTCAAAATCTACTGGGTTTTTTTAAAAACAATGCTTGTATTTAAAAGTTATCCATTGCTATTTCATAATACGCTTTTAGTGAAGCATTATCTGCATAAATTCTGAATAATTTGGACGATTGTCATTTTAAAATTTCGTAGCAGCCATGCCTTTTTTTTACGTCAACAGAAAATGCGATTTACGGTAAAGGAATTTCTCGCTGTTAGCCAATCAGCGTATCCCAAACTGGGGAAATACCATCGCGTCATTGTTTTTGCCACAGCGCGTCACACATTCTGTGAATCGACTGGTTTATGTTTCTATTTTCATACCTCGTGGTTTGCCATTAGATATTGCAAACCAGTCTCTAACATTTTGTTCGTATCTATAACTTTTTGATCCTAGCGGCGTAAGTGAAAATGAGTAAGAATTGAACGGAATTTTGTTTGTTTTTGATATTTTTCGATTTTTTGTGTGTTGTTTTTGATGAAATTGGGAAAAATGCTTCTTCGGCGTCATTGGAAAGGGTCCGTTGCCGGAATTGGGAAGGGTCCGGTCGCGAAATTGGGAAAGACCGGTACCGATTGGGAACGGGTCCGTTTACCGGACTCGGCTAAAGAAGGAAAAAAAACGCTGATGTTGTTCGGTCGGGCCTTATTGCCGAACCCTGTGGTATGTTCATTGTGTATTGCGGTACTGTAATGAATTTGCCAAGTATCGCAATAAACCGGTATACCGGGACAAATTTACAGTCAATTATGTTCTATGAACTAATCTTAACAATTAAATTAATATGTAAAGGCAGCATCTTTAAAGCGGCCAAATGCATGTGATACTGGATCGACTGTAAGACAATAAGGCAAATCCACACTCTTGAATGGTTGGTGGTCGGATTGAAGTTCAACTGTGATTGGCTGGTTATCGCCAAGAATATTGCTTGGATGTTAATCAGGAGCCATGACATGTCAATTAGGGACATTCAGTTATCATTATCAATACACAAGTGACATTACCAACTGTTATTAGCAATGTTAGGATTGCCCGACTATAGATTAACTGCTGAAATACCAACCAATATACATAAACAGTTTAAAATAAGCTCATGATATTTAAGTGTGTTATGTAAACCTGTGACAAACAATTAAAAAGTCTATAGATTAAATTTTTTGTTATCTGGAGATAATGTAACAAAAACACGTAGCAGAGAATCGCAGTGACAGAAAATAGCAGACCTTGCGGTGTTGTATAGGAATAAAATAACAATTATGAAGTAGTGACAAAAACAGAAAGTAATTACAATTAACGATTGCTTGACCGTGATCTAGTTATGTTTCCAAAAATAAAAGAAATTCTTGTGGACGGTAATAAAAATAGTCTTTTATGTGTATCACAGTATTGCATTTATTGCGCGCAAGCCTGACTGAAGCAGGGTATAGGCAGTCTTATGTAATTTGTCTAGCTGAGTAACCTAGCATTGAACCCATGTGTGTTTATTGTATGTTTGCAATTGTG
The DNA here is from genome assembly GCA_007844125.1 of Sinonovacula constricta. Taxonomy (NCBI): domain Eukaryota; kingdom Metazoa; phylum Mollusca; class Bivalvia; order Cardiida; family Solecurtidae; genus Sinonovacula; species Sinonovacula constricta. The sequence continues at coordinate 38,610,335 of CM017564.1, read as the reverse complement.
TCCACAGCTGTATGCATTGTGCGACTAGGTGTAAGTTGGAAAAGGACAGGGATGGTGCTGTGCACAGCAAGTGATTTCATGCTGTTAACCAGATAGCAATTTGTTATCAAGAAACATGGCCCACACAATATACTTGGGCGACTGCAATCACATATCATCAGCATCTTAAGAGGTTCATGTCTTTGTCTTTGGAGACAATATGATCAGCTAAAGAAATATCCATTCAGTTTGACTTCAAATTTAACAAAAGTAAATAAGAATGATAACATATTTGAATTCAAAGATGTCTATTCGAATATCGACTTGATATTCGAATATTCTTTAAGATTCCTAAAAATAATCTTCAATAAGAAACTCAACTATTTCGTAACAGTTGTAAGCTCTATTTATCATGAACAACATAAAACGGTTGCAATAAATCACAATACACTTAAAAAGGTAACACCATCCGATAGATTACCTGCTGCATCACATATAATCCATTCTGGATGCGCAAGACTGGCGATTGCAAAAATGTCAGCCACCAAAAACAGAATTCCCGACACTGCGGTTAACTTGTCCATTTTTGTCCCTTTCAAATATTCAATGGTCAGAAATCAAAGATGGATATAACATTTAACAAAATCCACCATTGCATATCCTAAAACGCAGTACCGACGGCGTACTCCCGTTGTTTTCACTTTAATTAGATGAAAAATTTAACATTGGCTGCCATTTTGTTTTAAAGGTATACCTAATTTAAGGATTATATTAAAGACGAATATATATTTTTAGATCTTGACCAAAATACAAATAAAATATGTTTAGTATAGAGAGATTATGTGATGTTAAATATTAATATTGTTATTTCAGATATGCATATCGTGATTTTGTTTCGTTTTAATTAATTTTGAATACGGCCGTATATTCGTCCTACTTTCTGACCTAGCTGTCTTATAGAAGTTTCCAATGGAACTCAACATCTTTCGCCCGTTAGCTATTAAAATTTTAGAGACGTGTATCGTACTTTTCAACCCAGAGCTACACTGCCTATGAACGATGCAAATGTTAGGAGCGGTTACAAGTGAAACTAAAATAAAAGGCTAAAACAAGTAAAATTACGATTCGGACCTTAGTCAATTCGCGTACAACTCATTTAAGAATATGGCAGACAGCAGTTCGACAGACCTTGGTACAAGCGTGTTCTCCTATAGAAACCTAGTTCATGCAGTCGCTGGATCTGTCGTAAGTTTTATGCTTTTAATTATAACTACAGGAATTGTAGGGTGGTGGGAATAAACACAGTAGACCTTTAATGGATTAATAAAAAAGCATATAATTTACACTCAGATACAAATTGATTTCCCGGATGAAAACTCACCTGTCACTTTTGTTATTTGTTCAGGGCAACCTTTCTCACCCATTTGCTTAGGATGGACAAATGTTTGTTTTTTGTGCACATAACAAGCCTGTCTGCTATTATTTTTATTATATGATCTTATCTGTGAATTAATCTTCAACTAATAAATTGATTCTAATATTAATTCTTTAAAAAAATTAATTCTTTAAAAGTCATGGTTTCCTTAAAATATCCTGCAGAATGTTGTTAATTGATGCCCCAGATCTGTGTGAAAAGTCTAGCATTACAAACCAATTGTCATCACAAACAGGTATTTCCTGGCTGAGCCTCGCTGCAGAGATAGCTATTTTTAAACTAAAAAAACAACACATGACCACTTAGTTATGAGATTGCATTATTAAAGTTATTTTGCCATCTGGGTAGCTTGTGCTGACGCTGGTATCTTTTTGTAGCAGAGATCATTTTCGTGCTTATTTATAGAAAGAATGAACATTAAGTGTTATAGTTTTGCAATATGTTCTGCCTCACATAAAGGTACAGGGCTCTTCATGTTAAAAACCATCTTTACTCAGACAGAAATAATGCATAAAGTCCTAAAAACTGTGGAAAAAATATTGCTGCAGGCCTTTGGTATAGGTAAACTGATGGAATACCGATTTTAGTTAACAGTTTGCAATCTATGTTATTTTCAACTTCATTGTAGCCATTTAAGTGAATGCAACACAATTTTTACATAATAGGAATTTACTAAAAAAACACAATAATTAATGGTTTTATTTCTAAAGACAGAAACATTCACTTAATATAACAATATATCTGCAATATAAAACAAACAAAATATTAGTTACAAAATGCTTCAGTATATTAAAAAGAATGAGAAAAAATATATTTTATGATAGATCTGGTTGGATAAGAAGTAAATAGTGTTCTCAAGCCTGCTTATAATTTACTTTATTGTGATGCTGCTTATTTAAGATTATTAACCAATCAGCCTTTAATAATGAATGGCATTATGGATGAGCTTTTATCTGCCATTGAAAGGTTAACAGATGAGCATTTGTCCACCCTAGAAAAAAGTAATAAGCAAAAATAGTTTGCCCCCAAAGAAAAGGACACATGAGCAATTTTCTGCCTTACAAAAAATAAAAAAAGTGACTGTTTGTCCAAGTGAGTTTTGGCTGGATATTTTATTATATGGTACTGTTTTTTGCTGTTTTCCACATCATCTTATGTTATTGTTTATGTGAACATATGTTTGTTTTTGACTGATTTTTCCTGACAGGCTTCTTATGTAATTAATACGTAAAATGTTTTTTTATTGTCCAAACAGGGCAGTACAGTCAGCATGTTGGTTTTTTACCCGCTGGAAACTGCTCGAACAAGACTGCAAGGTAAATGAAGGTTGCCAATGTAAAATTCTTTAAAATATTTATTTAAAAAACACTTGTATGATTGTTTAAAAGTTTGTAAGCAGCTTAGTGTAATTTAAGTACTGTGGTTTAAAGGAGGTATTCGACAGTTTACATATATCAAATACATATGACATCAAACCACTGCTTTGGGGAATCTGGGCATAATTTTTGTATAGACCCATACTTAAGTCTTAATAAATATGATTTTGAACTCTAATCTGAACTGTTAGACAGAACTAATCAGATCTGTCCAACTGTGTAAAAAGCTTCATAGTGGTCTCTGCTAAAAATAGATATCATCGTCAGAGAGGATGACCTGTATGACTATGTAACATGATCTCAAAAGCAAGTGGTCACATGGTTTTCTAAGTTTTAAAATAGCTATCTCTGCAACATGGCTCGGATAGGAAATATCTGTTTGCAATGACAAGTGGTGATTTATGCTTGATTGTTCACACAGATCTAGAACATCAATGAACAGCACTTTAAAGGACCTTTTCAGGTAACAATTACCTATTTGATGATGTGAGAAAAAATATTTTGGTCCGAACTGTCGGATAAAACATTTAAAGTGTAATATCTTGTCGTGTTTTTTGTTATGACTTCATCTTTCACTTTATTTTCATTAAGTAACCAATTCACAACATGGCTATTAACATTTTATAAAAATATATATTAAATAATTGATATTAAAAGTATGTCCTGTTTAATCATGTACTATACATAATTGACATTATTTTTAGGATTTAGCTACCATATTGTGTACCTCTATATATAATTATTTCAAAGTGTGTTAGTCCTATATGGTAGTTTTATGAAGGGGGATTTGTTTAACATGCAGTGGTCTGTTGACATGTTAAATTGACCTTTTATCTAAACAACAAACAAGTAAAAATATTAAAAATGATGTTTCTTGGTTTAAACAGTTTTGCTAACAATGAATATTTTCTATATAAGGAAGTTACTTTAAAGAAAATTTAAACAATAATATTTGATTAATGTTTCTAGTTGATGACAAGCGCAAAGCCAAGAACACTTGTAAAGTTATCCAAGATATTATTCAAGAGGAAGGATTGTAAGTACATGTATATAAGGAGGAAATATATAACTATATTTTAAAAGGGTCACAGTTTAGGGCATAACACAGAGAACCACACAAAACATTGGCACACTTTACATATATTTAGTTTATTAAGTAAATTTTGGGCCAATCAGTGTTCTGTATATGTCTGACATATATACATGAAGAATATTCTAGCTCGCATCATTATAATATGAACAAAATTGTTAAGATTAATATGGCTAAAAAAAGTTGAACATGCTTTGGAGTCTCCCTACCTTAATACACACGGTCCTTTGCAGGACTACATGTTCATTGGTGATCATAGGCAGTAACTGAAACTATTTATGATCATTAAGTTTTGCTTTTTTATCAAAATCTTTTGACCAGCTGTGACCAAGGTTTTAACAACTATAATGTTACATGTGTAGGTCCTTTTTATATTACCGTGCTTTGCGGAATACAACCCCCTTGGAATAAACCCCGCATGGCCCTTTTTTAATGTTTTTTTTAAATTTTGTAAATATATAACCCGCAGCGGAATATTCCCCGCACCCTTTGTGCCGATAATTTATGTGTAAAGAAGCCATATTCCCAGGTCAAACACGTGTCAACTGTATCACACCAAGTCAGCGTGATCTACACAGTGTTACCTAACACTACAATGCATATATCGATCGATAATCCTTCTCGCTTTCTGCTGTTACACAAAAGCTGACCTTTTGTCGGTAAAGTGAGAGCTATTTATAGACAATGGGTGTTTAATTGCTATAATCAGGGCACGATAGGCTGATACGTGCAAAAAATTAATTGCTATGCGGTGGCATTAGAAAGAATGTAAAATATTGTTTGTTAAGTTTATGTTACCGACAAAAGAGACAATTACAGATGATTGATTGATGTAACTGTGCAGCGTAATTATCGGCGTGATATGTGTTAAAACAGAAATGCAAACAACATACCATACTGGGTAGCGGTATATATTTTTGCCCAAAATTGGAAACAACATCACTTCCAAAATGCCTTCATGGAAAAACTACACTAACGGCTTCAAGCTTGAAGTAGTAAGCTATGCGAAAGAGAACGGAAATCGGCCCGTCTAGTTTTTAAATTCTGTTGTTTAATTTTATCATATTGTTCTAGTTTGCTATTTATTAGCTAAAATTTACACAACTAATCTTTTTTCGTCTTTCACAAGGTCCCCGCTAAAGTCTCCGCTAATGTAGATAACTGAAAAGTCACATAAAGCATCAAGAACGAGTGCATATACATGTATGCAAAATAGTTATGAACCACCATCCGATGCTCGAAACTGTTCACGTTACGCTTGGAGACGAAAGTGGTTGCAAATTTTAGTGAGATGGTCCTTAATTCTGGCCCCAGTATGCTGTAAATTATGAACCACCATCTGATGCACGAAACTGTTTACTTTACACCTGTAGACCAAAGTGGTAGCACATCTTTGTGAGACGGTCCTTAATTCTGACCCCATTATGCTGTAAATGTCCTCTGCAAAGAATATTATTAAACTGAAGGTCGCACTTTTAAGCACACTTTTAAGCGGCAAGAAGGTTAAGGAGTTCAGTATGCATTCAATTTCCCTGATCTTAGGTTAGTGGCAGCTGACAAAAATGGATTTTGTCAACAGATTCCCCGCACTGGAATATTCCCCGCAGGCCGCCATCTTGAGAAAAAAAGTTGCGGGCTATATTCCGCAAAATACGGTACTTGAAATAATGCTAATATAATTCTATACCCTGTATAGTTTGATATTTAAGTACAGGTATCTGGCATTGTAACAATATAACAATGATAAGTGAGTCTCAACATATTAAATGGTGGTGTGCTATGTCAATGATATGTTCTCTCATTTCAAGCATTGTGTTACAACTTATTTACACTGATTTAAATCGCCATTGCAATTAACAGGCAATTCAATACCCAGTACGATATTCACACATTGCACAATAAAGTTTAGTCATATATTACCGGTATTATTTTTTTTGGCAAAAGGGTGAGTTATGTTTCTTTTGCAGACAGGCTGTGTATCAAGGTCTGTTGCCTGTGGTCACTACACTATGCTGCTCTAACTTTGTGTATTTCTATACCTTCAATGGACTCAAAGCCTACTTTCTAGGGAAGGACACTAAGCCAACACCACTGTCAGATATTGGCTTTGCTTTTGTAGCAGGTAATTTTTTTGGTTAAATGAAGTTATACATGTATTTTGGTTGTAAAAAAGTTATCATGTTTCTTAGGAAGGATTAAAACCCTTTCCTGCATGTATACACCATTTTACGATATTTTACCCCTTTACAAACCATTCACAATCATTAGCCTTAAATCTGTTATTATAAGCTGAACATACATGTATTAAAATCATTTTATCTCTTTTAAAGAAAAATAAACAAAAAGTTAAGTGAAATTTCAAAGTTATAGATGAACTATGAATAAAGAGGTTAATAAGTTTTAATTTTTATATCCCTTTTTCTCAAATAGTGCAGAACATAAAAATAGTAATCACAGGGCAAATGAAATTTAATTAAACATAAAATTAACCATATTAGAGCTACATATTTACAAGCATTTCAAGATAACAAATCATAATAATATTATAGTTTTTTTCTAATTAATTAAATAATTGCCTAATTCATTAAATGCATGTGCACTTTTATTACTGTATGTTAACTTGGCAGCTGCAGAATAGTAGAGTTTAAAATGATTTTTTTTGGAGTGATTTTTGATTAATAATGATTGGTTGATTTCAGGTGTCATCAATGTTCTCACAACCAATCCACTGTGGGTGGCAAACATGCGCCTGAAACTGCAGGGGGTCAAGTTTGAAACACCAGAATACAGGGATGAGGATAAAAACAAGAAATACCGAGGCATCCTAGGTAGATAGGAAATACTATTGGCCAAATTAGTTAACTATAAAGCTGCAAGAATGGCACTATTAACGATTATGTCTGCCAGGGATCAAATTGCCACAATTAAAGAACATTTAAGAAATTTTCATGCTTGTATACATATGCAAGCCAAATGAAAAAGTAACAAATCTGTGATGATTCACTTAACAAAAAGAGCAAACCTGACAGTTACCGCTTTGGAATGTTAGTTGGCAATATGGACTGACTGGGGTGCTTAAACTGGTGTTACAAAGCTCTAACCTCACACTTCCTGAGAGGTTCCTCACATGCAAGCAATAAAAAAGAAAACCGATCTATTTGAATAAAATATGTCCAAGCGCTGACATTTTCTTAGATAAATGATGACATCATTAAAAGAAAGTAGTGACGTAATTGAAAAATATTGTCACATGGTATTCAGAAGAAAGAGAGAGAGGTATTATTTCTATTAGAGGTACTACACAAAAATTGTTGATTGTAAATGAAATTTAATTTTTTAATCCAGACAAAAATGACCTGAGAAGAATTGTAAATGGTTGTAAATCATGTTCATGTGTAGATGGAATGGAGGAACCAAAGTTCAGTGTTCATCAAAGGAAAATTCACGTAGCAATCCTGACAGGATGAGTTAAATGACAACACAGATAACATAGTCTTAAGTATTTTTTCAAGAAATGTTCTGCCTGATTTGTTTTAATGTTTGTTAACACTTTTTTCTTAAATTAAGATATTTTTGGTGCAAACTGTAAAATACTTTTTCTAATAATGCTCACACTTAAATTTTCTGAAACACAAGCAGTTGCAATCTTTATATATTTGCAAATATTCATGGACACTGCCATATTAGAAAAACAATTTGACATTAATAAAGAATGGTTGATGAATTGAATTAAGAGATGATTCTATGGTCCCCTACATTATAGTGTTTTCTAATGTTAGTAATATGGCAGCGCCCGTTAATGATTGCAAATATCTAAAGAGAGCAATTAATTATGTTTTAACATTTTCAGAATAATCAAGATATTTTTTAGTGCTTGATATATTGTCTTACTGTCTTGTGCTGCCGGCAGCTGTTGAATAGATAGATAGCGACTTAAGCACAACTTCTTCATGTTACAGATGCCCTCAATAGAATAGCCAAAGAGGAGGGGCTATTTGCCCTGTGGGCAGGCACAGTGAGCTCCCTTGTTTTAGCCACCAACCCAGCTCTTCACTTTATGGTGTATGAAGCAATCAAACGTTTCTTTCTTGCCAGATATAAGCAGCAGGTAAGTGTATTAAAACAAAATTATTTAATTAACTTTACATATATATATCATTTATATATATATATTCAATTTATGCATAATTATATCATTTGTTTTTTAAATGTATGTATTAAGAAGTTTTATTTTGAATTTGAGCACATGCACTAAATGTATTTTTATGCTGCAAGTTTCCTCTTTCTTAAAAACTAGCTAATTTCAATGCATGTTTAATTATTATAATTTTTTTTGAAAATAAGCCACAAATATTTGGTACAGGCTGTAAACTTTCATTCAGATGAGTGCATACAGTGAAAGTTGTCCAACCATTTTTCATTTATATCAAGTGGTACCAGGGGCGGATCCAGAGGGGGGCCGAAGGGGCCGCCCCCCCTATTTTTCGACAACCAACAAAAAAAAAGTGTTATTTTTTTAGTTTTTTTAACGCGAAGGTTTTCAAAGGGCTACGCCTCTTAAGGCCCGTTTCCACTAGAGCTTTGTCACGCATATTTCTGCGGCGACGAGTCTACTTCTGTTGTCATGTTAAATGTTTTCTTGAACATAGCTGTAGTAAATATATCATTTCTATGCTCTATATGCCTAAAAATAGCAAATGCTAGGAATATCCTTGCATTTATCTTTTTTTACAGATAAAGTGATAGTTATTCACATTCAGGACGTTCATTTTACTATACACTGACAGTGTCTTGGTTATTGTAGTGTTCTTACGATAATAGGTTTCTTTTCAGTAACCTTAAGATGTCCAAGTCAGTGGATATTTTGCCCTTAAAAGTGAGCAAATAGATAAGGAAATTATGCCCCAACGATGCTTGGAAATCGCATCTCAGCGCATCTAGAATTCAAAATTTTCTGGAGGAGCCCCCTCCAGACCCCCCGCCGTGGATTTCGCGCCTGCGGCGTAATCAGCTCCGGCCTGCGGCCGAATGTTACTCCCTCGGCCCCCCCTAGTCTGAAATCCTGGATCCGCCCCTGGGTACATTGATATCTCTATTTACTAAAAGTTCACTTCAAAACAAGTTATTGATTCTTTTGTTAGGAACTGAGTGCCTTGGCCTACTTTCTGGCAGGGGCTGCAGCCAAGCTTGTTGCCACGGTGATCACATACCCTCTACAGATACTCCAGTCACGGCAACGGGTGAGTATCATACAAGTTGCACTTAAAACTAAATACTTTTTTTTTTCGTGACCTACATGTCAGCAATAATTGAATTTGTTAAATTATAGAAATAAATGCCCAAATGAACTAATTTACACTATGAATTTGGATAAGTATTTTTAGTGAAATAAGCGTATCTACATATTTCCAAATAAAAAGTAAGATTTCCAACATGTATAAATGTTGACAAAAATTGCTATGCTGTCTTTAAAATGTTTTTATACATTTCTTATAATCATAGAGGGGCTTCTTCAATATATATGCAGAAATTTTGATGTTGTGTAATGATTTATTATGATATTTTCGCAACTGTTAACATACATCAATACAAAGAGTCTTCCCCTACAATTGTTCATTGATGATGCTCAAATGTCAGATGTCTGCAGTCTGAAATAGACAATTAGATGATTATATAGTAAATAAATAGATCAGCTGAGTGTTACAATGATATATTTAAATAAAATGTGAACTGAATCACATGTCAATAAACACTGGATAGTGTTGTAAGGGATGAGATGTTGAACTGACAGCAGTGTCAAGGACATCAAATCTACCTTAGGCAATTGTATACAGCTCTTTCATGTCCTTTTGTGAAACAGTTAAAACAATGAAGGTGTTGACTTTTCAACTGTTGTCTAAGGTTAACACAAACAAGCATGCAAAACCTTGCTTTATTCAATTGAAACAAGAAACCATTCTTATGGTCCCCTGTGATAAAGAGTCACCTCACATGTCTAGATCTGTTAGAGTGAAGTCCCTTGTATTGTGGGTGTTTCTGGTTTGAACAGTGTTAAACGAAGAAACAGTGAAACTAACAGGTCCTTTAGAAAAGTAACCATACAAGGATTTTTTTATCAATGTAAAGTTTGAAAAGAGGTGGCCTGAGTATGTCTAAAGATGCACATTCCCACAAAGTAGCAATTCTTGTCACAACCTTTTATTTTAGTTCAAACATTTATTGAAGTTCACCAACTGACCTTTTCTCTAGAATGACAGACTTCCATGTTTATTTTACTCCATTATTAAACTCCACAACATTCTAGTATTTTATAGATAAAATACCAGGGACATATTTTAAGTGATAGGTTCCTATACACTTTCTTAGCAAATTTGGTAGATGTAATAGATGGAAACACTTAACAGGCTAATTGGCTTATTCTGTAATTTCTGTAACCGGTAAATCGCCACTATTTGTTTGATATTATTATTTTTTTATTGTGATTATGAATGTCAATTTTTCATGATGAAGTGACGTTCCCATCCAGTCTCTGTAATTCACTAAATTTGAGAATATAGACCACCATAGTGACATTTGAGACATTGTTCTTCCTCCCTTCCTTCCCATCTAAACATATCTCCACTTCAGGTTTGCTTTCCTCTAGTATTGTATGTAAGCATTTAAGCAAAAGACCTTTATCTTTAATTGTTAGAGAAAGACCAAAAAAGGTTAAACCAATGGTACCAGGATAAAGTGCTTTTCATATTATTAATTATAACAATTAAATCATGACTACTGAATACTATTACATTACTATTAGATACCTTTCTATTTGTTCAACATACATTGTTTGCACAAAGATTTTATGACACTCAGTTTTCAAGATCTGCAAAGTCAGTGGGAAGGGCAGATAATGACAAGATGAAGGGTTTGTCTCAGTACCTGTACAAAGTTGTGATACTGTTAGGGTGAACCAAATAAATGGTCAAATCTTCAAAAAGGTTAACCGGTTGGTGATTTTGTAACCTTTGCCCTACCCAACTATTTTCAATACTTATTGTTGCAATTTTAGGTGGCATATGGACAAGCAGTTTTTTTTTAGATTTGACAATTCTGGAGGAATATCAAAAGATGTTGAGATGAGTGATTACATAATAAGATTTTGGCAATAGCCCTGCTTATGAGTCTGAGCCCTTTATGATAATAAAATTGAAAAGTTTGTAAAAGTAACTTATTTATAGTCATTGTTGCCATTTTAAATGTATTACTACAATATGTTCTAGAGTGGCTACAATGACAGTGAAACCAAACAAAACTTGCTACAAGGTTTCAAGGAACTTGTAAGGTAAGTTGCTCAGTGAATAATTTGTACATCTAAAAGAAATTTTTTAATGAAAAAAAATATCATACCAAGTATTTACCAGTGAAATCTGGATATGTGTGTAAATCATTTTATTATTTGAAATTTAATATCCATGTCAAGTTTTTTAAATGAAAAACATTTAAACTCTTGGGACCTGTTCTTACCCAAAGAAATATGTAATGGCCTTGAAGGCCAACTAAACATGCAGTTTAATTTTCTGTATTTCTCACACTTCAATGGGTATATTTGTTGACTGACTATGCAAGGTCATTGGCACAGCTCCAAAGCATTATAAACACAATACAACAATCACATGGTGTACAAGTTACATGTAAAATGTCAGCATGACAATTTTTACTGTCAGACATGTCACTGGGTAAGCCATTTTTCCCAGAAGTATTTAGCTTCATAAGGCACATAAGTAGTTCATTGGCTGAATTCACTAAATTATTTAACTATACCTGTAGTAAGTAATTAAATTTCATAATGAATTTACTTGATCCTTTTTTTTTGCCAATGTTTCTAAGACGACATGGATGGAGAGGTCTCTACAAAGGAATGGAGGCCAAACTTCTACAGACAGTCCTTAATGCAGCCCTCATGTTCATGGCTTACGAGAAAATAGCAGCATTTATATTCAGACTTATGGGTGCAAGTGCGTAGTTGTATGGTAAAATGGCATCATTTAAATTCAAACACATTGGTGGAGTGTTCAAGTTGTTTGAGAAAAAAAGGCAGCATTTACATGTATAGTTATTTATATTCAAAATTTATATTCAGAATGATGGGTGAAAGTGTATATGTGTATTAGAAAATAGCAGCATTTATATTCAGACTCATGGGTAATAGTGTATATGTGTATTAGAAAATAGCAGCATTTATATTCAGACTTATGGGTGAAAGTGTATATGTGTATTAGAAAATAGTTGCATTTATATTCAGACTCATGGGTGATAGTGTATATGTGTATTAGAAAATAGCAGCATTTATATTTAGACTCATGGGTAATAGTGTATATGTGTATTAGAAAATAGCAGCATTTATATTCAGACACATGGGTGAAAGTGTATATGTGTATTAGAAAATAGCAGCATTTATATTCAGACTCATGGGTGATAGTGTATATGTGTATTAGAAAAAAGCAGCATTTATATTCAGACTCGTGGGTGAAAGTGTATATGTGTATTAGAAAATAGTTGCATTTATATTCAGACTCGTGGGTGAAAGTGTATATGTGTATTAGAAAATAGTTGCATTTATATTCAGACTCATGGGTGAAAGTGTATATGTGTATTAGAAAATAGTTGCATTTATATTCAGACTCATGGGTGATAGTGTATATGTGTATTAGAAAATAGCAGCATTTATATTCAGACCCATGGGTGAAAGTGTATATGTGTATTAGAAAATAGCAGCATTTATATTTAGACTCATGGGTGAAAGTGTATATGTGTATTAGAAAATAGTTGCATTTATATTCAGACTCGTGGGTGAAAGTGTATATGTGTATTAGAAAATAGCAGCATTTATATTCAGACTCATGGGTGAAAGTGTATATGTGTATTAGAAAATAGTTGCATTTATATTCAGACTCGTGGGTGAAAGTGTATATGTGTATTAGAAAATAGTTGCATTTATATTCAGACTCATGGGTGAAAGTGTATATGTGTATTAGAAAATAGTTGCATTTATATTCAGACTCGTGGGTGAAAGTGTATATGTGTATTAGAAAATAGCAGCATTTATATTCAGACTCATGGGTGAAAGTGTATATGTGTATTAGAAAATAGTTGCATTTATATTCAGACTCGTGGGTGAAAGTGTATATGTGTATTAGAAAATAGTTGCATTTATATTCAGACTCATGGGTGAAAGTGTATATGTGTATTAGAAAATAGTTGCATTTATATTCAGACTCATGGGTGATAGTGTATATGTGTATTAGAAAATAGCAGCATTTATATTCAGACTCATGGGTGAAAGTGTATATGTGTATTAGAAAATATGTGCATTTATATTCAGACCCATGGGTGAAAGTGTATATGTGTATTAGAAAATAGTTGCATTTATATTCAGACTCGTGGGTGAAAGTGTATATGTGTATTAGAAAATAGTTGCATTTATATTCAGACTCGTGGGTGAAAGTGTATATGTGTATTAGAAAATAGCAGCATTTATATTCAGACTCATGGGTGAAAGTGTATATGTGTATTAGAAAATAGTTGCATTTATATTCAGACTCATGGGTGATAGTGTATATGTGTATTAGAAAATAGCAGCATTTATATTCAGACTCATGGGTGAAAGTGTATATGTGTATTAGAAAATATGTGCATTTATATTCAGACCCATGGGTGAAAGTGTATATGTGTATTAGAAAATAGTTGCATTTATATTCAGACTCGTGGGTGAAAGTGTATATGTGTATTAGAAAATAGTTGCATTTATATTCAGACTCGTGGGTGAAAGTGTATATGTGTATTAGAAAATAGCAGCATTTATATTCAGACTCATGGGTGAAAGTGTATATGTGTATTAGAAAATAGTTGCATTTATATTCAGACTCGTGGGTGAAAGTGTATATGTGTATTAGAAAATAGTTGCATTTATATTCAGACTCATGGGTGATAGTGTATATGTGTATTAGAAAATAGCAGCATTTATATTCAGACTCATGGGTGAAAGTGTATATGTGTATTAGAAAATAGTTGCATTTATATTCAGACTCGTGGGTGAAAGTGTATATGTGTATTAGAAAATAGTTGCATTTATATTCAGACTCATGGGTGATAGTGTATATGTGTATTAGAAAATAGCAGCATTTATATTTAGACTCATGGGTGAAAGTGTATATGTGTATTAGAAAATAGTTGCATTTATATTCAGACTCATGGGTGAAAGTGTATATGTGTATTAGAAAATAGTTGCATTTATATTCAGACTCATGGGTGAAAGTGTATATGTGTATTAGAAAATAGTTGCATTTATATTCAGACCCATGGGTGAAAGTGTATATGTGTATTAGAAAATAGTTGCATTTATATTCAGACTCATGGGTGAAAGTGTATATGTGTATTAGAAAATAGTTGCATTTATATTCAGACCCATGGGTGAAAGTGTATATGTGTATTAGAAAATAGTTGCATTTATATTCAGACTCGTGGGTGAAAGTGTATATGTGTATTAGAAAATAGTTGCATTTATATTCAGACTCATGGATGAAAGTGTATATGTGTATTAGAAAATAGTTGCATTTATATTCAGACCCATGGGTGAAAGTGTATATGTGTATTAGAAAATAGTTGCATTTATATTCAGACTCATGGATGAAAGTGTATATGTGTATTAGAAAATAGTTGCATTTATATTCAGACCCATGGGTGAAAGTGTATATGTGTATTAGAAAATAGTTGCATTTATATTCAGACCCATGGGTGATAGTGTATATGTGTATTAGAAAATAGTTGCATTTATATTCAGACCCATGGGTGATAGTGTATATGTGTATTAGAAAATAGCAGCATTTATATTCAGACCCATGGGTGAAAGTGTATATGTGTATTAGAAAATAGTTGCATTTATATTCAGACCCATGGGTGAAAGTGTATATGTGTATTAGAAAATATGTGCATTTATATTTAGACTCATGGATGAAAGTGTATATGTGTATTAGAAAATAGTTGCATTTATATTCAGACTCATGGGTGAAAGTGTATATGTGTATTAGAAAATATGTGCATTTATATTTAGACTCATGGATGAAAGTGTATATGTGTATTAGAAAATAGTTGCATTTATATTCAGACCCATGGGTGAAAGTGTATATGTGTATTAGAAAATATGTGCATTTATATTTAGACTCATGGATGAAAGTGTATATGTGTATTAGAAAATAGTTGCATTTATATTTAGACCCATGGGTGAAAGTGTATATGTGTATTAGAAAATATGTGCATTTATATTTAGACTCGTGGGTGAAAGTGTATATGTGTATTAGAAAATAGTTGCATTTATATTCAGACCCATGGATGAAAGTGTATATGTGTATTAGAAAATAGCATTAATATTCAGACTTATGGGTGAAAGTGTATATGTGTATTAGAAAATAGTTGCATTTATATTTAGACCCATGGGTGATAGTGTATATGTGTATTAGAAAATAGTTGCATTTATATTCAGACTCATGGGTGAAAGTGTATATGTGTATTAGAAAATAGCAGCATTTATATTCAGACTTGTGGGTGATAGTGTATATGTGTATTAGAAAATAGCAGCATTTATATTTAGACTCATGGATGAAAGTGTATATGTGTATTAGAAAATAGCAGCATTTATATTCAGACTTGTGGGTGATAGTGTATATGTGTATTAGAAAATAGTTGCATTTATATTCAGACCCATGGGTGATAGTGTATATGTGTATTAGAAAATAGCAGCATTTATATTCAGACTCATGGATGAAAGTGTATATGTGTATTAGAAAATAGTTGCATTTATATTCAGACCCATGGGTGATAGTGTATATGTGTATTAGAAAATAGCAGCATTTATATTCAGACTTGTGGGTGATAGTGTATATGTGTATTAGAAAATAGTTGCATTTATATTCAGACCCATGGGTGATAGTGTATATGTGTATTAGAAAATAGCAGCATTTATATTCAGACCCATGGGTGATAGTGTATATGTGTATTAGAAAATAGCAGCATTTATATTCAGACTCATGGATGAAAGTGTATATGTGTATTAGAAAATAGTTGCATTTATATTCAGACCCATGGGTGATAGTGTATATGTGTATTAGAAAATAGCAGCATTTATATTCAGACTCATGGGTGAAAGTGTATATGTGTATTAGAAAATAGCAGCATTTATATTCAGACCCATGGGTGAAAGTGTATATGTGTATTAGAAAATAGCAGCATTTATATTCAGACCCATGGGTGAAAGTGTATATGTGTATTAGAAAATAGCAGCATTTATATTCAGACTCATGGGTGAAAGTGTATATGTGTATTAGAAAATAGTTGCATTTATATTCAGACCCATGGGTGATAGTGTATATGTGTATTAGAAAATAGCAGCATTTATATTTAGACTCATGGGTGAAAGTGTATATGTGTATTAGAAAATAGCAGCATTTATATTCAGACTCATGGGTGAAAGTGTATATGTGTATTAGAAAATAGCAGCATTTATATTCAGACCCATGGGTGAAAGTGTATATGTGTATTAGAAAATAGCAGCATTTATATTCAGACTCATGGGTGAAAGTGTATATGTGTATTAGAAAATAGCAGCATTTATATTCAGACCCATGGGTGAAAGTGTATATGTGTATTAGAAAATAGTTGCATTTATATTCAGACTCATGGGTGATAGTGTATATGTGTATTTAAAAAAAGCATTAATATTCAGACTTATGGGTGAAAGTGTATATGTTTATTTGAAAATAGCAGCAGTTAGAATCAGATTAATGCTTGTAAAAGTATAGGTGTGTGATGAAATGGAACATTTATATTCAAACTGATGGGTAAAAGTGTATATGTGTATTTGAAATATTAGCAATTACATTCAGACCCATGGGTGATAGTGTACATGTGTTTTTGTAGAAAGCAGCAATTATAATCAGATTTAGGGGTATAAAAGCATAGGTGTTTTGTGACGTAGCATCAGGAAAATATTCTGACTCAGCGATTGCAGTGAAGTGTGCAGATACTTGGTGAAATAGCAACATACAATAACTATCATTAGCAATGACTTTAACAACAGTTAAAACATACAGTGTTCATGATAATAAGTGTAAAATTGATTACTTTACATTATTTTTATAGTCTTCACTCACCATTCCATTGTAACTAACTTGTGAAATGAGCTGAATAGTTGTGACACACATAGTGATGTCTTTATAATCTTTGCTCTTTTCTCTGCCATAAGCATCATTAATACAATCCATACCCGGTACTTACTTTGTGCTGTGTAACTGCTTTATTATTAGAAGGATTGAGAGAAAAAGAGAAATAATGATGTTAATAAGGACTTGTCATAAAATGAGCATGTGTACTCGGTTTGCATTATTGTTTTTGTATTTGCTTTCTGATATATATATGTATATACTTACTATATCTAATGTACTTTGGTTGACAATAATTTTTATATATATGCCATGTACATGGAATTGAAAAGACATTTGCAAAACATAACCTAATCTAAAGTTATAGAATATATGTATTGTTAAGGGAATAGATGTTAATTATTTGAAAACTTATTGTATTTAAATACACTATGTCATCACATATTGAGTAAGTTGTAAAAAAATCAATCGTTATCTTTCCATTTATGTCATGTGCATGCATGTCTGTGTTGTATTTTTCTTATGAATTATATTTGTAATGTAATTAAGGTTGTTTTATATAAAATAATTTAAAGTTACTTTACATTATTTTTTTACTATTTAGAAGAAAAATACAATATTTTGACAGTTCTTTTCTTTCTCACAAAATTAATCCAATTATTTTCTACTTTTACTGACCTTCTATGGTTTGCATATATTCTTGTGGGACGTTAGAATATTTGTAGAAACATTCTACTTAGAATAGCTTGACAATGTAAAGTAGCTTTAATCTGTTCTTAAATTTGTGAACAATAACAATCATAAAAATCTAAAATGTAATTTAAAATTGTATCTGATATTTAGTATTTTTTGTGTATGGTTTGTATTTCAAAAATGAACGTAGATGTAAAGAGTAACTACATCTGTAATGCATATACATATACCAGGATACAAAGATTTAAATTAGATTGACAAAATGACAACAATCATTAAAGTCATTTTGCCAGTGAAATATGTAACTGTTTACTCTATTGTACACTTTGTGTATTTTAGAAATTAAATTTGGGTGCAAAGAACTATACTTTCCTGAAACTTGACAATATTTGATTGGTTAAAGAACCAAAAATGTCTGTGCTTATAATTTGTTGTAATAAACCAAAGTACACTTTGCTCTGGCATTTGGTGAGCATGCTTCTGTACTAGAGTAAAAAAGTTGCTGCACGTCAGATGTGCAGTGTGTTCAAACAGTGTTTTTTGTTGATTTTTATATTGCTCAAATTAGACTTTGTGATGAAATTTCATTTTAATGGTCTGGTTCAATGATTACTTGTGTTAATTCCACAAATTATATCTGGGATGTGCCATATCAATAAATATAATTTCATTTTGATATTTTTTATTTTCTTTTATAAAATTGTTATTTTTATGGTGTGACCTATTCATAACTTGCTTTCTTTCCATGTGTTCATCGTATTGTGTTTTTATTTATTTATTTACTTTCATATTCAGTCATATGTAAGAAAACTCCAAGATGCTGAAAATACTTTCAATGATATTGTTAAATCTTTTTTTTATAGTGGGGTGATTGTCAAACTGTTACTTTCTTTGATGCATTGAAATACATCCAATACATACAATCTTTATAAGATTGGCCAAATTCTGCTCCAGCACTGACCAGTACATTTTCACTGGAAGAACACAAATTATTTATACCCAAATCATACGAAAGTTTGAGCTTCATTTCATTTTTATTGTACATGTAACATTGTTATAAAATAAAACTACATTTCCTAAATAAAGCTAAATATGTCTTTCAAAGAAGAAAATTCATGTAAAAAATATTTTTTGTTGAACACTTATAACCCATTGTAATAAAGATGTTGCCTGTTCTGCTTGTTTTCCATGGACTATAGAACCCCATGAAAACTGTAACCCCCCTTTTATGGTACATTTGTAAGATTCTATTGATAAACTTTATTTTATAGTTGCTGACATGCACAGGCTACACGAAATGTTGCTAGAAATTACAACGGAAAGTGCTGGTTTGTATCAGACCGCTCTCAGTGTGAACTGGCTGATCTGGGTCTCCACTTTTACATGAAACCTGACCAATCCATACTTAAAGGGTTTAGAGATTTATTGAAAAGTAATGTGTCCTTGGCGTTGAAATTTTGCATAGATAACATTACCTTGCATCCTAATATTTCCCCTGAAGGGTATTGTAGAAAAAGAAAACAAGATTTCTACTATTATCAGTTATGTTTTAAGAAACAAATCCACATTACCTTTTAAATATTAAAAAATTGAAGCCATTATTGAAAGTTATTTAATAATTGAAAAATACTAAAATACTGGTAAAATTGTCATTGTTGGAAACAAGGGACTTTACCAGAAACAAGAGGCTTTACCAGAAACAGGTGGCTTTACCAAAAACAATGGGCTTTACCAGAAACAATGTGACTTTACCAGAAACAAGGTGACTTTACCAGAAACAATGTGACTTTACCAGAAACAAGGTGACTTTACCAGAAACAATGAGACTTTACCAGAAACAATGTGACTTTACCAGAAACAAGGTGACTTTACCAGAAACAAGGTGACTTTACCAGAAACAAGGGACTTTACCAGAAACAAGGGACTTTACCAGAAACAAGGTGACTTTACCAGAAACAATGTGACTTTACCAGAAACAAGGTGACTTTACCAGAAACAATGTGACTTTACCAGAAACAATGTGACTTTACCAGAAACAAGGGACTTTACCAGAAACAAGGTGACTTTACCAGAAACAATGTGACTTTACAAGAAACAAGGTGACTTTACCAGAAACAATGTGACTTTACCAGAAACAATGTGACTTTACCAGAAACAAGGAGACTTTACCAGAAACAATGTGACTTATACAGAAACAATGTGACTTTACCGGAAACAATGGACTTTACCAGAAACAAGGTGACTTTACCAGAAACAATGTGACTTTACCAGAAACAAGGTGACTTTACCAGAAACAATGTGACTTTACCAGAAACAAGGGACTTTACCAGAAACAATGTGACTTTACCAGAAACAAGGTGACTTTACCAGAAACAATGTGACTTTACTAGAAACAAGGTGACTTTACCAGAAACAAGGTGACTTTACCAGAAACAACAAGAGGCTTTACTAGAAACAAGGGGCTTTACCAGAAACAAGGGGCTTTACCAGAAACAACAAGGGGCTTTACCAGAAACAAGGGACTTTACCAGAAACAAGGGGCTTTACCAGAAACAAGGGACTTTACCAGAAACAAGGGGCTTTACCAGAAACAAGGGGTTTTACCAGAAACAAGGGGCTTTACCAGAAACAAGGGGCTTAACCAGAAACAAGGGGACTTTACCAGGAACAAGGGACTTTACCAGAAACAAGGGGCTTTACCAGAAACAAGGGACTTTACCAAAAAACAAGGCGCTTTAACAGAAAGAAGGGGCTTTACCAGAAACAAGGGGCTTTACCAGAAACAAGGGACTTTACCAGACACAAGGGACTTTACCAAAAGCAACAAGGGGCTTTACCAGAAACAGGCGGCTTTAACAGAAACAAGGGGCTTTACCAGAAACAACAAGGGGCTTTACCAGGAACAAGTGGCTTCACCAGAAACAAGGGACTTTACAAGAAACAACAAGGGGCTTTACCAGAAACAAGGGGCTTTACCAGAAACAAGGGGCTTTACCAGAAACGAAGGACTTTACCAGAAACAAGGGGACTTTACCAGAAACAAGGGGCTTTACCAGAAACAACGAGTGGCTTTACCAGAAACAAGGGGCTTTACCAGAAACAAGGGACTTTACCAGAAACAAGGGGCTTTACCAGAAACAAGGGACTTTACCAGAAACAAGGGGCTTTACCAGAAACAAGGGGTTTTACCAGAAACAAGGGTCTTTACCAGAAACAAGGGGCTTAACCAGAAACAAGGGGGCTTTACCAGGAACAAGGGACTTTACCAGAAACAAGGGGCTTTACCAGAAACAAGGGACTTTACCAAAAACAAGGGGCTTTAACAGAAAGAAGGGGCTTTACCAGAAACAAGGGACTTTACCAGAAACAAGGGCTTTACCAGAAACAAGGGACTTTACCAGAAACGAAGGGCTTAACCAGAAACAACAAGGGGCTTTACCAGAAACAAGGGGACTTTACCAGAAACAAGGGGCTTTACCAGAAATAACGAGTGGCTTTACCAGAAACAAGGGGCTTTACCAGAAACAAGGGGCTTTACCAGAAACAAGGGACTTTACCAGAAACAAGGGGCTTTACCAGAAACAAGGGACTTTACCAGAAACAAGGGGCTTTACCAGAAACAAGGGGTTTTATCAGAAACAAGGGATTTTACCAGAAACAAGGGGCTTAACCAGAAACAAGGGGACTTTACCAGGAACAAGGGACTTTACCAGAAACAAGGGGCTTTACCAGAAACAAGGGACTTTACCAAAAAACAAGGCGCTTTAACAGAAAGAAGGGGCTTTACAAGAAACAACAAGGGGCTTTACCAGAAACAAGGGGCTTTACCAGAAACAAGGGGCTTTACCAGAAACGAAGGACTTTACCAGAAACAAGGGGACTTTACCAGAAACAAGGGGCTTTACCAGAAACAACGAGTGGCTTTACCAGAAACAAGGGGCTTTACCAGAAACAAGGGACTTTACCAGAAACAAGGGGCTTTACCAGAAACAAGGGGCTTTACCAGAAACAAGGGGTTTTACCAGAAACAAGGGTCTTTACCAGAAACAAGGGGCTTAACCAGAAACAAGGGGGCTTTACCAGGAACAAGGGACTTTACCAGAAACAAGGGGCTTTACCAGAAACAAGGGACTTTACCAAAAACAAGGGGCTTTAACAGAAAGAAGGGGCTTTACCAGAAACAAGGGACTTTACCAGAAACAAGGGCTTTACCAGAAACAAGGGACTTTACCAGAAACGAAGGGCTTAACCAGAAACAACAAGGGGCTTTACCAGAAACAAGGGGACTTTACCAGAAACAAGGGGCTTTACCAGAAATAACGAGTGGCTTTACCAGAAACAAGGGGCTTTACCAGAAACAAGGGGCTTTACCAGAAACAAGGGACTTTACCAGAAACAAGGGGCTTTACCAGAAACAAGGGACTTTACCAGAAACAAGGGGCTTTACCAGAAACAAGGGGTTTTATCAGAAACAAGGGATTTTACCAGAATCAAGGGGCTTAACCAGAAACAAGGGGACTTTACCAGGAACAAGGGACTTTACCAGAAACAAGGGGCTTTACCAGAAACAAGGGACTTTACCAAAAAACAAGGCGCTTTAACAGAAAGAAGGGGCTTTACCAGAAACAAGGGACTTTACCAGAAACAAGGGACTTTACCAGAAACAAGGGACTTTACCAGAAACGAAGGGCTTTACCAGAAACAACAAGGGGCTTTACCAGAAACAATGGGACTTTACCAGAAACAAGAGGCTTTACCAGAAACAACAAGGGGCTTAACCAGAAACAAGGGACTTTACCAGAAACAAGGAGCTTTACCAGAAACAAGGGGGCTTTACCAGAAACAGGTGGCTTGACCAGAAACAAGGGACTTTACCAGAAACAGGTGGCTTTACCAGAAACAAGGGGCTTTACCAGAAACAATGCACTTTACCAGAAACAAGGGGCTTTACCAGAAACAAGGGGCTTTACCAGAAAAAATGGGACTTTACCAGAAACAATGGGACTTTACCAGAAACCACAAGGGGCTTTACCAGAAACAAGGGACTTTAACAGAAACAAGGGGCTTTACCAGAAAAAAGGGGCTTTACCAGAAACAAGGGGCTTCACCAGAAACAATGGGACTTTACCAGAAACAAGGGACTTTACCAGAAACAACAAGGGGCTTTACCAGAAACAAGGGGCTTTACCAGAAACAACAAGGGGCTTTACCAGAAACAAGGGACTTTACCAGAAACAAGGGG
This sequence comes from Sinonovacula constricta, assembly GCA_007844125.1. NCBI lineage: Eukaryota > Metazoa > Mollusca > Bivalvia > Cardiida > Solecurtidae > Sinonovacula > Sinonovacula constricta. The sequence goes on along the minus strand of CM017564.1, from coordinate 38,587,324 downwards.
CTTTACCAGAAACAAGGGGCTTTACCAGAAATAACAAGGGGCTTTACCAGAAACAAGGGACTTTACCAGAAACAAGGGGCTTTACCAGAAACAACAAGGGGCTTTACCAGAAACAACAAGGGGCTTTACCAAAAACAAGGGGGGCTTTACCAGAAACAAGGGGCTTTACCAGAAACAACAAGGGGCTTTACCAGAAACAAGGGACTTTACCAGAAACAAGGGGCTTTACCAGAAACAAGGGACTTTACCAGACACAAGGGACTTTACCGAAAGCAACAAGGGGTTTTACCAAAAACAAGGGGATTTACCAGAAACAGGCGGCTTTACCAGAAACAAGGGGCTTTACCAGAAACAACAAGGGGCTTTACCAGGAACAAGTGGCTTCACCAGAAACAAGGGACTTTACAAGAAACAACAAGGGGCTTTACCAGAAACAAGGGGCTTTACCAGAAACGAAGGACTTTACCAGAAACAAGGGGACTTTACCAGAAACAAGGGGCTTTACCAGAAACAACGAGTGGCTTTACCAGAAACAAGGGGCTTTACCAGAAACAAGGGACTTTACCAGAAACAAGGGACTTTACCAGAAACGAAGGGCTTTACCAGAAACAACAAGGGGCTTTACCAGAAACAAGGGACTTTACCAGAAACAAGGGACTTAACCAGAAACGAAGGGCTTTACCAGAAACAACCAGGGGCTTTACCAGAAACAAGGGGCTTTACCAGAAACAACAATGTTGTTTTTTCGAAAATATTACAAAATGTAATATACGCTATCGAAACTCCTCGGGTAGTTCCGTCCTCGGTACATATACGCAGACAGCCGTGGGAATGTTAATTTAGATTTGCGCGGACCTGACCTTTCAAAAATCGTTTCTGTATATTGCAAGCATCTTTAAATGTTGTGTAAACATTGCACTAACGTCAAATTTTATCGTACATATTTAATGGACAGTTCAGAAGAAAATAGTTCGGACTGTTTTGTTGTAATAGATGACGTACATGTACCGAGAAACATTCCTAGCTACTGACGTAAGTATAAACATGTAAAGGCGTACCGAGAATACATGTGCATTTACCTTCAAGGTTTAGAAATTGTAATAATAAAAAGAATTAAAACAGCTTCTCTCCGTTTCTGATATGTCTGCATAGAACTACAGACATACACAAAATAAATTTTAAATAATAATAATAAACAGAACGCTGTTTACCGAATTTGGACCCGTATTTCATTTGGGTTATTGAAAAGGGGTGGTTACACCATTCTATACATAGCGTGTGACGTCACTACGTTAAAGTCAAGTTAAAGTTAAGTTAAAGTTAAAGTTAAGTTAAAGTTACGACTCGTAACTCCCCCAAAATTTGAGATTTGTGCCTACATAAAAATAGTTCCGCGTAGGAATACGTTCGATTATAATATTCATTTGAATTAAGATAAATGACTAAACAACCATATTCTAAGGCATTATTCTATGTCCAGAAACTTTTGAAGTCTTGATATTTATAGATAAATGGAAAAAAATACGATGAGCAAGTTTTGCTACGTTCGCTTTCGTTAAACAGTAATATGTCCATTCTATACATAGCGTGTGACGTCACTACGTTAAAGTCTGGACCGTTTACAAAATTTAGTTCAAAATGTTTGCATGAAACATATTTTAACTATTAGAATGTATAAAAAAATGCCCAAATAATCTGTTGTATACCTCTTCGTACTTGTTTTGTTCATTTTAGCAATCACTTCCGTATTCACAACAGCCATGTTGAAGAACTACTTTACCCACAATACACCGAGTGCATTCACACAGGTCATTTTGACCGTGTGTTGACGCAACGGTGGTTACACTAAATAACCTACCGACCGGAAGTAGAATGTGTGACCTCGACTTTTTCTCTTTAATAACAGTCTGATGATATGTTTTGGCATTAAATTTCCTATTTTGAAGATAATCTTAATCTTTTGGTGTCAAAAGGAAGCTGCAGCGATGTAGAAATAAAAGAAAGCGAAAGTCTTACACCCCTATGCACAATAATGGACTGATCCACTTTTACAGGCAGCCCATATTTCATTCAAATTTAGGGGTTGCCGACTGGCAATTTGTAGGCAATAGAGTAAAGAACAATTCATTTAGTGTCGTGTAACCTATAAAAGTCCGCAAAACAAACTTTCCCCATGTGCCAATTTCATTGAGCATTCCATATATAGGCGTCGCGCTCCAGGATATAACAGGATCGTCAGTTGTTTTCTTTCATCAAATAGTCAAGAGAAACTCGTACAGAAGTTAATAACGTTACGTTAACTCCCGGTTCTGTACCAAGCATTCTGTACTCAAACATTCCAGTGTAGCAAAAAAAGTAAAATAAGTTTCAAAAGTGTGTTCCAAATTCAGAAAATGCAACAGAAATTTGATATTTCCTGTGTTTTCTTAACGGAACGTTTAAAATTTATATATGAAAATTTCTGGCTTGAGACCTACAAGAATCACGAATTAATATTTAATACAAGTGCGTGCTTTTAAAGACAAAGAAGTAAGAATATATAGAAACAAGTTCAACTTTCCACAAAGGGAACGAATATTTATACTTCATACAACGTTTGTCAAAGTCTGTTAGCTTGTCTACAAATACAAATATTCCATGAAATGTATTAACAATTAAAACATTAAATCGTTAATCTTTGCCCCAAAAGCATACGCAGTTTGGAGTACTTATCTAACAATAAACTGGATAATTGCAGTTTGAAAGAGTTACATTTCTTTCCCAACACCTGATTAAAAATGATGCCAGACAGTTTGGAAAAAACATTTCTCTCAAGTTACTAATAAGTACTTGTCCGAAAAGGTCCTGCAAAATGCTGTTTAACAGTGCCATAGATCTGTGTGAACAGTAAAGCAAAATTTAAAAAAAAACACAAAAAACAACAAAAAAACAACAACAAAACAACAACACCAACAAAACAACAACAAAAAACCCACTTGTCATTGCAAACAGGTATGTCCTATCTGAGCCACGCTGCAGAGATAGCTATTTTTAAACAAAGAACACCAAGTGCCAACTTACTTTTCAGATCAAAATCTGCTCTGACGTCGATTTATGTTTTAGCAATAATCACTTTTGTGCTTATTTATAGATTTGGAAAGTATTATCATTAAAAGTGATTTCTTTTGCAATTTTTACTTTTATTACAATGTTTGTGGTGCTTAAAATCGTCCTTACATAGCGTCAAGTATGAGTATATGCCGAATGTTTGCCCATATTGCCCAAAGCGGTTGTAAAATATTTTTGTACGTATTTGATGGAGACAGACTGCCGGATACCTCCTTTGAACATGCGTTAAAATTGTTTATAAGTCGAAATCCAATTCCATATAAGAAACAAAATATTACAAAACACTTATGAACAAACTAGAAAGGACTTAAGTGTTGTTTTCAACATTTTTAAAAAATATTTTCAAAACACTTACTGACATGTTTACCCCTCAACCATACATCCTGTACATGGACTGAATCATTTATGGCATTTATCTGGTTCAACATTCACCACCTTCATACAAATAACATGTTTTCTGTTCCCGAGCGGTCAGCTGATGTCCCTAAAAAGGACCTAAAGGGAACATCCTTAATCTGACCTGCCGAAGCACTGTGGATTTGTTTATACTAAAACCATCTAAATAAGGCAATGAGAAGTGTTTATGCAATGATACGATCTAAATAAAGGTTAGAAATAATCTCAATTAAGTGTCGTTGTAGCACATTTTTGTCGAGCTATCTTTAAATTTCAGATAAAATAAGCCTCATTGAACAACGAATTTCTCGTAAATACCTGAGTTTATCATCTGTCCGTTACCTAGCGAACGATTATCTTGTTTAACCATTCATTGCCCCAATAGTAATTTTTCCAACGTTCAATAGCCAATCACACAGCATATTGAAATCGTGGACATGCGCAATACACCATACTTGACTGACTGAGGCCTTTAAATAGCTGCTCATCTCGTGCTAATCCCGTCATTGTAGTTGTCCAAAACTTAATTTTCTATTTGCAATACCTAAAACCTCTGGGAAAATGTGGATTTTTCTTCTTACGTTAGTGTTGCTCCTGACATACTGGTATGTAGTCTTTTAATTCCTTTTCTAAATGTAATGTTAACTTTGTACATTAGGTATAGACTGTAATATCAAACATAACATTTAATGATAGTTAAACGATACTTTGTTACAAAAAGTGTAATTACCTATAAATAAACATAAGAAGCAAAATATATTGTTTCTGGCAAAACAACAATTGCGACAAATTTTAAGAAATATAAAGTGTTGTTTTTTTGTATATATGTGTGTTACAGTAGTTCTCGAAGAAGACCAACTTAAATATTAAAGTTTAAGATATTTCGACCTGTTATGTCTACTATGGTTACCTTTCTGATTTGAATGCAATAAAATAATATTGCATCCGTATACCTGTTGTTTTAGAAAAGAATTTTGATATTTAAATTAAAAAAAAAAAGAGAAATGGATTAAATGTAATACATTAATTATAATCATGTTCTACCCTTGATCGTGCGAAACGTTGAAAGCCCGACTAAATGAACTCATGATGATTGTTTTCAGGTATCTTCGCTGGCATTTTTCTGTGTTCCGACGATTGGACATCCCGGGCCCGCCACCGAGCTATATTTCCGGAAACCTACGACAGATTGTACAACAGGTAGGCACACAACACTCCTCGCAGTAATTATTGTCTCCAAATGGCTTGCGTGTTGTAATCTGTTTTAAAACGTCCCACAAGCTCATCTCATCGGCACTCTACGACACTTTTCGTAAAGATCGGAATCTTTCGTGGTCCCCTCCCGCCCCCCATCCCCCAATGCTGAGCTCTTTCGTTGTTCCTCTGCGCTATTCGACAAGCAGCGAGACGAAGATAAATAAAATACCCGATTTGTTCCGATCGAAAACAACCTTGACTGTTTTGAATGTAGGTTATATGCGTAAAATTGTCTAACGTATTAAATAAACTGTGTCATTAGGCCGGATACATTTGTTACAGACATAATAACCCGAAGGCATTATATCATCTTTTGTTACCATTGTCTGCCAATAAATAGCCGTGTTAACCGAACGGCCGTTAATACGGATCGAAGGTAATATAGGGCCTACACTATCATACGCAATATAGGATCTAAATAGTAAAACGACCCTTAGTATATTTCAATGTTTAAAATTAGTATTTATTTAATGTTTTTGTTAGACACTCGTAGAAACAAGTGCTTTGCGGTCAGTCAATCTCAAACATATAGTCATTCTAATTTCAAGTTTGCTATAGCCTTTTAGTTTGCTTTTACTAAATCGTTCCTTAAATGTTCCTGGAGACACTCTTTTGTTTAATAGATTAAATATTTTTTATACCTCGATATTTATCATTCTTTTAATTAAAATATTGCCACCACCTTTGAATTATCATAGGTATAATTACATAGATTTGTACTGAAGACAACTGTTCATGAAATCTTAAACAACCGTATAAGGTTACACTGCCTAATGTACCTTTATTAAATATATAAACTACAACATTGTCATTATGGAGATCGATTCTAAGGCTAGATAATTCCTGTATGAGAATATATATCAATATTGTTTCAGGGTTATCTCAGTGCCATGACCGCTTGGGGGAACGAATATGGACGAGTATTTGGGTAAGCATGGAGACGTCCGTATTCACGATATATTTGTTTTTAATTTCAAAAGCGGTTTCGTCGCCAAGTCAAAATTGGTATTTTTCTAAAAGGTCGTTTACAGCACAAAGTACTGGGGTATGTGACTAGAACAAGAACTATTATTTCGTACACTCGATATTTATTGTGTTAAATGGTTATTTTAAACCGGAGTTACTAAAGACGCTTTGTTACGTAATGACAATAAAATGTTAACAATGACATAAAGAACCTACTTATCATTTTTCTTGTAGCTACTTCGAGGGATGGACGCCAGTTATCTCTATCGCTGATCCCAAAATATTGCGTGAAATACTCGTCAAAGACTTCAACAACTACCGCAGCAGAAAGGTTGGTCTTGCTTATCATGTGTTTGTAATTATTTTAAATGTAAACCAAACATGTTTATATCTGTAACTAATTTCGTTCACAGTAATAGGTATCACAAAATGAGCTCAACACCATTGACAATAATTTAAACAATAATTTTAAATGTTTTTTTTTTTTCTTGTTTTTTTTTAAGGAAAATTGTGGGGTATTAAAGAAAATGAAGGTTACTATGGAAACTAGAAAGCACCCATGAGTGATTTATTTAGTACTGGTGTCTGGAAAGCTTTAGTTTAGACGCGACATAAAATCGACATTGATGATGTTAACTGTTTACTTTATTAGTGTTAGTTGCATGACATCTTTAGACACATCTTTAAACAATTATTCAAAATGAGCTATTACTCAAATAAAAGCCGCCCAGCTTTAAACTATTATTTATGAATTATTAAGCCTTTCCCGCTGGCTCCTCGCAAATCACTCGGGCTGTTCTTGGAGAACGGAGACCAATGGAAGAAGAGCCGCACGTCCCTGACTCCTGCGTTCAGTTCCGGTAAACTTCGGCAGCTGTTCGGCGCCATAAACAGCAGCGTGGATCACCTCGTGGGCAATACTGACAGGAAGTGTGAAGAGGGGGAGGAATATGACGTATACAAGTAGGTGATAACCTACAGTCATCTACATTCAAGAGCATATGAGCATCAAATTGTAAATTTTAATTGCAAAATACACAAATTAATTATTTGCTGGAATTTATTTTAAAATATTTTATACACATCAAGTAATTTTACTTGTATTTATATGAGTTAGCTAATAATAATGTTACGTAAATTGTACATATATAAGTTTATAAGTCAAATTGCATTAAATTAATTTCTCAAAGATTTAGCGACCGCAATCAATTTTGAATCAATTCTCGAATTTTACTGCTCACGCCTCAGATCAATAATTAACGTTGTATATAATTATGTTTGTAGTTAAGTGTGGAACCAATAGCTTGCTGTAAATGGTGATTTCGTCATAAATTATATCAAGCTGATTTTGTGTTATTTGTGTGTGTTTGTTTTTTTAACGGCAATTCTTCACAACTTTGCACGAGATGATGCATTACGATCAAATGTGGGACTATCGAAAGATCTAAATACTTTATAAGCGTTATATGTTTTTTGCAGATGCACATGGGTAATAAATATTATGTCTTTTCTATTTTCCACCAGCATGTACCAATGTCTGACCCTTGACGTCATCGGAAGATGCGCCTTCGGTCTCCAGACGAACGCACAGACGGACAAAGACGACATCTTCCTCAAGAACATACGCTTCCTGTTTGACGGCCTCTCAAAGACCTTCATACAGCCCCTAGTCAGTAAGTAGGCGTGACCATGTTCATATTTTGTAATTATGTAATGATAAACTCGTGAAAGATTGATTGAGGAAGACAGCGTGACAGTCTGAAGTATGGCTAATGCAATCGATGATTTTGATACTGACTTATTGATAAGAATTTTAGAAGAAAGAAAAATAATAGCACACTTGCACATTACACTCACCGTGGAAAGCACACTTGCACATTACACTCACCGTGGAAAGCACACTTGCACATTACGCTCACCGTGGAAAGCACACTTGCACATAACGCTCACCGTGGAAAGCACACTTGCACTTAACGCTCACCGTGGAAAGCACACTTGCACATTACACTCACCGTGGTAAGCACACTTGCACATTACACTCACCGTGGTAAGCACACTTGCACATTACGCTCACCGTGGAAAGCACACTTGCACATTACACTCACCGTGGAAAGCACACTTGCACATAACGCTCACCGTGGAAAGCACACTTGCACATTACACTCACCGTGGAAAGCACACTTGCACATAACGCTCACCGTGGAAAGCACACTTGTACATTACACTCACCGTGGTAAGCACACTTTCACATTACAATCACCGTGGAAAGCACACTTGCACATTACGCTCACCGTTGAAAGCACACTTGCGCATTACACTCACCGTGGAAAGCACACTTGCACATTACGCTCGACGTGGAGAGCACACTTGCACATTACACACACCGTGGAAAGCACACTTGCACATTACACTCACCGTGGAAAGCACACTTGCGCATTACACTCGCCGTGGAAAGCACACTTGCACATTACGCTCACCGTGGAGAGCACACTTGCACATTACACTCACCGTGGAAAGCACACTTGCACATTACACTCACCGTGGAAAGCACACTTGCACATTACACTCACCGTGGTAAGCACACTTGCACATTACACTCACCATGGTAAGAATTCCGGAAGCACACTTGCACATTACACTCACCGTGGAAAGCACACTTGCACATTACACTCACCGTGGAAAGCACACTTGCACATTACACTCACCGTGGAAAGCACACTTGCACATTACACTCACCGTGGTAAGCACATTTGCACATTACACTCACCGTGGTAAGAATACCGTAAGCACACTTGCACATTACGCCTACCATGGTAAGCACACTTGCACATTACACTCACCGTGGTAAGAATACAGTAAGCACACTTGCACATTACACTCACCGTGGTAAGAATACCGTAAGCACACTTGCACATTACACTCACCTTGGTAAGAATACCGTAAGCACACTTGCACATTACGCCCACTGTGGTAAGCACACTTGCACATTACACTCACCGTGGTAAGAATACAGTAAGCACACTTGGACATTACACTCACCGTGGTAAGAATACAGTAAGCACACTTGCACATTACACTCACCGTGGTAAGCACACTTGCACATTACACTCACCGTGGTAAGAAAACAGTAAGCACACTTGGACATTACACTCACCGTGGTAAGCACACTTGCACATTACACTCAACGTGGTAAGAATACCGTAAGCACACTTGCACATTACGCTCACCGTGATTAGCACACCTGCACATTAAGCTCACCGTGGAAAACATACGTGCACATTACACTCACCGTCGAAAGCACACTTGCACATTACACTCACCGTCGAAAGCACACTTGCACATTACACTCACCGTGGAAAGCACACTTGCACATTACGCTCACCATGGTAAGCAAACGGTAAGCATACGTGCACATTACACTCACCATGGTAAGCACACTTGCACATTACGCTCACCATGGTAAGCATACGGTAAGCATACGTGCACATTACACTAACCATGATAAGCATATGGTAAGCATACGTGCACATTACACTCACCGTCGAAAGCACACTTGCACATTACACTCACCGTGGAAAGCACACTTGCACATTACACTCACCATGGTAAGCACACTTGCACATTACGCTCACCATGGTAAGCATACGGTAAGCATACGTGCACATTACACTCACCATGGTAAGCACACTTGCACATTACGCTCACCATGGTAAGCACACTTGCACATTACGCTCACCATGGTAAGTAAACGGTAAGCATACGTGCACATTACACTAACCATGATAAGCATATGGTAAGCATACGTGCACATTACACTCACCATGGTAAGCACACTTGCACATTACACTCACCATGGTAAGCACACTTGCACATTACACTCACCATGGTAAGCACACTTGCACATTACGCTCACCATGGTAAGTAAACGGTAAGCATACGTGCACATTACACTCACCATGGTAAGCACACTTGCACATTACGCTCACCATGGTAAGCATACGGTAAGCATACGTGCACATTACACTAACCATGATAAGCATATGGTAAGCATACGTGCACATTACACTAACCATGATAAGCATACGGTAAGCATACGTGCACATTACACTCACCGTGGTAAGCCTACGGTAAGCACACTTGCACATTACGCTCACCGTGGTAAGCATGCGTGCACATTACGCTCACCGTGGTAAGCATGCGTGCACATTACACTTACCGTGGTAAGCATGCGTGCACATTACACTCACCGTAGTAAGCATACGGTAAGCATACGTGCACATTACACTCACCGTGGTAAGCATGCGTGCACATTACGCTCACCGTGGTAAGCATGCGTGCACATTACACTTACCGTGGTAACCATGCGGTAAGCATACGTGCACATTACACTCACCGTGGTAAGCATGCGTGCACATTACGCTCACTATGGTAAGCATGCGTGCACATTACACTTACCGTGGTAAGCATGCGTGCACACTACGCTCACCGTGGTAAAGCACACGTGCACATTACCCTCACCGTGGTAAAGCACACGTGCACATTACCCTCACCGTGGTAAAGCACACGTGCACATTACCCTCACCGTGGTAAGCACACGTGCACATTACCCTCACCGTGGTAAGCACACGTGCACATTACCCTCACCGTGGTAAGCACACGTGCACATTACCCTCACATTGGTAAGCACACAAAACACTATTTGATATCTTTATAGCCCTCGGCGATGCATGAACCGAAAATTGAAAAGTATAGCTAACATTATGCTATATGTTATAATTATAGTTTCTACTGTTTCCAGTGCTGGCCCCCGTCCTGTCCCATTTTATTTTCGCCCTGAAGAACATCGTGTTCTTGTTCGGGATGAACCCAGTCGTCTGGCTTCGTAATCAGATGAAGGAAGTCATCACCATCCGGAAGGAACTAGGGGTAGGTGGCGCTTATATTATTCCTTAACCTCTTAAGACCAATTTCTGAAACTTTCGAAGCCTTGATTAATTAAATTAAATCTGAACATGCATTACTTAAAGTGTACGAAAAGAGAGCATAACTAGTCCTGTTCCGTAATGTTTGCGTTTGCAATGTTTTGCAGTGATTTTTACACTAAACATTAAATGGCGATTAGACACTTGATGTGTGGTTTTTTTGTTATTGTTTTTCATTTTAGTTTACAAATTATGTGCCTTGCAGAAACCTTAAATTATTTTGCCTTATTATTGATTTCTTGAATTGCTAATTTTCAGCCAGAGAACGTATTCGAAGATCTGGTTCATCTAATGGTGTTTCCTAACACTGAAAACAAGAGTATTCGTCCAATGTCCGAGCGAGAGATTGTCGCTCAGAGTCTGACGTTCCTATTGGCTGGTTATGAGACTACGTCAGCAGTTCTTGCGTTCTTCACGCACGTACTCGCCAACAATGACGTAGTGCAACAAAAGATGTGCGAAGAAATAGACGAAGTTCTGAAAGGCAAACAAGTGACATATGAAGGCGTGAATAAGCTGATATATTTCGACATGGTGCTAGATGAAGTGTGCAGACTCTACCCGACAGCTTCACTGTAAGTATAAGTATTGTTGAATGATGTTTTGATGTAGCTTAAAGGTTATAACTTTATAACTTTAAACGGCCAAAGTCTCGTGTAAATTCTCTTTATGTATGAGCTTATATATATCATATGTTATATATTATATATAGATAGATATAGATATATATAATTGTGAATATCGTTTTGACTCCTTCTATAAAAATTGACATATGATTCATCTTATGACTTTGTATAGTTAAAGTTTTCTTGTACGCAGTGTAATATTCATGTGCCAATGATTGCTGCAAGAACACACATCTTCTGTTCTGCTCTGTTTTATTAGTTGTATAATTAAACATTATGTCTTATCGCAGAATCGTGACTCGACAAGCTAAGGAGTCCCGTGTTTACAATGGGAAGTTGGTACCTGCCGGAATGTCCATACAGGCTAACGTCTGGTCTTTGCACCGGGATCCGGAATTCTGGGAAGAACCGGAGGAATTCATCCCTGAAAGGTAAATACAGACTTTTTTTTATTCAAATAGATCGGGTTTCTTTTCATTGCTTGCTTCAGAAAGTGTGAGGTTAGAGCCCTGTAAACCAGTTTAAGCACTCCAGTGGGTCCCTTTTGTCGATTGACCGTTCCAAGGCGGTAATTGTTGGGTTTGCTCTTTTGATTTAATGGCTCATCACAGATTTGTTCTTGCTTTTACATTTGGCTTGCATGTGAATACTTCTGTCATGTGCCTTTTCAAATATTGGTATATGTTGCAATGCTCATAGGAAAATTTCATATTGCCGTATTGGTCAAACGATGTTTTAACATTTACGATTGTATGGATAGGTTTTATGCTTTAAATGTCGTAGAAGTCTTAGACGTGGAATGCAACAATAGCTGTGTTTCTTCAACCTTCCTGTGATATTGCGGTATCAAATTTAAATAATGATGTACTGTAATTCCTATCATTTACAGATTTTCTAAAGAAAGGAAGCCTGACATTGTACCCTACAGCTATCTTCCATTCGGCGCTGGTCCCAGGATGTGTATTGGACAACGATTCGCCATTCTAGAAATCAAAATAGCTCTAGCTAGAATTCTCCAAAACTACACATTTTCAAAAAGTGAAAATTCCGAAGTAAGTGAAGTTGTTTGATTATCATATTCATTCTTCTTATTTGCCTCTATGAAACCAAATTCACAAAACGGTTAAATGTGTTTTAATGTTAGTCACACTTTTTAATGAATTAAGTCAATACATTTTTATTAGATTTTTAAGGTAAAAATTTTAATTAGACAAAGCACTTTAGTTATTAAAAAGAAAACACATCCATTGTATAATCAAAATATCTAACCGTTACATTTAAAATGGGCCATACTATGTTGAAACTGTAGATTATTTTAAGCAGAAACATGTATTCTTGCTATTCGATTGAAAGGTTCAGCGTTCAGATCTAACATGACTGTAATTTGTCAAATCATTGTATACATTAAATTCAATGTTCTCTGGGTAAATTGTTTTGACAAAATATAAATCACTAGTGAACGGTATTAGAAATGAATCGAATAGAAGGAATGCTCAAAGAGACATTTTGTAAAAGAAAAATCAAATGGTAATTAAATTAAAATTACTGCCAAAGACTGTCGTAGTGTTTTGCAGATAAGGGACAGCTGCCCAAACATAAAATAACTTTTAAATGGCTTGATTATTATTGAAATGCCCCACTATGCATATGTAATAAAAATTGTTTGTATTTTCTATATTTACTTGATTTCGGCAATAGTGGAAGAAAGATTAAATTGATATGCTTTGCTTAAACAGACGATTTGTTAACGGCAGCTTGTACAATTTATTGTTTCCAGGCACAACTGACGTTGATATCACGTGGAGCCATTGTTCCGAAAGCAGGCGTCAATCTCCGCGTTTACAGACGACATTCGATCTGATAACAGCACACACACAGCTGACTGGAGACAGTGATCTGAAACTTACCTACGTCATGACGTCATTTTGGCACCTTGCTGTTACCGCTGGCTGTCGAAATTCATCGGGCATTTCAGTCATTTATCGTAATCAGTGACAAATCCTTCATTCCTGATAGGATCTGATTTGAATGACTGGAAAACGAATTCCCAATTGCTCCATGAAATCAGCATGAATGATTTGACAACCGTTTTGAACTTGCACCTTATACGTTGTTTTCTTATCTACGAAATATTGGTGTCTCTGGACAAGGACATAAGGATGGCTCGTGCGGAGGCGAGCAGGTACGGACATCATTCATAACATGTATACATGATACAATGTATATCGGCACGTGAACTTTGTAGTTTTTTATTCTGGATACATTTGGCAAGTTGGGACTTTGTAAAAAGTGTCGCATCGACATACCTGTATATATATATATATATATATATGTCAGCAGTTTTAAATGTCTTAACAATAAGTTTAAGGCGTTTGTATATTTAAATCGTCTTGGTCACAATTAAACCTCTAGCGTATTTACACAAGCATAGAAACAATGATTCATGCGTCATTGAATTATTGCCTTGCCATCGACTTAATGAGTACACATTGTAATTGGCTTTGACGTATGTTACAGGCACGGCGCCTTTGGTCCACCTAAACATGGTGACATCATTTTTTGTATGCAAAAAGCACTACATGTTCACAGAACTAATAACAATAACTAATAGTTATTATATAATTAACGTAACTCTGACTGAATTGATTTGATTATTGTTATTCTAATTTTCCTGTTATTATTATTATTATTATTATTATTATTATTATTATTATTATTATTATTATTATTATTATTTTTATCATTATTATTATTATTATTATTATTATTATTATTATTATTATTATTATTATTATTTTTATCATTATTATTATTATTATATTAAGTCATTAATAATAATAATAATAATAATAATAATAATAATAATAATAATAATAATAATAATAATAATATTATTATTATTATTATTATTATTATTATTATGTTGATGTTGTTGTTGTTGTTGCTGTCGTAGGCTTAGACAATTCTAGACTTAACATGGCCAGCCAAATTAGCGTGTATTTAGTATTTATTATTTTTCTACGGTTTAGACGAAGGAATTTTAAGTAATCTGGTGTTTATAAAAATTCTACGATTTTCACCAAATGATTTTGCTTTGAATTTTATGTTAACATTTATATACGCAGTTTATATTTGATTTATATCATTGTTACCGGTTGATAATAAACATTAAAAGCCTTATTTAGATTTATATCGTTCTTACATAAGAGATTATGCTTACTTTATTTGTTAAAGAATGCAAATGTAAAATGTCTTGGTATCTCCAAAATATACAAAAAAGTAAATCGTTTAAAGCACCAACGCAATGAAAGGTCAGCTTAAAGTACTTTGATAGATCATATTATTTCGTGCCTTTACAAATTGCTTTTAATACAAAGAGAAACAAAGCATATAAATGTATAGCTACAACACAGACCAGTAAGATAAAAATTAACCTTGACTAAATAAGTGCATGAAATAATTTGACTTTTTACTGCCATTGACACTGGCGCAATATTTTTAAACCTCTGGTATCGGACCTGGTAGCGCAATGGGTAGAGCATCAGCTCCAGGTACGGGAGGTTCCGGGTTTGATCCCGGGCCGCGACATACCAAAATTGTTAAAATGGTAGTCACATAGTTCCCTTGCTAACGCTCAAGCAAATACAAGTAGTTTCACGATTGGTTGGCCCGGTGTCACGATAATGTGACTGGGTGTGGTATCATGCCAGGTGTTCCCGGCATGCTATACACAGTGAAGGAAGCACTATATCTGCTTCAAGTGGACACCGTCTCCGGATAACTGAAATACTGTTTGTTGGTTGATAAACCCAATAAACAAACAAACCTCTGGTTTTAGTCATAAAATATATTCAGTACGGTTGCTAAAAAAATCTGAACAAAACATGGTTCACAATACACTGATACCGACCCTTTTTTATTGGCGCCGCTCTTCAGAACAGTGCTTCTTATGGAATGCATTTTTTATGATGACGGTAGTGTAGAAGTCAATAACCCGAGCTCTGTGAAACACTTTTCAGAGAAAAGGACCGAGTATTCCGTTGTTTTTTTGTAACAGTGTAGCTTGCAATTATTAAAAGCAGCAGGCATTAATAGGAATTCGCAGCCGTTTGGCGAGGTCTTTTTAACAAAAGAAACCGAGAATGCCGATGCTAGCATTGCGGCTTGTAATTAGAGATGTCGAAGACAAATAAGAAGAAAGCCATTCTATACATAGCGTGTGACGTCACTGCGTTAAAGTCATCTTTATACTACGACTCGTAACTCATCCAAAATTTGAGATTTGTGCCTACATAAAAAATAGTTCCGCGTAGGAAATACGTTCGATTATAATATTCATTGAATTAAGATAAATGACTAAACAACCATATTCTAAGGCCTTATTCTATGTCCAGAAACTTTTAAAGTCTTGATATTTATAAATAAATGGAAAAAAATACGATGAGCAAGTTTTGCTACTTTCGCTTTCGTTAAACAGTAATATGTCCATTCTATACATAGCGTGTGACGTCACTACGTTAAAGTCTGGACCGTTTACAAAATTTAGTTCAAAATGTTTGCATGAAACATATTTTAACTATTAGAATGTATAAAAAATGCCAAAATAATCTGTTGTATACCTCTTCGTACTTTTTTTGTTCATTTTAGCAATCACTTCCGTATTCATAAAAGCCATGTTGAAGAACTACTTTACCCACAATACACCGTGTGCATTCACACAGGTCATTTTGACCGTGTGTTGACGCAACGGAAGAAAGCAAAGAAGTAGAAGTAGTATTTCTATCAGAGTAACGGTTCTTTACTCTAAAATATTTATGCAATGAATCGACAGTACAACTTGCCAGCAGCTGGATATGGCTACCGCGCACCCACCCCAGCCCCCGATTTTTTTCATGGGTACCAAAATGTTCGTTAGGGTGTCCAGAAACAGAATCTCCAATGTACTCAAAAATAAACTCTTTGGCCTACATAAAACTTGCAACCATCATATAACTTATAACTTTTCTAAAAATGGTGATAGAAGTATTCAACTGGTATTCAATTAAAGGTTATTGAATGGCCATTAAGGTCATGTGTTAATTATGCAAATTAGCACTTAATTTATAAATTTTAATGAGACTCTAAAAACAGACCAGATTCTTTTTATTTTAAAGCAATCTGCCTTAATAATGCAGGGGTTCATTCTATCAGAAAACAAGTATTAGTTGTTTTAAACTTTAATGCTAAGATGTTTTTTCTTTGTGATTTTTAAATCGTTTCTATCTTACAACTCTGATAACATCATTTTAATTAATGAACACTTCAAGATATATACATTTGTATAATCTAGACAGATATATACATATAAAATCCAATCAAGATAATGTGACAATTGTGTGGGGTTTTTTTTAAGTTTTACTGGAATTATATCACAAGCAGGATTATAATAAACAATTTTGGACTGCTGTAATTCTACCAAACTTCTGCAATATCGGCTTCAGAAATTAAATTTTATATGACAATTTATTGAAGACTGAACAATCAAGTTATAACCAGTGGTGATCAGGCAGTTTCGTATGCATCATGCACAGTGATGTAGATGTGACACCATCTGGGCGATACTATATACAGATTTCAGTTACTAATCTCAGCTGTTGAACACATTATGGAACACCAGATATACCAGTACTTCGTTAATCAATTTCAACGCTATCATTTTTCTCAACGAGGAACATTTTCACCTTAAGTGCAAACTTTAATAAAATCTTAATATGTCAGATAATTTGCTAGTGAATCTTCTTTTCATTTGTGTTAATACGTTTACAATATGACTTGACCTAATTTGGTTAGTATAGTTTGGTTAACCTTAGAGTAATTAACCGCTCATATTTTACTTTGTAGAGCATGCATGTTAATAAGCATTAATCTAATATATTTAATACAAATTTTAATTACAGACAGCATATTTTTAAGAGTCATTACATTAGTTGTTAATGTTTTCAAATATGCTGAAAATAATCAAGTGATCAAAGTCACTTGGGATATATACGGTTAATTAATTTTAAAATGCCTTAAAAGGATCAGTACTCTGAAATATCATTCAGAAAATTCTTTGATTATAACCTCGCAAGGTCATTTAATCTAAATTATTACGCTTATCTACCTTTAACTTCCACTTATATCTTTTGCCCCCCCCACCCCCCACCCCCCAAAAGGAATGAAGCAAGTGATTGTTTCTTAAATCCAAATAAAGGCTAAAAGAAATACAACAGATGTCTCTGGCTGGGCCCATATTTAATTATGGTAAGATAATTGTACAAATAACTGAAAAAGATAAAAAATTAGACACCAGAAAAAAGTACTGTTTTATCACATCACATTGGTCATATATTTTTTATTCATGGTTTTGCTTTTGTTCACTGGATAACAATTTAAGAATTAGACATCACAACTAAATTAATTGTCATGAGAAATAACTACGCAACAACAGACTTATTTTTTTATAAAAATGTGACTTAGAATAAAAATATAGCCATTTAGAAAGTATATATACTTTACCTCTTAATTAATTTCCTGAAAATGTATTAGGGCTAACTTGCATACTTATTAATTTCAAATCTATTTCAAATTGCGAATTGATAGAGATCAATTCATATACAACTTAAATCAACTTTTGTCAGAGTTAGAGATAAACTTTTTAAATTGTCCAGTTTGTTTGCATATGGCTTTTAAATGAAATAAATTCTAATAAACTTGTTGAAATTAAAATCTATTTTTATATTCTCGTTAAGATATATGAATATTCATGTTGGTTAATTTGCGTAAATAATTATTTTAAATCAAAGTTTAGTGATAATAATAATCTAATAATCCATCTTATAATGGAACAATACAACAATTATTCTTCAATGTTATGGTTAGTTATAAGCAGACTTCTAGCCAAATAATTCATTAAGTGTGAATGAGCAAAATTTGGACGAAAATAAATTTGAAAAAAGTCATAAAAAATCATAAAATGAAAAAAAAAAATCATACAAAAATTACACTAACATGTGTTTGACATCTAGTGGTTTGTTTATAGCTTTAGAAACTGTTGAGTTTGTTTGGATATTGCTTTTAAATAAAAAGAAACTTATCAACTTTTAAAAAATAAAGTCTATTTTTAGATTCTCTTTAAGATATATAAATATTCATGTTTGCTAATTTGCATAATTAATTATTTCAAATTTAAGTTTAGTGATAGCCTCCACTTAAGGAATGATATAAAAATATTTTTCAATGTTATGATTAGTTTTAAGCAGACTTCTAGCCAAAATATGCATTAATATTGAATGAGCAAAATTGAGCGAAATAGCTAATAAAATCATAAAAAGATCATAAAATGAACCAAAAGATATGAAACTTAGATCTACATATGTTTTACAACAAGAAGTGGTATGTGTTTAACTTTAGAAATTTTGAGTTGGTTTGAATATTTACTTTTAAATGAAAATAATCTAATTAAATTTCCAAAGATAAAGTCTATTTTTAGATTCTCATTAAGTTATATAAATAATTAGCTTTGCTAATATACATTATTATTTATTTTAAATTTAAATTAAGTGATAGACCGCACTTACGGAACGATAAAGTTACTCTGAAATGTTATGTTATAAGCAGACTTATAGCTAAATTATGCATTAAGATTGAATGAGCAAAATTTGGACGAAAAATAACTAAAACTGTTTACTTTTTGTTTTGAATATTGCTTTTAAATAAAAAGAATCTAATCATCTAGAATCTAAAATAGAATCTATTTTTAGATTCATATAAAATAAAACCTTTAATTGAGTATCAGTTTTACACTTCTATCACCATTTTAAGAAAAGTTATATACAGTCTTCTAAACATACCCTCCTATCAAAATTTCATGATGGTTGCCAGTTATCATATAGCCCAAATGAGTATTATTAGTATTTTGAAGATGCTGTTTCTAGACACCCTAACGAACATTGTGGTAGCCACGCAAAAAAGTCTAGGTGGGGGTGCGCGGTAACTAAACCTTACTGCCGGACTATTATAGAATCCGCATGACAGCTATCTTCATGTTTACAGCGCATGCACTCTACGGCGCCTTGGATGTCTCACATCCATGCTCTTCCTTGTATACCAAGTGGAGAGTAGCAAAATAAAGCTATCAATGTGCCTCCATCCTTACCAAATAAAAATCGAACAGCAAGGCGCGTTGTCTTATTTGTGTTCTGAATATTCTAGATACTTAGAATGCGACAAATTTTAATTTATACTGTAACGAAATACATATTACATAAATATGTACACTCCTCACTTCACGGAAACCCTTTTGCTCAGCAGGTATATTTAATCAAGAAAACCGTTGATGCAAAACATCCAAGGCGACGCAAACGATTAAAAACAAATGTAAAAGAAATTGTGGCATACATTTTAAAAATCAATTATAGATGTTACTAGGGAGTTTTCTTTATTCACATACATGTAAATAAATAATAAAATAAAAAAATAGAACTCCCTGAACCGAACTATGACCCACATCAGTGTTATGGAATTCCGCAAAACAGACTTTCCCCACGTGTAAATTTCTGAATAGGTAGCTAAATCGAAAATCAACACGTCTCTAGCAGTTGTCAGACTACTTTGTTCTACTTTCGGTTTCCATTGTGGTTCATTGTATCTGTTCATTTTAAATTTCTGGCTTAGATTATCCTAAACAACAAATCATGCCTGCAACTTAAAAAAGTGTATTCATTCTTTGTACATACATATAAATACAATAATAAATGTATTTGTCCAGACTAGGACTGGAACCAAAGAGATAATTAGGCGGGTTACTGCAACATTTCATATAAAGTCGAAATCTTCAACGCATACTTTTATTTCAGCTACCCTGACTAGAACCATTTCTCCAGAGACAGTTAATCAATGCCAACAGAAGCACAACCTTCAGGAAGGCAGAGAGGAAATATCAGTTCTTTGCAGTCCTTTGAAAAAGATTAAATATTATTAAAAGATTTCAAATTTTAAGTCTGCTTCATAATTGCTTTCTTAGTGGTATACCATTTCTTAACTTTTTACTTTTCAAAAAACTGTTTTAACATATCACGAGGCAGGATTATGTTGAATATTGTTTATGTATCCATATAATCGGCAAAATAATTTGATAGTTAATAAACCGCAGCATAGTAGAAAAATCTAAGTCACTTTCCATATTTTATGGGGGGGGGGGGGATTTTGAATGTTAAACTGTTTAAAATGTATTTTACTGATATTAAATCGCATATTTAAAACTTTAAAAGAACCACTTAATGGCACATTTATCGAGTACTTGCATAGTCGATCTATATCAAATGGTGTAAGGAGATTGAAATATGTGCTATTGTTATACGTATAATTATTTCAAGAGTAGATCAAATTATAAGAAACATTTTTAATAAAATATTTGACCTTTGTGTTGCATAATCATCTGCATATTTAAAATTATATGTATTTTTAATTATTTGTCATAAATGCACTTTTCGTGATGCTTTAAAACATTTGCTGTACATTATATAGCTGTGTTATTACTAAAATACATTAACATTAACGAAATGGAAACAATTAAAATGAATAGTAATACATATTTGTTCTTGTTTGTTCTGACAACAATTATTCAAAAGTGTGCTAAAATCCAGTCAAAGTATGAGTGCCATCTAAGGATTTAATGGTTTTAACCCAGACCATTGAGCCAACTTGAAAGTTTCCGCACTGCAATAAGAAAAGTTATCCTATATAAAGAAGGGACTTAAGCAGGATGTTAATTAATAAAAACACTTATTAGCTTTAAATCAAGGACCCAATTCCGCTGTACTAGTTGATCGTCTCAGAGCAACAGGCCCAGGCCAGGCAGAGACGTCTCTGGGTCAGGGGATTCATGACCGTCGTCTTATTCCTTGAATAAGTGAAAAGCATATTCTACAGGAAACAGTATAATTTTATTATTCTTGTATTCAAATATTGATAGTTTTAATTGTGGTTCTGTTTTTTTTATTCAAATTTGCGGTTCCTTACATACTTAATCCTTTACACTATCAGTCTTTGCTATGTCTTCCTCCTGTGCCTGCATCAACCGACTTATTTATTTATTTATTTATTTTCGCATCAACGACTTTTCTTGAATATGTTTATAATGAATGTAAAGTTACGCACGTAATTAAGTCGAATGGTTGTTTACAGCATGAACGTTTGTCTACAACACAAACAACTTTTCAATAAACATATCCTGAGACAATTCAAACTGTGCACACCCTCTCTTTGTAAAAGTGATGCGTCTTACGACCTATTTATAAAACTGTGTCACCTAATTTAATCTTGAAACTGTTGCATCTGGTGTCCGTCAAAGGGTTCATAATATTCGCTCACCGCATTCGGCCGTATGACACCTCTCATCCTTTCATGGAGCATCATTCTGACTAGGCACTTCACTGCGATAAGTTTTATCGTCAAATAATTCCTATAAATAGAAACTACATGGATAACTTCAAACTGTTATCAGCTTGTTTTACAGCGTATCCGTAGGTGAACTTTGATAATTGTCTCAACTGCACTTCTAGATGCCGCGTTTTGAAACACATGACCATAGTGACTATTCGCAACGGAAACGACTGCCAATCATTGATAAATGATGATCCAATATTGACCACATAAGCTGTATTGACACCACGAAAGGGCGCGGTTACAGGTGATTATTTGGATGGATGAAATATTACCTACGTATACATAAGAGTGTGATTAAATATAATTAAATTAAGAGTTTAATTTGTGACAGCAAACGTCACGTTTCCGTTATTGAAGGATTTCACGTTATAAAAATAAAAAAGAATCTTGTATATATAACATTAAATGTGAATACACAGAGTGACAATGTTGTGTTTACTGTTTAGCTAGATCAGTCATGTGCTTCTCGAATAATATGTGCTATATTTGAAGAGGCAAGATGTTTATAGATCATTGAGGCTAAAATAAACATAGATAAAATAATAGAGTGAAAATCTTTAGTACTGTTTTAAACAACAACTATACAACAGAAATGGTTTAGAATTAAATAATATTGTTTTTGTTAAAAGCAGACCTGACCTGAAGAAAACTAAATATTACCAAATTGAAGCGTATGACATCATCTATGATATTTCAACCCTGGTTTCCTTTTTATGTCTTTACTATGTTATAGCACATCGATTATAAAAAGGCTACTCTCAGTTACACATGGTTATAGCACATCGATTATTAAACGACCTCTTTCAGTTACACATGGTTAGAGCACATCGATTATAAAAAGGCTACTTTCAGTTACACATGGTTAGAGCACATCGATTATAAAAAGGCTGCTTTCAGTTACGCATGGTTAGAGCACATCGATTATAAAAAGGCTGATTTCAGTTACACATGGTTAGAGCACATCGATTATAAAAAGGCTACTTTCAGTTACACATGGTTAGAACACATCAATTCTTAAAAGGCTACTTTCAGTTCAACATGGTTAGAGCACATCGATTATAAAAAGGCTACTTTCAGTTACACATGATTAGAACACATCAATTCTTAAAAGGCTACTTTCAGTTCAACATGGTTAGAGCACATCGATTATAAAAAGACTACTTTCAGCTACGCATGGCTGGAGCAGATCGATTATTAAAATGCTAATTTCAGTTACACATGGTTAGAGCACATCGATTATAAAAAGGCTACTTTCAGTTACACATGGTTAGAGCACATCGATTATAAAAAGGCTACTTTCAGTTACACATGGTTAGAACACATCAATTCTTAAAAGGCTACTTTCAGTTCAACATGGTTAGAGCACATCGATTATAAAAAGACTACTTTCAGCTACGTATGGCTGGAGCACATCGATTAATAAAATGCTAATTTCAGTTACACATGGTTAGAGCACATCGATTATTAAAATGCTAATTTCAGTTACAAATGGATAGAGCACATCGATTATTGAAAGGCTACTTTTAGTTACACATGGTTAGAGCAATCGATTATTAAAAAGTTACTTTCAGTTACACGTGGTTAGAGCACATCAAATATAAAAAAGACTACTTTCAGTTACACATGGTTAGAGTACATCGATTATAAAAGACTACTTTCAGTTCAACATGGTTAGAGCACATCAATTATTAAAAGACTACTTTCAGTTACACATGGTTAGAGCACATCGATTATAAAAGACTACTTTCAGTTCAACATGGTTAGAGCACATAAATTATTAAAAGGCTTATTTCAGTTACACATGGTTGGTTAGAGCACATCGATTATTAAACGACCTCTTTCAGTTACACATGGATAGAGCACATCGATTTTAAAAAGGCTACTTTCCGTTACACATGATAAGAGCACATCGATTATAAAAAGGCTACTTTCAGTTACACATGGTTAGGGCACATCGATTATAAAAAGGCTACTTTCAGTTACACGTGATAAGAGCACATCGAATATAAAAAGACTACTTTCAGTTACACATGGATAGAGCACATCGATTATTAAAAGGCTTATTTCAGTTCAACATGGTTAGAGCACATCGAATATAAAAAGACTACTTTCAGTTACACATGGTTAGAGCACATCGATTATTAAAGACTACTTTCAGTTCAACATGGTTAGAGCACATCGATTATAAAAAGGCTACTTTCAGTTACACATGATTAAAGCACATCGATTATTAAAAGGCTACTTTCAGTTATGCATGGTTAGAGCACATCGATTATAAAAAGGCTAATTTCAGTTACACATGGTTAGAGCACATCGATTATTAAAAGGCTACTTTTAGTTACACATGGTTAGAGCATATCGATTATTGAACGACCACTTTCAGTTACACATGGTTAGAGCACATCGATTATTAAACGACCACTTTCAGTTACACATGGTTGGAGCACATCGATTATTAAACGACCACTTTCAGTTACACATGGTTAGAGCACATCGATTATTGAACGACCACTTTCAGTTACACATGGTTGGAGCACATCAATTATAAAAAGGCTACTTTCAGTTACACATGGTTAGAGCATATCGATTATTGAACGACCACTTTCAGTTACACATGGCTAGAGCACATCGATTATTAAACGACCACTTTCAGTTACACATGGTTGGAGCACATCGATTATTGAACGACCACTTTCAGTTACACATGGTTAGAGCACATCGATTATTAAACGACCACTTTCAGTTACACATGGTTAGAGCACATCGATTATTGAACGACCACTTTCAGTTACACATGGTTAGAGCACATCGATTATTGAACGACCACTTTCAGTTACACATGGATAGAGCACATCGATTATTGAACGACCACTTTCAGTTACACATGGTTAGAGCACATCGATTATTGAACGACCACTTTCAGTTACACATGGTTGGAGCACATCAATTATAAAAAGGCTACTTTCAGTTACACATGGTTAGAGCACATCGATAATTAAACGACCACTTTCAGTTACACATGGTTGGAGCACATCGATTATCGAACGACCACTTTCAGTTACACATGGTTAGAGCACAAAGATTATTAAACGACCACTTTCAGTTACACATGGTTGGAGCACATCGACTATTGAACGACCACTTTCAGTTACACATGGTTGGAGCACATCGATTATTAAACGACCACTTTCAGTTACACATGGTTAGAGCACATCGATTATTGAACGACCACTTTCAGTTACATATAGTTAGAGCACATCGATTATTTAACGACCACTTTCAGTTACACATGGTTGGAGCACATCAATTATAAAAAGGCTACTTTCAGTTACACATGGTTAGAGCACATCGATTATTAAACGACCACTTTCAGTTACACATGGTTGGAGCACATCGATTATTGAACGACCACTTTCAGTTACACATGGTTGGAGCACATCGATTATTGAACGACCACTTTCAGTTACACATGGTTGGAGCACATCGATTATTGAACGACAACTTTCAGTTACACATGGTTGGAGCACATCGATTATTGAACGACCAATTTCAGTTACAAATGGATAGAGCACATCGATTATTAAACGACCACTTTCAGTTACACATGGATAGAGCACATCGATTATTGAACGACCACTTTCAGTTACACATGGTTGGAGCACATCGATTTTTGAACGACCACTTTCAGTTACACATGGTTGGAGCACATCGATTATTGAACGACCACTTTCAGTTACACATGGTTGGAGCACATCGATTATTGAACGACCACTTTCAGTTACACATGGTTGGAGCACATCGATTATTGAACGACCACTTTCAGTTACACATGGTTAGAGTACATCAATTATTGAACGACCACTTTCAGTTACACATGGTTAGAGCACATCGATTATTGAACCATTACTTTCAGTTACACATGGTTGGAGCACATCGATTATTAAACGACCACTTTCAGTTACACATGGTTAGAGCACATCGATTATTGAACGACCACTTTCAGTTACACATGGATAGAGCACATCGATTATTGAACGACCACTTTCAGTTACACATAGTTAGAGCACATCGATTATTTAACGACCACTTTCAGTTACACATGGTTGGAGCACATCAATTATAAAAAGGCTACTTTCAGTTACACATGGTTAGAGCACATCGATTATTAAACGACCACTTTCAGTTACACATGGTTAGAGCACATCGATTATTGAACGACCACTTTCAGTTACACATGGTTAGAGCACATCGATTATTAAACGACCACTTTCAGTTACACATGGTTAGAGCACATCGATTATTGAACGACCACTTTCACTTACACATGGTTAGAGCACATCGATTATTGAACGACCACTTTCACTTACACATGGTTAGAGCACATCGATTATTGAACGACCACTTTCACTTACACATGGATGGAGCACATCAATTATAAAAAGGCTACTTTCAGTTACACATGGTTACACATGGTTAGAGCACATCGGTTTTAGAATGGCCTCTTTCAGTTACACATGGATAGAGCACATCGGTTTTAGAATGGCTTCCACGCGAACTCATACTTCAAACACCAGTCGCATGACATCAAAATACTGTACTGACCAATAAGTATGCAACAAAACCATCGACGCAGAACATCAAACGCAACACAGACAATGAAAACACATTTAGACATTAATAAATATAGGTACATATACAAGGTATATATTCCGATATAAATGAGGCTATTTTTGATATTAAACCCCGAAAAAAACACAATTATAATATATACAGAATAGATATAAACTTTTGTAGTAAATCTGGATGAAAGATAGCATTCACTAAACTAAATAGTAAAAAATTAAATTTTGCTGTTATTCTTGCAAATTGTTAAAATTAAAGTGACGTTGTATGGTTGATGCTTACTTGATTACCTGTTTATTAATATACTTTTGCGGTACATATGCAAATAATCTAACATCAAAACCGCTACCTACGATGGTCATTTTGAGAACAAAACAAAATAAAATTTCCCTGTTAACGTTGCTACATGGATCCGAAAGAATATAATAATAATAATGTGTTATTCCTGACATGGGTAATAATTCAGTTTGTTTTACTGCGTCTTAGCACTCTCTTTAATGTATTTTGAGCACTTACGAATTCTATCTGAAGTATACATGAATTTCTGTCCGAATCGCATTAAGGCAACAGTCTAGAGTCTTTGTGACCAACACTCTAGCGCTTAATTTTTGAGAATAGAGTCAGCTGTTCGATTGCTTACCGACTTTTCAAATTATGTTATTTATTATATTATAAATCAAACCACTAAAATTCAGCAGAAATTTCCATAGTAAACGTTCCTGCAAATATAATTAAACAACGTATTAATTAACGAAAAAGTTGATTCAAAGCAAAACTTCAAAACTGCGACTGAGGATGTTCCAGGAAAATATTTCAGAGTAACGAACGATAACTGCGTAGGAAGATGGGAACAACTATCGCCGTATATATACTTGGAAGTCACTTTTCGTGTTTATTTTGAAAATAAAATTACAACGAAAGTGAAAATCAACAACAACAAAATCATTTGTAAATTCACAAACAGTATAAGATGAAAGCATAAGTTAATCCTTAAAATTGCGATCCTGTTCAAAATGCCTAAGTAGCTAGGTGATGAGCTAGCCATAAAAAGACTAAGAAAAAAGTATCTGTTGTTTCTATGTGCTGTATAAATTTTATATAGCAATTGGTTGTGGTATTAAAGAAACGACTAAACAAAATCTTAATGCTAGTATTATTGATATATGTAATTCATGGATCTATGTTGTTCTAACCATGTAGAAATGCTTCATACTCAACATCATCATGTAAAGGCTCAAACTACAATAAAGAGATACAATTATTGAAGAACAAGAAGGTTTCAGAGATGACCACAACATAGACTTTTACAGCCTACGAATTATTTGACAAAAATACAAGCAGCATTAGCATGTTGTACATCATGTTTCATTGACTAAAAACAGTTTACAGAAAGCGCTATAGGAACAACAAAAAATGAAAAAAGAATCCAAAATCTAGAAATGTGATACAACAAAAGGATCATGGACATATAATGGCCACAATGGCAAAGACAATATAGACATCGGCACTCGGATCGAACAGTTCTCTCTACAGTTAAGAAAGTTGAGATGGTATTACGGATAAGGAAGTCCAAGCGACAAAAATAGAAGAGAATATGAAATCAAGGAGTGGGTCACGTATTTTAGCTTTGCAGAATTTTGAGAAGAAAGATATAATCGTAATTGAAGTCTGCTCAGAAGCTCCGTAGGCCGACCAAGACAAGTGAAGTGAAGATGTTCACATATAAACAACTGAACAGAGAAAATACTTAATAGTATTATCAACTATTGTCGTTTAACATTTTTTTTTCTATTGAAACAATACACACTTAATGGACTGCGATTGCGATATCAATTTCTCATGCATAGGATTTCAGGGGAGACTAGCAAAGTTATTTCTAGATTTTAGACAGTTGTCCCCCTTTACAATAGTCGCTACACTTAGTCCTATACGGTTATGCACAATGTTTGATCAGTAGCCTATTACGCAAATAGTGTAGACCCTGATCAGCCTGGTTCAGCTGGCTATTTTTCTGATCCGGATTTCCATTTTTTTGCTGCTTTAACAATTCCTTCCATTTCCTAAAAATGAAGTGACTGGCAAATTAGCCTTTGCTCTTGAGTAGTAAATGTATTTTTTTATTTGTTAATTCAACTAATAAGATTGTTAAATAAAGGTAGCACATAATAAGGTTAAATTGTAGATCTACCCACGATTGTACACGTTTGCTAAGAGCCACTTAATGTCCATGTCACCGAAAAATTATTCTAGTTTGTATTTTCATATTTTTCGCATTGTTGACAGGGTGTTTTCTGATCAAAGCATACATGTGTCCTAACCTAAGTACAGTTTTTCCCCAAGTGGATCTAAATTAGCGTTGAATTCGTTTGGAGACCCTGTGCCTGTTGCCTACTGTGGCACAGATTACAGAATATTTAAAAAAGCTATAAGCGGTAGATTGTTTTACAAGCTTTATTTATAACGATCCCTTCACACGTACACATTGTGGACATTACCTCTCTAATGGTTAAATGGTTTAAGCTCTGTAAACCGGTTTAAGCAACCCAGTCGGCCAATTGCCGAACCCAGTCGGCCATTTGCCGAACCTAGTCGGCCAGTCGGCTGTTTTGCTGACTTGGAGTTCAAAGGCAGTAACAGTTTAGCTTGCTCAATGTCATGTCACGTCTCCATGTTTTGACACGCATACACATTCTCTAAGCAGACATTTCTGTTGGGGGTCATCCTCCACCAAAATTGCTGGATGTCGCTATAATGACCAAAATTGTGTCGCTGCGATAAATTTCTAAAAACAAAACAACAACAACAACAAAAACATAAAAAGCCAACTTAAATAATGATTGCAATTACAAAAATGACAGCAATAATAAAGCCCTAAAGATTTACTGTTAACAAAGGCTAGATTCTAGGAGAATTGTGTATTCAGTTAAATTGTTCAACCACCATTGAAGTGAGAACTTCTTTTTCCTAACTTATATTTTTAAATGTAGAAATGTTTTATTGTATCTTTACTACATGTTCTTTCCTAGTAATGAACCTATAAAATGGGCATTAAAGATGGTATCCGAAAGTTTGCCTTTATCTTCTATATGGAACAATAACTGACCTCTGTTTGGGTTATTTGTGCAAAGTTTTGGTAGCAACAAACATCATACTTTAGTCTAAGCTTTGACGATTTTGAACATATCTTATTTTTGGGGCAGTAAAACTCGTTAATCAACTTTTAAAATGTTGATTGTTTTCAAATCTATAAATAAAAACAATTAGGATTTCTGCCATAAAATAGACAGCGACGTCACAGCGAAAGTGGTGACGTGGTTGTCTTAGTTTAAAAATAGCTAACTGTGCAGCGTGGCTCAGATAGGAAATACATGTTTGTAATGACAATAGTGGCGTTATGGTTCACTATTCAGACAGGAGTAGGACATCAATAAACAGCATTTTGCAAGATCTGTTCAGGTAACAATAGTTTATGATG
This sequence comes from Sinonovacula constricta, assembly GCA_007844125.1. Taxonomy (NCBI): domain Eukaryota; kingdom Metazoa; phylum Mollusca; class Bivalvia; order Cardiida; family Solecurtidae; genus Sinonovacula; species Sinonovacula constricta. Next base: position 38,557,424 of record CM017564.1, on the reverse strand, counting down.
ATGTTTAATGAATATATTTTGGTCCAAACTGTCTCATACCACCGTTAAGGTGAGAGGGGGCAAACTCTTGTTTCATTTTTACAACAAGATACAACATACTTGTTTAATAGTTAATCATCGGGCAACCAATACAAACATAATATTTTTACAAATGATGCATAACCATAACATACAATACGTCCAGAAATGTTGTTTTGCTATTTTGTCGTTAAGCCAATATAAAGCACTTATCCATAGGACCTTTCGTAGTGTTAAAACATGTCACCTGACATTTTCGGTGACGCTTTGTCAGAAGTGTTTTTCTACGATTCCAATCCGATAAATAATCGGAAGGGATCTAACCCTTTAAAAGTTTCATGTTCGAACATCTGCCGGCAGATCAGTTGCGCATCGATGGTTTTAGCAGTTCTGATTTCTTTAAATTAACAAGTCTTGTCAATGGTCACATTTTTCATTGTGATACCCTTATTAAAATAAACACAACCATATAACACTAAATTATGTGCAACCGTACTTTATTGATATTCTGCCCGACGAGCGATACATAAGAGACGTTTCAACACAAATTAAACGTCCTTGACAACGTGTGTATCAGCACATACTTGAGTTGTGTCTTGCAGCCGACTCTCTCACACACATTATTATCACTGGCCTCCAGGATCTTAACATCCCGCGGTTCAATCTACTGCACGAAGCAAATATTCCGCGTGACCCGAATCATTTGGTCACGTCTCCACAGATTGTGCAGCTCTCAGTCTCACATTCAGTCCCAGACCCCAGAGGTTCAAACAACGAATATGGAAATCAACTTTAAAGACAAACGTGCCCTTGTGACTGGTGCTGGGCGAGGTAAGATACATCACAACCGTTCCGATAATAATCTTTTCTCTATGTACGTGTTGCTTTGCGGCTCTATTCATTTTTTTGCGTTCTCTTCGTAAAACTTCCTAAGTCGCAATCTTTCCATTTAAATTTGTTCTCTTTGTTAGTGCTGCTTTGCTGCTCTGCTGTTGGCTCCATTTTTGTTTTGTCTTCAAAAAACTTCTGAAACAGTCGTACTCGACAAGTTTCAAGCATTAAGTTTATTTTTTAAACCAGAGCCATTTGTTGTGATATTCAACAAGTCTGTTTGAGACATTTATTGAAATGTTAATATAAGTGTCTTTATTGTGGAAATGTCATGTAACGTCACGGCGGCGCTTAAATCAACAGAAGAAATGGGATATATGTATTAAAAATATATCAAAAGGTTATTTTTTCTGCATTTAATGTAAATGCAAAATCAGAAACTGTAAATGGCAAGGTTGGAACAAATGTGTTGTTTTGTTTTGTGTTTGCCGTGTCTAAATAAACGTCAAACATGTGCATCGAATTAATAAGAACTTAATTTTCAATGTTTCAAGGCATTGGCAAATCGATTGCACTGGCCTTGTTGAAATGTGGAGCAGAGGTCGTCGTACTAGACAGGCTCAAGGACGACTTGGACAAGTTTAAGGCCGAGGTAGGGGATCGCCATGTGCAACCATAACAAATTTAAAATGTAACTTTCCAGTTTAAATTATCAGTTTAGCAGTTATTGTCTATATTTGTATAGTTTAATCCATGGGATATTTAAAACAGCTGACATTAGCAGCCGTGTTCTTGATAAATTGTGTGATGTGTCTTACTGTTCTCGTGCACATCGGTTGGTAGTTTCACCGTCATCTAACATTACACCTGCACATCGGTTGGTAATTTGACCTCATTTAACACTACACTTGCACATCACTTGGTAATTTGACCTCATTTAACACTACACTTGCACATCGGTTGGTAATTTGACCTCATTTAACACTACACTTGCACATCAGTTGGTAATTTGACCTCATTTAACACTACACTTGCACATCAGTTGGTAATTTGACCTCATTTAACACTACACTAGCACAGCGGTTGGTAATTTGACCTCATTTAACACTACACTTGCACATCAGTTGGTAATTTGACCTCATTTAACACTACACTTGCACATCAGTTGGTAATTTGACCTCATTCAACACTACACTTGCACATCGGTTGGTAATTTGACCTCATTTAGCACTTCACTTGCACATCGGTTGGTAATTTGACCTCATTTAACACTACACTTGCACATCAGTTGGTAATTTGACCTCATTTAACACTACACTTGCACATTGGTTGGTAATTTGACCTCATTTAGCACTACACTTGCACATCGGTTGGAAATTTGACCTCATTTAGCACTACACTTGCACATCGGTTGGTAATTTGACCTCATTTAGCACTACACTTGCACATCGGTTGGTAATTTGACCTCATTTAACACTACACTTGCACATCAGTTGGTAATTTGACCTCATTTAACACTACACTTGCACATCGGTTGGTAATTGACCTCATTTAACACTACACTTGCACATCGGTTGGAAATTTGACCTCATTTAACACTACACTAGCACATCGGTTGGTAATTTGACCTCATTTAACACTACACTTGCACATCGGTTGGTAATTTGACCTCATTTAACACTACACTTGCACATCGGTTGGAAATTTGACCTCATTTAACATTACACTAGCACATCGGTTGGTAATTTGACCTCATTTAACACTACACTTGCACATCGGTTGGTAATTTGACCTCATTAAACACTACACTAGCACATCGGTTGGTAATTTGACCTCATTTAACACTACACTTGCACATCAGTACGTAATCTGCACGCCTTCTAACATTGCACGTGCACATCAGTAGGTAATTTGAACGCCTTCTAACAATACACGTGCACATCAGTAGGTAATCTGAACGCCTTTTAACAATACACGTGCACATCAGTATGTTATCTGAACGCCTTCTAACAATACACGTGCACATCAGTAGGTAATCTGAACGCCTTTTAACAATACACGTGCACATCAGTATGTTATCTGAACGCCTTCTAACATTGCACGTGCACATCAGTAGGTAATCTGAACGCCTTCTAACATTGCACGTGCACATAAGTAGGTAATCTGAACGCCTTCTAACAATACACGTGCACATCGGTAGGTAAGCTAAACGCCTTCTAACAATACACGTGCACATCGGTAGGTAATCTGAACGCCTTCTAACAATACACGTGCACATCGGTAGGTAATCTGAACGCCTTCTAACAATACACGTGCACATCGGTAGGTAAGCTAAACGCCTTCTAACAATACACGTGCACATCGGTAGGTAATCTGAACGCCTTCTAACAATACACGTGCACATCGGTAGGTAATCTGAACGCCTTCTAACAATACAAGTGCACATCAGTACGTAATTTGAACGCCTTCTAACAATACACGTGCACATCGGTAGGTAATCTGAACGCCTTCTAACAATACACGTGCACATCAGTAGGTAATTTGAACGCCCTCTAACAATACACGTGCACATCGGTAGGTAAGCTAAACGCCTTCTAACAATACAAGTGCACATCGGTAGGTAATCTGAACGCCTTCTAACAATACACGTGCACATCGGTAGGTAATCTGAACGCCTTCTAACAATACACGTGCACATCGGTAGGTAAGCTAAACGCCTTCTAACAATACAAGTGCACATCAGTAGGTAATTTGAACGCCCTCTAACAATACACGTGCACATCGGTAGGTAATCTGAACGCCTTCTAACAATACACGTGCACATCAGTAGGTAATCTGAACGCCTTCTAACAATACACGTGCACATCAGTAGGTAATCTGAACGCCTTCTAACAATACTCATGCACATCAGTAGGTAATCTGAACGCCTTCTAACAATACACGTGCACATCAGTAGGTAATCTGAACGCCTTCTAACAATACACGCGCACATCAGTAGGTAATCTGAACGCCTTCTAACAATACACGTGCACATCAGTAGGTAATCTGAACGCCTTCTAACAATACACGTGCACATCGGTAGGTAATCTGAACGCCTTCTAACAATACACGTGCACATCGGTAGGTAAGCTAAACGCCTTCTAACAATACAAGTGCACATCGGTAGGTAATCTGAACGCCTTCTAACAATACACGTGCACATCAGTAGGTAATCTGAACGCCTTCTAACAATACACGTGCACATCAGTAGGTAATCTGAACGCCTTCTAACAATACACGTGCACATCGGTAGGTAATCTGAACGCCTTCTAACAATACACGTGCACATCGGTAGGTAAGCTAAACGCCTTCTAACAATACAAGTGCACATCAGTACGTAATTTGAACGCCTTCTAACATTGAACGTGCACATCAGTAGGTAATCTGAACGCCCTCTAACAATACACGTGCACATCAGTAGGTAATTTGAACGCCCTCTAACAATACACGTGCACATCGGTAGGTAATCTGAACGCCTTCTAACAATACACGTGCACATCGGTAGGTAATCTGAACGCCTTCTAACAATACACGTGCACATCGGTAGGTAAGCTAAACGCCTTCTAACAATACACGTGCACATCGGTAGGTAAGCTAAACGCCTTCTAACAATACAAGTGCACATCGGTAGGTAATCTGAACGCCTTCTAACAATACACGTGCACATCGGTAGGTAAGCTAAACGCCTTCTAACAATACACGTGCACATCGGTAGGTAATCTGAACGCCTTCTAACAATACACGTGCACATCGGTAGGTAATCTGAACGCCTTCTAACAATACACGTGCACATCGGTAGGTAAGCTAAACGCCTTCTAACAATACACGTGCACATCGGTAGGTAATCTGAACGCCTTCTAACAATACACGTGCACATCGGTAGGTAATCTGAACGCCTTCTAACAATACAAGTGCACATCAGTACGTAATTTGAACGCCTTCTAACAATACACGTGCACATCGGTAGGTAATCTGAACGCCTTCTAACAATACACGTGCACATCAGTAGGTAATTTGAACGCCCTCTAACAATACACGTGCACATCGGTAGGTAATCTGAACGCCTTCTAACAATACACGTGCACATCGGTAGGTAATCTGAACGCCTTCTAACAATACACGTGCACATCAGTAGGTAATCTGAACGCCTTCTAACAATACACGTGCACATCGGTAGGTAATTTGAACGCCTTCTAACAATACACGTGCACATCGGTAGGTAAGCTAAACGCCTTCTAACAATACAAGTGCACATCAGTACGTAATTTGAACGCCTTCTAACATTGAACGTGCACATCAGTAGGTAATCTGAACGCCCTCTAACAATACACGTGCACATCAGTAGGTAATTTGAACGCCCTCTAACAATACACGTGCACATCGGTAGGTAATCTGAACGCCTTCTAACAATACACGTGCACATCGGTAGGTAATCTGAACGCCTTCTAACAATACACGTGCACATCGGTAGGTAAGCTAAACGCCTTCTAACAATACAAGTGCACATCGGTAGGTAATCTGAACGCCTTCTAACAATACACGTGCACATCGGTAGGTAATCTGAACGCCTTCTAACAATACACGTGCACATCGGTAGGTAAGCTAAACGCCTTCTAACAATACAAGTGCACATCAGTAGGTAATTTGAACGCCCTCTAACAATACACGTGCACATCGGTAGGTAATCTGAACGCCTTCTAACAATACACGTGCACATCGGTAGGTAATCTGAACGCCTTCTAACAATACACGTGCACATCGGTAGGTAAGCTAAACGCCTTCTAACAATACAAGTGCACATCGGTAGGTAATCTGAACGCCTTCTAACAATACACGTGCACATCGGTAGGTAATCTGAACGCCTTCTAACAATACACGTGCACATCGGTAGGTAAGCTAAACGCCTTCTAACAATACAAGTGCACATCAGTAGGTAATTTGAACGCCCTCTAACAATACACGTGCACATCGGTAGGTAATCTGAACGCCTTCTAACAATACACGTGCACATCGGTAGGTAATCTGAACGCCTTCTAACAATACACGTGCACATCGGTAGGTAAGCTAAACGCCTTCTAACAATACAAGTGCACATCGGTAGGTAATCTGAACGCCTTCTAACAATACAAGTGCACATCAGTAGGTAATCTGAACGCCCTCTAACAATACACGTGCACATCAGTAGGTAATCTGAACGCCCTCTAACAATACACGTGCACATCGGTAGGTAATCTGAACGCCTTCTAACAATACACGTGCACATCGGTAGGTAATCTGAACGCCTTCTAACAATACACGTGCACATCGGTAGGTAATCTGAACGCCTTCTAACAATACACGTGCACATCGGTAGGTAAGCTAAACGCCTTCTAACAATACAAGTGCACATCGGTAGGTAATCTGAACGCCTTCTAACAATACACGTGCACATCGGTAGGTAATCTGAACGCCTTCTAACAATACAAGTGCACATCGGTAGGTAATCTGAACGCCTTCTAACAATACACGTGCACATCGGTAGGTAATCTGAACGCCTTCTAACAATACACGTGCACATCGGTAGGTAATCTGAACGCCTTCTAACAATACACGTGCACATCGGTAGGCAATCTGAACGCCTTCTAACAATACACGTGCACATCGGTAGGTAAGCTAAACGCCTTCTAACAATACAAGTGCACATCAGTACGTAATTTGAACGCCTTCTAACATTGAACGTGCACATCAGTAGGTAATCTGAACGCCCTCTAACAATACACGTGCACATCAGTAGGTAATCTGAACGCCCTCTAACAATACACGGGCACATCAGTAGGTAATCTGAACGCCCTCTAACAATACACGTGCACATCAGTAGGTAATCTGAACGCCCTCTAACAATACACGTGCACATCAGTAGGTAATTTGAACGCCCTCTAACAATACACGTGCACATCAGTAGGTAATTTGAACTTCCTCTTACAGTGCATGTACACATCGGTTATAGATGGATCAGTTTTACTGTCTTGGTTGATAACTGAATGCAAATAACAACTTTGATTGTTTACAACTGCTAATACCCGTCTTAAAATGTGTACGAATATCCAGGCATTGTAAACTAAAGCATTGATGCGTTTAATAAGATGTCATTAACTTTTTAGTTTACTTTACGGTTTCTTCAGTTTGCAGTAAGTCAAACTTCTCTACGACGATGGAGGGCAGTACATTTCCATCTTGTAGGCTAAAATGTTGATTAGTTCATAATTTGCACCATATTCTCGCCTTTGTCAGGCCCCGAGTATCGTGACTGTCCAATGCGACCTGTCCAATTGGGACGAGACTAGAGCCGCATTACAGTCAATCGGCCCAGTCCATCTGCTCGTCAACAATGCAGGCGTGGCCGCCATTACACCGTTTTTCGACGTCACAAAGGAGGAAATGGACAGGTTTGCTATCAGCCTAGACATAATGGTTAACAGTCAGTTAACTTTTGTTCATTTTAAAATCCTTACCTCTCGGAAAACATTTTCTCTTATTCGCCCAGACATAGACGAGTAAATTGCGAAAGCGCGTAACCGGTGGTTTAACGTGTAAGAGTAAGTTGAGAAGCAGTGAGCTTCTTTTTGTACATACTTATTTAAAAACACTCACAATCCATGGACGTCCACGACGGCTCCAGAACGTGGCTCCGAGGATTAAACACGGGTCGCGACATAACCAAAGCCGTTGTTTACGCTTAAGCAAATATATGGGTAGTGCCATGGCTTGTCAACTCAATGACAGGGTGTTACTGGGTGTGAAATCGTGTTGGGCGTTTACCATATGCTATACACAATGAAGGCGGCCTTGCATCTGCCTTAAAGGTGGTTTCCAACAGTTTGGACCATTGTTTCACTTAAATTAACCAAACACGTCATTGTTAACTGAAAAGGTCCTGGAAAAAGATGTTCATTGATGCCAAAGATTTGTGCGAACGGCGAAGCATAGTTCCCCACTAGTCAATGCAAACCGGTATTTCATGAAGACACATGCCAATTTACTTTTGAGATCTCGTTGTATGTCGGTAGAGCGTCTGCTTGCGGATCGGGAGGTCGCGGGTTCAAACCCCGGCCGGGTCAAACCAAAGACTTTAAAGTTGGAAGTATAGGCTTCCCTCCTAACGCTGGGGACAGCATTACTCCTGACTCGTCGGTGTCAGTATAATGGACCGGCCGGGTTCAGTCCTTGTGCACCTCACAAGAAAAGTTGCCGCAGAGTACCAGCAAACATGCCGGCAAATCCCATCCTTCGTTATATGTCATCTGGGTAGTCCGCTCTGACGTCGATATCTATTTTTAGCAGAGATCACTATTGTGCTAATTTAACATTAGATATACTTATTGTCGTAATATGTACTTCTAACAATACAGTTACTTTTCAAATTCGTCTTTACTTAGACTAAATTATGAGGTTTGTTTTGCATAGATTATGACAATATTCCTCAAAACATTGGAAGAAATGTCGCTACATGCATCTGAAACTGTCGGATACCACCTTCAAGCGACAGAGTCTCCGATTTGTAATTCCTCTGACTGCTTAGCTCCTCACCGCGTGGGTTCGAGTCCCGTTCGTGGCGACTGACTTAATGTGGGAATGTCTACCAGCTGACTTGCAGTGTGCCGGTGGTTCTACCCAAACGCTTAGTGGTTTGCCTCCACCAAATAGCTGGACGTCATTATAATTATCATAAATGGTCACTGTGATGTATTTATTCACACACACATACACACACGCACGAACGCGCGCGCGCACGCACACACAAAAATAATTATGTGCCGGAGAAGATTCATACAACAATCTGACCAGGTGGCCGACCAAACTACGAAGGTAGTTTAAAAAGAGATATTTTCTGAATTTTATTATTATTACACACCTCACAAAGTATGAATCTTCGATTAACAGTCTCAGTACATTGTCTATGTTTTAATTACAGAGTGTTCAGTGTGAATGTCCAAGCCATTGTCAACGTTAGCCAGGTATGAAGGCCTCACTTTTTATTGTATTTTTAATCGGAACTCTTATTTTATTAAGCTTTTCTCCAACAAGTTGGGATAATAACCGGTTCGCCAGAAGCTTGGGTTCCAATGATATAAAAAATACTTTTTAGCTTATTAAGCATCCAATATCAAAGGAAAGTTTCTAACGAACAACTGTATATTTAGAGTAGCATTCATTGTATGTAACAGGTACATATAATTGCGTACATGTAAGTCTAACTTGTGTTTGTCTAAAATACCAAACTGGTCACTGTTGGATTCAAAGAAAAACAAATATTAACAGTCATCATAGGGCCACAGCTAGTCAAACTATTTGGACGCGTTCGCAAACCATGTAGCCTCTGTTCAGTTGCCTATATATTAAGACGGACGAAACGTTTTAGGGCATACAAATTACCAGGTGAATACCAGTACCACGTGATAACGAGATACAAGTATAAGTGCGATATAAAATAATGACTCGCATATGATATAACGTTATATATAGTATTATAGTATATAAGATTGCACAATATACATGTAGCATGAATACAACACGAAAGTGAATTTTGCTTACTATCGTAGATTTTTAACTTGGATCAAAGGAAGTTCAACCTGGAATTTCCTTTTGTGTTTTAAATCGTCAATAATGGCATAATGTTTACAACTACACTCAGGTAATTGCAAAGGGGATGGTGGACAGGGGTAAAGGTGGCGCCATAGTTAACATCTCGAGTATGTCAACAGCTGTCGCCCTTCCAGAGCACACTTCCTACTGCTCCTCCAAAGGCGCAGTGGACACTCTCACCCGAGTTATGTCACTTGAATTAGGGCCGCACCAGGTATGTAATTTCAATAAGCGCATGTTTAGTAAGCATATACATTATACAAGCCCTTTTACTTAAATGTTCGACGAAACTGAACTTTTCAATCAATTCTTGTCTTTGCAAAATTGCCAGTCTGTCGGCCAGGAGACCACTTCGTCCATCAAATTATTTGTACACGAATCTACCTTCCTTTAAGTAAATTAGGGCATTGATCATGATTATTGGGCGCCCCTACAGGTTTTAGCGCCAGCATTTAAAATAACAAGGTCACCATGACTGTGGTTTGTGTTTTCGATCGCTGTTTGGATGACGTAGACTTTCTCAATACTTAATCTTAGAATTGACATTGGCCATGGCAAGTCGAAGACCCGTGTTGATTTTGGATCAATGACCCGATAGGTCAAGGTAACTGTTATCTTCTTTGTGTTTATTTAAAGGTCACCTTTATCTTAATTGTGATTTAAGAGATTGTCTGATTCTATTAACCTGAAACTTATTTGTCGTTAAAAGTGAATGACTCATAGTTGGATGTTTATTTGTTTATTGGGTTTATCGTCCCACCAACAGTATTTCAGTTATCTGGAGACGGTGTCCACTTGAAGCAGATATAGTGCTGCCTTCACTGTGTATAGCATGCCGTGAACACCTGGCATGATACCACACCCAGCCACATTATCCTGACACCGGGCCAACCAGTCGTGGAACTACCCTTATATTTGCTTGAGCGTTAGCAAGGAAGCTATGCCACTACCATTTTTAACGACTTTGGTATGTCGCGGCCCGTGATCGAACCCGGGGCCTCCCGTACCTGGAGCCGACGATAGTTGGATGTTGGTCACATCTTAATGTCACAAGCTTGAATGTGATTTTTCATTTTAGCAATATTTAGCGAACGTATGAGCATACAATCCTGAAACTTAGTAGGGACATTGATCGTTATGACTATCTGTTTGAAATCGGATTCGGTCTTTGTGGATTGAAGGTCAAGGTGACGTCGCCGTTAAATGCTGTTATGTATCTGACAGATCGAGAGAACAACGCAATAGCGAACAGTCATAAATCATGGTAGGGGCATTTGAATGGCAGGTTCATTACAGTGTTGATTTAGGAATTGAATGTACAATTACAAGGAAACATGAAGGCATTTACATGTTTTACATACTTTGATTTTTTCTTTATTACAATGAGTTATCGCAGAGCATGTATTACAGATCCGTGTAAATGCCATCCACCCTACTATAGTGATGACAGAGATGGGACGGCGAGCCTGGGAGGACCCCAAGAAACACATGAAGTACCTGGTCCGCACTCCGATGGGTCATTTCGCAGGTACCAATTATACTTTTGGTTTGTTGATAGTTACATCTTATTGCACGAATAATAGAGAAAAGAATCACTAAGGACCAAGTTAAAAATATCCATGGCTATTTTCCTTTAGTAGGAGCTGTTTACATGCGCCATCACCTCAGAAAATGTCTTAAAAACATGCAGTTTTCCCCAAAAGTAACTTTACATTAGGTTTTTTCGTTCCCCTTTAAGGAAGAAATCACGTTACTTTTCCCCAAATTACAGAGAATGGGCCCCTTCCCCTGGCATCGGAAAAAAGACCTGATTTCATTTTGACTGTTTCTATTAAAGCTACTTAACGATTGTAGTGAGCTTTAAGTGCAAGCAAATCAACCCACAAACAGAAGACTAGCTTGATTCACACATTTTCTCATGGTTTCAACGTCTTCATTATATGATTTGTGCATTTGCAGCCTGTACAGTCCACATATTTTATATTAAAAATATAATTACCTTTTAAAAATCAGAATTTGTATGCTGATATTTGTACATAGAACATGATTTCTGGAATGTGGTATTATAAGTATTTCCCGGGAATTTTATATCCGCTGTTGAGGTACATACATATTCATCACATAACCATTAAATCGGCTGTTTATGTACAGTACGCTTTGAAATATAATTAATGGTATGGGAATTTCAGGGAAGTGGCATCATTGTATGAAAACGGCGTCACGTCAGCAGACATTTACGACTCGATAACTGACTACTGGGTTATCGAAAATGACCAATAAGTAATACACTTAATAATACACCGCAAGTAATGTGATAATTGTTGTATATGATAATTAATAAAACAGTCGACAAACGTGCCATATTTCCCCGCTTTCCAGAACCGAGTGACGTCGCTGATGGCGTGGTGTTCCTACTGAGTGACATGGCCAAGATGGTGAACGGAGAGATCCTGCATATTGATGGCGGTTTCACCTCCAACTGAGCTCTCCTTGACCGTTATTTATCTAGTATTGGCCTTGATTGACCAGAGCTTAGCGTGGTCAGTTGAAGTCGTAGTAACTGTTCCCATGTGACTTCATAAAATAATAGTGTATTCAACTTATCCATCAAAAAGCACAGATTTGTGTCCGAACATTTAACCGAACTCCGCAGCGGCCTCACCTCGCCTTATTTAATCTTGTTACAATAACGAACGTCAGATTGATGTTTTTATATAACATTCGAGTGTTTTATAATCTGCATAAACGTGTACATGTTTTAAATAGAAGAATAAAAATGGATCGTTAGAATTCTGCGTTGTGTGTATATGAGATGGTTTTTTCTAATTTTATTATGCTGTACACTTACCAGAAAAATACCCTATTTTATTTGGAGTGTTTGTCTTTTGTGACATCGAAAGTTTATAAGTAGATAATAAGTGTAAATCCTCACAAACCCAGACAAACAAGGCAGATTTTTAAACCCAGAGTTATTTTAGAAAGGTTATAAAAGCTTTATTAATGAACAAGGTTGTTTTTGTAAATATATGTATCTCCAAACTTTATATTGAATATATATTACCGCGAGTAAGCAGTTAGGTGTTCAAAACATAGTGAACACACACACGCCACACATATAACATATGCCATCTTGTGACCAATGGCAGATTATGCTTGGGTACACCGTAAAATGAAATGATCAATATCATTTATATGTAACAAAACAATTATTTTAAAAAAGAAAAACATTTCTTCGACTTTATGGTTAGTATAAACTATTTAACTATAAACTATATACACTATTTAAAACAACTACTCCACAATATCATGACCTCCTCCAAACCTCGTTCAATAATCAACGATATTCCTCTTTTGGCAGAGGGTACTTTGATCTGAAAAGCACGTGATACCTGATGCCGAGATCGACATAAGAAAGTAACAAGCATAAGAAAGTAACAAGGGAAGTGAATAAATAACTGAACCACATTGTAATGATTATCATATACATTTCAAGGTGTAATATCTCAAAAACATAAGATGTTCAACGACATTAGACATGGCCATATTTACATAGTATGAAAAAGAAAATGTGATGCAAATAGTAACTTTACTTACATCTTTAAAACGTTTGCTGTCAATAGACAACAATATGAAATGAAATGAAATCCGTCAACTGCATTATTTATCATCACTGTACAATTCACAAAGCCTTTTTAGCTAACAGAAATGACCATACTGAGAATGTACCATAGGAGCAAATCTGTTGTGACAACCATAAACAAATTAGTGACCCTTTGCTACCAAAGTTATTGCTTCACCTCCTGAGCTGTACAAGCAGAAAATGCTAAAACACTGATAGGATGTGGGGTTACATCCAATTCCATTCTGATTGTTCCACAAAACATTGTACAATGGTGGAGGCGCCCGGGGTCTAGCGGTCTGAGTCGGGGACTTGTAACTCCTCAAGGCATGGGTTCCAGTCCCAGTAGGGTGAGAATTTTCATGTGGAGAAGTTTTCCAGCTAACCTGCAGTCTGTCGCTGGTTCTACCCAGACACAAGTCTGCTGTAATCCTCCATCAATAATAAGCTGAACATCAACAATTGAACCATAATTGTGTCACTTTAATGTTACAAAACAACAAGTACTGTTGCATGCTTTAAAAATTATTTTATTGGCACCAATACATGCCACATGATTCAGGTAAGTTACACAATTTCTGCCAGGAATAATACAGGTGACATTGGTTGTTTTTAAAAAAAAAAAAGAAATAATCATATACCTTCTACACTTAACGTAAATTGAAGCAAAAACAAAAGTTATAATGTCAAATCTAAGAGTTAGTTGAATGTATATAATGATATAAAAATTGCATGATGAAAACACATTTCATAAATCCTTAAGGTGGTGTTCACATGTGCACGCGTCCGCACACCCGCGCACCTCATCCGCTCGGGGTGTTCACATGTACACGTGTCCTTCATCCGTCAAATGTATTAATTATAATAATTTCACTTCTACTCTGGAGTGCACCAATAAAGATGATGTCTCTTAGTACGAGGCTATATGAATTGCAGTTTGAACATTTACTTACTTTCGGATTTTTTGTAGCGATTAGAAATCACAAGAAAAGGAAACGTTGCTTTTGGATACGATATATAATTAAAAAACGAGAACAATTCGGTTTATACTACCATTTAGTGAATGAACTGGAATTATGCGAAGAAGAATTTCCAATGTACTTCAGGTTAACAAAGCAACAATTTGGATATGTTTTGTATTGTATTGCTGGTGCAATATTGCTGTTATCAATTGTTTCCGCTATTGACTCCCAAGTATTTTTTGTTATATCGGCGTCTTTGTACTCTGGTAGGCTTGGGTTGTACAAGTAATCACGTTGACGCGACAATCCTATTATTTTCTCACTAACTTCATCCAAAATAAGCTTTTGCTTCGACATGTTGTTGTGTCAATCTGCTATCCGCGTCTATCCGCACACGTCAAAAATTCGAGCAGTGAGCGATTCAAAAGCGGACGAAGATGACGTGTGCTGATGGCGTGTGCGTATACATCTGAACACTAATATAAAAATTAATGAGAGCTTTTTTTTTAAATTTCTGGACACGGATGACGTGTGGGGAAGCGGATGACGTGTACAGACACATGTGAACACCACCTTAAGGTACATGTATACAAAACAAATACTGTTAATTATTCACAGGCATGCACTCAGGAAACATTTCCCTTCATACATCCTATTTAATTCCACAGGATCAAAGTGGTAGATCTAATAATGAAGACAAACAAGTTTATTTTGACAATGTATGTAGTATCTGCCTTTGTTTGGCGGCATGTTTATGTGCAAGCACTAACAGAATCATCAGAAGTAAAACATATTATATTTACGTAAATTTGACCTTTTACAAATTTGCTTCATTAAGTCTACATGCAATAAGAGAAAAAGCTAACACCTTGTACAGCCTCTCAAAAATAGTCAAACAAAATACTGCCAAAAGAATGATCGAGCTAGCTACGATTCATTACATATGCTCACATGTGACCGCAATGAAATCCCTTCTAGACTGGTTCAATGAGAGCTCGAAGATTGAAATTATGGATATCTTGACCTTACAGTTTAAAACATAGGTTTCAGTCTACCATCAATCTTATGATCAATCTAAAAAAGCCGCTCAAATTTTAAAGGCTCAAATTTTAAAGGCCCCTTAGAGAACGATCATTGACTCACATCATAACCTCAGGTTGACATCTTAATTATCTTGTGCTGGCTGTGTCATTCATTACAGGTATAGTGATTTAAACTCCAAACTTCTATAAACAGGCTGGCCTGGTCTTTGAACTCTACATTAAGCTGGCTGTATTCTTAGATATTGACGGTGAAAGTGACAGGTTTAGTGGAGGGGGTGGTGCCTGTTTTAAACAGGGCCTTGTGAAGCACTCCCACATCTACTCCCTTCTTGTCAGCATCTCGCAGGCTGCCGTCTGTTTTCTTCAGCCTGTGCAACATAATAGATACATGATCAGGACGCTGTATGATCAAACCAGTTTCAGAACCACACTGACCAAACAACCTACAAACAAGTCATGTTTATAATAGAGATAGTTAAACATAAATGATCCAAAACAGGATTATTTGTTTGTTTATTGGATTTATCGTCCCACCAACAGTATTTCAGTTATCTGGAGACGGTGTCCACTTAAAGCAGATATAGTGCGGCCTTCACTGTGTATAGCACGAACATCTGACGATACCACACCCAGTAACATTATCCTGACACCGGGCCAACCAGTCATTGAACTACCGTTTTATTTGCTTGAACTTTTGCAAGGGAGCTAAACCACTATCAATTTTTACTACTTTGGTATGTCGCAGTTCACGATCGAACCCGGGACCTTCCGTACCTGGAGCCGATGCTCTACCGAACAGGATTATATTGATGACAAAAGTACTATAAACAAATATTGTTGCAAAAAGAACTTGCACATCTGAGTGGTTTATAAGTGATTAAGTTTCTTTTTCATATCAAAATTTTATATTTTCTTGAAACAGCAATGAAATATTTTTAATACTGGTTACTGTCAACTTTGTGAAAATGCTATTATTATTGCTAAATTTTGGTATTTATAACTTAAAACTAAGTTTTGTTTTAAAATAAACACCGATGTTCCAGAGTCACTATACTGTGCCTGCTGTTGAGCTAAACACGAGCACAACTAAATTCATAACAATGACAGCTATTAATAACAACTTACTTCAGCGGTGCAGATGCAGCAGGTCTGACGGAGGGTGGGAGCTTTTCAGCAACTTCCTTAACTCGTGCGGAGGATGGGGTGGCCATCTTGACTGTCATTGGCATACCTACAATAGCCATCACAATTTATTGAATGACAACTCTTAAATGGTGTCAGATAAACATTTTACTGACTGTTTAACATGCTTGTTTTTTTAAGTTAGGGATGTATAAATGATTGTGAAAAAATATTATAGTCGAAGAATACTATTCAAATAGTTTGTTGAATGTTATTTAAAGATAAAAAGCTGTTTATTTTTATTAATTGCCTATCAAATAAATTATACAATATAAAACAGACATTTAATCAGACTGTCTCACCATCCAGTTCCCTCTCATGGTATGTTTTGACTGCATTAATAGCATCTTCTTTCTTCACATAGACCACCTCGGCAACGCCTGCCTTTACCATCTTTACACGCCGCACTGCTCCAATGGCACCAAACAGCTCCTAAAAGGTTTACACAGTATATATATATTATATATATATATATATATATACATATATATATCTCTCTCTATCTCTCTCTCTCTCTCTCTATATATATATACTATAGAATGTTAACAAAAGTGGATTATAACACTTCTACTCCCTTGAGTAATGACAAAAAACTTCTTACAGATAAAGAAAACAAAGGGACAAAATACCTCCAACAGTACAGGGTTTTGGACTTTGTTGTTTTAGCATGTCAGCTTTAAAGCCTTGAATGGCATGTTTATGTCAATATAAATATTGTCAAGCTTTGCCCTGTCATTTCTTGTCTATAGGTTTGTTGAAATATAAAACGGAGTCTTCTGCAACATGTGGACTATGAGCCACTAAACATCATTGTTTTTATTACCTTATATAGAAGGAACAGTTTACAGGTACCTTCCCATCAGCAAAAAAGCCAAGTGTTTCACCTAACAATGAAAATTCCCCTCCGATAAATTCAAGATTTCATTGCCAAAATGCAGAAAATAGATGCACTGATGCGGATTGGTGACAACAGTGGAAGCTTAAGTGAACTGGGCTATGATAATGTAGAAGAACAAGTAAAATAGAGAGATGACCTTGTAATAAATATACAAGATGTATGGTAGCAGATATGAAGTTAAAACATGCTCATTATCCCCCCTTTTTTAATTAAACGGTGCAAAATTTTCCCATTCTCAAGGGTCCCAGGCCCTGTCCACTATTTTAGATAAAAAACACACTGAAATTCGAACAGCTTGCTTAATTGGGCTGCTAAATATACTTCAGTATGCATACAATGAATGACTACAGAATAGAAAACTGCTAAAAACTGATTATCAGTCTTGGAAAAAGCCAAATAAAGTGTCAAAGGGAAATCCCAGACTGGTATATCACCATATACTCCTTCAAGAGTCAACACTCAACTTGCTGTGTTACTAAATATGCAAGTATTGAAGCAAAATATGCCATGACATCCGTAATATTTACAATTATGGTGTATTTGAAAGGTTAATATTTATTATATAATCATAATATATTATTTCTACAATATAATACTGCTATAATTTACAAGATATATCTGGCTTGCTGACCTACTGTGATTGTGCTATCACTTAAAATGATAGTATTGTTATCACTTATGAAGCTATATTACTACTATCATATATGATAATATTGCTTTCACTTATGATTGTACTATCACATAAGATGGCGATATCACATTTCATGGTGCTACCACATATGATGGTCTATCACTTAAGATGGATTTGGATGTACCGGCATTTTGCCGATACCGTGCAGCGACATTTCTATCATTATAGCAGTGACATTTCTATCATCATAGCACTTATGAGGTGGCCAGGGACTGAACTCGGCCGTCCATTGAACTGACACTGACAAGCCAGGCTTAATGCTGTCCCCTTAGCCCATTATGTTAGAAAAGCCACTACTACCAATTTTAAAGTCTTTGGTTTGACCCAGCTGGGGTTAGAATCCACGATCTCCCGATCCGCAAGCCGGCGCTCTACCACCTGAGCTATTGCAGCCTCACATATTTTGGTCTATCACATATGCTAGTGCTATCACATATTCTGGGGCTATCACATATGCTGGTGCTATCACATATGCTGGTGCTATCACTTTTGATGGTGCTATCACTTATGCTGGTGCTATCACTTATGATGGTGCTATCACAAATGCTGGTGCTATCACATATGCTGGTGCTATCACATATGCTGGTTTATCACATGCTGGTGCTATCACATATGCTGGTGCTATCACTTATGATAATACTGCTATCACATATGAAGATATATTATTGCTATAACATATGAAGATACATTACTGCTATCACCTATGAAGATATAATATGGCTACCACTTACGATGAGAGTGCTATCATTTACCAAGATATAGTATTCAATTATGATGGTACTATCACCTATGAAGATATATTATTGCTATCAATTATGATGATAGTACAATCACTTACGATGATATCTTCCTGTGTGACTGAATTGTTGAGACTCGAGATGACAATCCGGTAGCCTTGAAGTGGACTGATCACCGTACTATCATCCTCCTGGTAAAACAAAATAGTGCTTCTATGTTATCTTGTCTTCATTTCATTATCTCAAAGTTATAGACAGCAGAAAATGTAATAATGTTGATAATCAATGCTAAAATTTACTCAAGGACAGCCCATATTGTTAAGTCTCAAATTTCTTTGGTAAATGAAAAAATCAGTTAAAATTTACTAGTAGACTGCTCATAAAATATACAATTTGTCAAATATGAAGTAAATTTACATTGCAAGTAGTTCTAATAAAGTCCTATTCAAGTGGCATATATTCTTCAAAAGTACCTGTTCTCTTGCTTTCTTCACAACTGGTTCCTGTAGAGGGATTACTGACTTTGTGTAGCCATACTCCCTGCCCTGTACAGTATCATTTTCTACACTTCTGATAACAGGGATTGCACTGGTGCTGGACAGTCTCAATGGGCCCGTGGACTCGGTTGATCGGCGCTTTAGTGAGGGATGACTCGTGGTCTGGATACGTGGTGTATCATGAACCCGTGGCGCCTCATAAACACGTGGTGCCTCATTCACAATAGTCTTAACAAACATGCCAGAGCTTGCGGCTGACTTTGGAATGGGTCTAGTAAAGCTAGTCTCTTGTTGGGGAGACTGATACACTGGGTGATGTTCCAGAGGCTCTGGTGAGGCGTAACTGTAATGTGGGTGTGCAGGAGGATAGTCGGGTGTGACATGTGATTGGTAAACTGGCTGGGGTGGGGCTGGTGGGCGGTACTGGTCATTATGCACCTGGATACGTGGCATTGCCACACTGTGGGGGTTAGGAACCTGAAAAAATCAAAATAAACATGCTCTGAAAACGCAGCAATTAAAATGAATGAGAACTAATAATACAAATGCATAAAGATAAAAACATTTTTTTTCCAACTTAAACATAAATAAAAATAAACACAAGCAGTTATTTGCAGTTTATAGTGATTTATCCATAGTGAACATACAAAATAAATATCTTACTTGCTAAATATTTTCTTTGATCACTTACCCCCGATTCTTGTGTCTGCTGAATGAAGTCACTACTCTCTACAGGGTATGGTGGATTTGGATGTTGATAGGAAGGGGGTTGGATATGAACCAGTGTTGGTGAGCTTGGGGCAGGAGTAGAATATTGATAGGTGTGGTAGTCTTGAGGAGGGGTCTGGTATACAGGCTGCTGGGAAGGTGTGGCAAAGTGACCTGAGGTCGGAGCTTGGTGATGGTGGGGTGGAGCATGACTTTGGGAAGGGGCATACTGAGTTGGAGAAGGACCTTGCGGCACATGAACGGTGTGAGCTGAACGATGGTAGGACTGTGGCTGAGGTGCAGGAGGTTGGCTGTAGTGGTCAGTGAGTGGTGCCAAGGGTGGATCAGGTTGGAACTGGTGTTGTGGGGGACGATAGTGTGGTGGGCGGGCATTGGAGACAGTTCTGGTCAGATTCTCAATAGGCTGGTTGGTTCCTGGTTGTGGACCCAATCGCCGTTTGACAGATGGCTGCACCGGTGGTGGAGCTTGTTTCACTTGTTTCGGAGCAATTTGTAGAGGCAATGCAGTGCCAATGTTCTCATAACCAGGTGGCATGACTTTTGTCAACTGTGTAAAGAGAGAAAGAAAATTAATTTCTCAGACTTTAAAAAAGAGTACAAAGCTAATATGTCCAAGCTGTGTTAATATTAACATCAAGCAACTTATATCTACTACATAAAAATAATTTAAAGGACTAGTTATTGGAATCTAATATAGATATAATTGATACAAAGACTACCAAATACAACACACAATGTTAAATATGTCATACCACCTAGTGAGAGAATTGACTTTATGTATATGTATGGACTGTATTGGTAAATAATGCCATGTGACAGCCTCCTAGATGTTTGTTGTTTTTTATTTTTTATCGTTTTTTACATCCCGCACACACCTATATTAGCAACACCTAGCTAATTTTTATAGAGAAAGATCCCTGACATATGTCTGGGTAGAACCATAGGAGAATGGCAGGTCAGCAAAAAACCTCCATAAATGAAATGCAGCAACAGGCTGAGGATTGGTGGCAACTTATAACATGTCGGCCATGAGTGCCCTGTCTCCCAGGTTACCTCCCAGCAGCAACGGGCCGAGGATTGTTGGCAACTTATAACATCTCGGCCATGAGTGCCCTGTCTCCCAGGTTACCTCCCAGCAGCAACTGGCTGAGGATTGATGGCAACTTATAACATCTCGGCCATGAGTGCCCCGTCTCCCAGGTTACCTCCCAGCAGCAACGGGCCGAGGATTGTTGGCAACTTATAACATCTCGGCCATAAGTGCCCTGTCTCCCAGGTAACCTCCCAGCAGCAAGGGGCTGAGGATTGTTGGCAACTTATTACATCTCGGCCATGAGTGCCCTGTCTCCCAGGTTACCTCCCAGCAGAAACAGGCTGAGGATTGGTGGCAACTTATAACATCTCGGCCATGAGTGCCCTGTCTCCCAGGTTACCTCCCAGCAGAAATGGGCTGAGGATTGATGGCAACTTATAACATCTCTGCCATGAGCGCCCTGTCTCCCAGGTTACCTCCCAGCAGCAATGGGCTGAGGATTGATGGCAACTTATAACATCTCTGCCATGAGTGCCCTGTCTCCCAGGTTACCTCCCAGCAGCAATGGGCCGAGGATTGGTGGCAACTTATAACATCTCTGCCATGAGTGCCCTGTCTCCCAGGTTACCTCCCAGCAGCAATGGGCCGAGGATTGATGGCAACTTATAACATCTCGGCCATGAATGCCCTGTCTCCCAGGTTACCTCCTAGCAGCAATGGGCCGAGGATTGATGGCATCTTATAACATCTCAGCCATAAGTGCCCTGTCTCCCAAGTTACCTCCCAGCAGCATTGGGCCGAGGATTGGTGGCAACTTATAACATCTCAGCCATGAGTGCCCTGCCTCCCAGCAGCAATGGGCCGAGGATTGATGGCAACTTATAACATCTCGGCCCTGAGTGCCCTGTCTCCCAGGTTACCTCCCAGCAGCAACAGGCTGAGAATTGGTGGCAACTTATAACATCTCGGCCATGAGTGCCCTGTCTCCCAGATTACCTCCCAGCAGCAACAGGCTGAGGATTGATGGCAACTTATAACATCTCGGCCATGAGTGCCCTGTCTCCCAGGTTACCTCCCAGCAGCAACAGGCTGAGGATTGATGGCAACTTATAACATCTCGGCCATGAGTGCCCTGTCTCCCAGGTTACCTCCCAGCAGCAACAGGCTGAGGATTGGTGGCAACTTATAACATCTCTGCCATGAGTGCCCTGTCTCCCAGGTTACCTCCCAGCAGCAACAGGCTGAGGATTGATGGCAACTTATAACATCTCTGCCATGAGTGCCCTGTCTCCCAGGTTACCTCCCAGCAGCAACAGGCTGAGGATTGATGGCAACTTATAACATCTCGGCCATGAGTGCCCTGTCTCCCAGGTTACCTCCCAGCAGCAACAGGCTGAGGATTGGTGGCAACTTATAACATCTCGGCCATGAGTGCCCCGTCTCCCAGGTTACCTCCCAGCAGCAACGGGCCGAGGATTGTTGGCAACTTATAACATCTCGGCCATAAGTGCCCTGTCTCCCAGGTAACCTCCCAGCAGCAAGGGGCTGAGGATTGTTGGCAACTTATTACATCTCTGCCATGAGTGCCCTGTCTCCCAGGTTACCTCCCAGCAGAAACGGGCTGAGGATTGATGGCAACTTATAACATCTCTGCCATGAGTGCCCTGTCTCCCAGGTTACCTCCCAGCAGCAATGGGCCGAGGATTGGTGGCAACTTATAACATCTCTGCCATGAGTGCCCTGTCTCCCAGGTTACCTCCTAGCAGCAATGGGCTGAGGATTGATGGCAACTTATAACATCTCGGCCATGAATGCCCTGTCTCCCAGGTTACCTCCTAGCAACAATGGGCCGAGGATTGATGGCATCTTATAACATCTCGGCCATAAGTGCCCTGTCTCCCAAGTTACCTCCCAGCAGCATTGGGCCGAGGATTGGTGGCAACTTATAACATCTCAGCCATGAGTGCCCTGCCTCCCAGCAGCAATGGGCCGAGGATTGATGGCAACTTATAACATCTCGGCCCTGAGTGCCCTGTCTCCCAGGTTACCTCCCAGCAGCAACAGGCTGAGAATTGGTGGCAACTTATAACATCTCGGCCATGAGTGCCCTGTCTCCCAGATTACCTCCCAGCAGCAACAGGCTGAGGATTGATGGCAACTTATAACATCTCGGCCATGAGTGCCCTGTCTCCCAGGTTACCTCCCAGCAGCAACAGGCCGAGGATTGGTGGCAACTTATAACATCTCTGCCATGAGTGCCCTGTCTCCCAGGTTACCTCCCAGCAGCAAGGGGCTGAGGATTGTTGGCAACTTATTACATCTCGGCCATGAGTGCCCTGTCTCCCAGGTTACCTCCCAGCAGCAACGGGCCGAGGATTGATGGCAACTTATAACATCTCGGCCATGAGTGCCCTGTCTCCCAGGTTACCTCCTAGCAGCAATGGGCCGAGAATTGATGGCAACTTATTACATCTCGGCCATGAGTGCCCTGTCTCCCAGGTTACCTCCCAGCAGCAATGGGCTGAGGATTGATGGCGACTTATAACATCTCTGCCATAAGTGCCCCGTCTCCCAGTGCCATGTCTCCCAGGTTACCTCCCAGCAGCAACGGGTTGAGGATTGGTGGCAACTTATACCATCTCTGCCATGAGTGCCCTGTCTCCCAGGTTACCTCCCAGCAGCAAGAGGCTGAGGATTGTTGGCAACTTATAACATCTCGGCCATGAATGCCCTGTCTCCCAGGTTACCTCCTAGCAGCAATGGGCCGAGGATTGATGGCATCTTATAACATCTCAGCCATAAGTGCCCTGTCTCCCAAGTTACCTCCCAGCAGCATTGGGCCGAGGATTGGTGGCAACTTATAACATCTCGGCCATAAGTGCCCCGTCTCCCAGGTTACCTCCCAGCAGCAACGGGCTGAGGATTGGTGGCAACTTATAACATCTCTGCCATGGGTGCCCTGTCTCCCAGGTTACCTTATTGCATTCTAGTTTTAGAACTCTGCTTTTTTCACATATCTTCTATATCTCCTTGATCATTGTTTTTGTCAATTGTTGGCGGAGACTTTTAGTATATTCAATTATTGGAAAAAGTGTTTTAAAATACTTCAGCTTGGGATATCATTCAATTACTACTTGTGTGTTGGACTTCAGGATAAAAAAAAAATCATTTCAAGATTATACATATCACAGTGTATTTTAAAAGGAGTTATGAATTTTAATGATGTATCTGAACTTGAATCACCTGCATGACACTTAATGAATTGTTAAGCTCCAAAACAAGTGAAACAATTTACATTTACAACTTTATTACCGGTATATTTATATGATTTAATGGACTGGTTATTGGAATCTTATAGAGAAATAATTGATACAAAGACTACCAAACACAAGAGACAATGTTAAATATGTCATACCACCAAGTGAGAGTAGTTGGTCTTAATGAACATGTATGGACTGTCTTGGGACATGATGGCATGTAAAAACCTCTTGGATATTTATTTTCATGTTATACACCACACCAACACATTCTGGAATGTTCTTAACTCATACAAATGGAGTTGATTTATAAAACAACAACAACAGTTACAGTGTTTTAAAAAACAACAGCCTGGGATTATATCATTGAATTACTATTAGTTTGTTGGATTTAGGATTAAAATATATCATCATCTGCAGACTAAACATATTCCTGTGGATTTTAAAAAAGGACTTTTGAGCTTCAATGAAGTAGATTAAATTTAATAAGAACTTGGATCATCTGAATGATATATAATGGTGTATCATACTATTTGATAATTATATACATTTTTTGTCACTTTAAACTTGTTACGTAAAATATATTTTGTTGTAAAAATGAATAATGGCTTTTCTTCTGTTGTGGTATTGGGTCAATAATTACTTTTATTGTCACTGTTATTTTGTTCTTCCATAAAGGGGTTTCTATCTTACTGATATGTTAGCACTTTAATGAAAAGAATCAAATGTTTCAAATAATAAGCTATAACTTCTGCCAAGCTTCATTTTCTACAAGTCTACGTTAATACAATGCTGAATACAATATTGAAAAACATGAAACATTCTAAGTTCAGGTTTGTTTTCTGAGCAATATAGTTCTTTACATGATTTTGAGTGTAGCACCGCTGTCTACCAATCTCTTAAAATTTAGGAAGGCACATTTAATACAAAAGTAACAGCAACATTTTTTAACAGAAATGAACTTCATTGGTAAAAACAAAAACAACCAGATCATATAATATCTGAACTAATAAAAAAAAAAGTCCAAAAACAGAAACATGTTTATGATCAACATAATGTTTTTTGTATAAATATTCTCCAACAGTGAGATGAAGCTAAATCTGTATTACCGTATAGTTTTATAGATAAGACGCACACAAAGATAAGACGCACCCCCTCTTCGAGGTCTAGAATCAAGGAAAAAAGCAAATTCTCAAAGACAAGACGCATCCCCGATTCACTAATCCATCTGGCCGCCATTACGAAATTCCCGCATCGCTCAATTTGACTCGAGGGAACATGTTCCAATTGTTCCGTAAATCGGTGTTTGCGCCGAGTGCTTATTATTCTCTACGTGTCTTGAATAATACGTCGCGACTGTTTGCCTAGTGAGACCGTGTGTATTGTGTTAAGTTATGACACTCTACCTCAATATATCGTTTACACGCCAGACAGGATATTCTTGCGGCTATCCCAGCCCTTCACATGAGAGAACATCCTGTTTCACGCGGCAGCATGTCATAAAAACAATTAAGTTCTCGGCCTATAATTAAGTTCTCGACACATGGGACAAACACACAAATGACATTTAAAATAACAACTAAAGGCTTTTATATGTTCATTTTCACACCATGCTATTTAAGTGACCGCTTACCAACAAATTAGTTCTATGCACCTTTGTAATTACTTACGGACGATGGACGATCTATTAACATCCAAAAGAGGTGTGAAAACTTGTCTGCGCAAATAGCCGATGCACATTTTATTGTTGTTAAGTGGGTTTTTTAATTTCAACTTAAAATTTATTCGTAGTTAACATTTAAAATAAAACAAATTTCAATTCAAAATTGATCAATTGAATAATACCATATTACTTAGACGATGATAATAACAGTGTCGTCAGTGAATATGCCCGCTCACTAAAACTCAATAACCGTTTCCAGATTATGAAACTTCGCCGATTTTGTTAGAATAAATTGATATTTATGCAAATATCTATTGCATATTGTTGTTTTATGTATACACAAACGAATTTAAATGTCTCTTTTTATGATTAATGTCAAATTTTAGGTAAAAACAACGTAACTTTTCCTTTAAAATAGCAAAATACAGTTGTCTATGGCCGATTATATCGGCGATATTCTCTGCGGTCGGATTAGTCTAAGGGTCAATTTTGGTCTGGGAAAAAAGGGGAAAACTTAAATTCGCATGTATAAGACGCACCCCCCACTTTTTTATCATCATTTAGGGCAAAAAACTGCATCTTATCTATAAAACTTTACGGTACACAACGACCTTCTCCATAGAGTATACTAGCGGCTATAATGTCTACATTATAACCACACAATCAGGTTTAAAAATGTACAAGTGAGCAGTAAGGGAAAAATTGAAATTATAGGACACTTTTATCTTGCAGAAAGTTCAAAATAAGACTATCAGCCTAGAAACTGCCCCTTATAAATCAAACAGGGCATTTACTCCTAGCCTGATAAACACAAAGTTGATAAAGCATCAGCAAATATTGTATATCTAGATTAGCTAGCTCAGAGCTATTTGACAAGGTTCTGCACTATTAGCTGTCTGGTATCTAGGAATATATCTTCATAACTTTGCATGAAGTTATTAGAAAATAAATAAGAACATAGCATAGAGTTAATCTTGTCAGCAATCTAAAGGCAGGTTGTTAATATTGTGAGCAATCTAAAGGTAGGATGTTAATATTGTGAGCAATCCAAAGGTAGGATGTTAATATTGTGAGCAATCTAAAGGTAAGTTGTCAATATTGCGAGCAATCTAAAGGTAGGATGTTAATATTGAGAGCAATCTAAAGGTAGGTTGTCAATATTGTGAGCAATCTAAAGGTAGGTTGTCAATATTGTGAGCAATCTAAAGGTAGGTTGTCAATATTGTGAGCAATCTAAAGGTAGGTTGTCAATATTGTGAGCAATCTAAAGGTAGGTTGTCAATATTGTGAGCAATCTAAAGGTAGGTTAATATTGTGAGCAATCTAAAGGTAGGTTGTTAATATTGCGAGCAATCTAATGGTAGGTTGTCAATATTGTGAGCAATCTAAAGGTAGGTTGTTAATATTGCGAGCAATCTAAATGTAGGATGTAAATATTGAGAGCAATCTAAAGGTAGGATGTAAATATTGTGAGCAATCTAAAGGTAGGTTGTCAATATTGTGAGCAATCCAAAGGTAGGATGTTAGTATTGTGAGCAATCTAAAGGTAGGTTTTCAATATTGCAAGCAATCTAAAGGTAGGTTGTTAATATTGTGAGCAATCTAAAGGTAGGTTGTTAATATTGAGAGCAATCTAAAGGTAGAATGGTAATATTGAGAGTGATCTAAAGGTAGGATGTAAATATTGAGAGTGACCTAAAGGTAGGTTGTTAATATTGTGAGCAATCTAAAGGTAGGATGTTAATATTGAGAGCAATCTAAAGGTAGGTAGTCAATATTGTCAGCAATCTAAAGGTAGGTTGTCAATATTGTGAGCAATCCAAAGGTAAGATGTTAATATTGTGAGCAATCTAAAGGTAGGTTGTCAATATTGTCAGCAATCTAAAGGTAGGTTGTCAATATTGTGAGCAATCCAAAGGTAGGATGTTAATATTGTAAGCAATCCAAAGGTAGGATGTTAATATTGTGAGCAATCTAAAGGTAGGTTGTTAGTATTGTGAGCAATCTAAAGGTAGGTTGTTAATATTGTGAGCAATCTAAAGGTAGGATGTTAGTATTGTGAGCAATCTAAAGGTAGGTTGTCAATATTGCGAGCAATCTAAAGGTAGGTTGTTAATATTGAGAGCAATCTAAAGGTAGGATGTTAATATTGAGAGCAATCTAAAGGTAGGTTGTTAATATTGAGAGTGATCTAAAGGTAGGATGTTAATATTGAGAGTGATCTAAAGGTAGGTTAATATTGAGAGTGATCTAAAGGTGGGATGTTAATATTGTGAGCAATCTAAAGGTAGGTTGTTAATATTGTGAGCAATCTAAAGGTAGGATGTTAATATTGAGAGCAATCTAAAGGTAGGTTGTCAATATTGTGAGCAATCTAAAGGTAGGATGTAAATATTGTGAGCAATCGAAAGGTAGGTTGTTAATATTGTGAGCAATCTAAAGGTAGGATGTTAATATTGAGAGCAATCTAAAGGTAGGATGTAAATATTGCGAGCAATCTAAAGGTAGGTTGTCAATGTTGTGAACAATCTAAAGGTAGGATGTTAATATTGAGAGCAATCTAAAGGTAGATTGTCAATATTGTGAGCAATCTAAAGGTAGGATGTAAATATTGTGAGCAATCTAAAGGTAGGTTGTCAATATTGTGAACAATCTAAAGGTAGGATGTAAATATTGCGAGCAATCTAAAGGTAGGTTGTCAATATTGTGAACAATCTAAAGGTAGGATGTAAATATTGCGAGCAATCTAAAGGTAGGTTGTCAATATTGTGAGCAATCTAAAGGTAGGATGTAAATATTGTGAGCAATCTAAAGGTGGGATGTTAATATTGTGAGCAATCTAAAGGTGGGATGTTAATATTGTGAACAATCTAAAGGTAGGATGTTAATATTGAGAGCAATCTAAAGGTAGGATGTTAATATTGAGAGCAATCTAAAGGTAGGATGTTAATATTGAGAGCAATCTAAAGGTTGGATGTTAATATTGTGAGCAATCTAAAGGTAGGATGTTAATATTGTGAGCAATCTAAAGGTAGGTTGTTAATATTGTGAGCAATCTAAAGGTAGGATGTTAATATTGAGAGCAATCTAAAGGTAGGTTGTCAATATTGTGAGCAATCTAAAGGTAGGATGTAAATATTGTGAGCAATCTAAAGGTAGGTTGTTAATATTGTGAGCAATCTAAAGGTAGGATGTTAATATTGAGAGCAATCTAAAGGTAGGATGTAAATATTGCGAGCAATCTAAAGGTAGGTTGTCAATGTTGTGAACAATCTAAAGGTAGGATGTTAATATTGAGAGCAATCTAAAGGTAGGTTGTCAATATTGTGAGCAATCTAAAGGTAGGATGTAAATATTGTGAGCAATCTAAAGGTAGGTTGTCAATATTGTGAACAATCTAAAGGTAGGATGTAAATATTGCGAGCAATCTAAAGGTAGGTTGTCAATATTGTGAACAATCTAAAGGTAGGATGTAAATATTGCGAGCAATCTAAAGGTAGGTTGTCAATATTGTGAGCTATCTAAAGGTAGGATGTAAATATTGTGAGCAATCTAAAGGTGGGATGTTAATATTGTGAGCAATCTAAAGGTAGGATGTTAATATTGTGAACAATCTAAAGGTAGGATGTTAATATTGTGAACAATCTAAAGGTGGGATGTTAATATTGTGAACAATCTAAAGGTGGGATGTTAATATTGTGAACAATCTAAAGGTAGGATGTTAATATTGTGAACAATCTAAAGGTGGGATGTTAATATTGTGAACAATCTAAAGGTAGGATGTTAATATTGAGAGCAATCTAAAGGTAGGATGTTAATATTGAGAGCAATCTAAAGGTGGGATGTTAATATTGTGAACAATCTAAAGGTAGGATGTTAATATTGTGAGCAATCTAAAGGTAGGATGTTAATATTGAGAGCAATCTAAAGGTAGGATGTTAATATTGAGAGCAATCTAAAGGTAGGATGTTAATATTGAGAGCAATCTAAAGGTAGGATGTTAATATTGAGAGCAATCCAAAGGTAGGATGTTAATATTGAGAGCAATCTAAAGGTAGGATGTTAATATTGAGAGCAATCTAAAGGTAGGATAGTAATATTGAGAGCAATCTAAAGGTAGGATGTTAATATTGTGAGCAATCTAAAGGTAGGTTGTTAATATTGTGAGCAATCTAAAGGTAGGTTGTCAATATTGTGAGCAATCTAAAGGTAGGATGTAAATATTGTGAGCAATCTAAAGGTAGGTTGTCAATATTGTGAGCAATCTAAATGTAGGTTGTCAATATTGTGAGCAATCTAAAGATAGGATGGTAATATTGTGAGCAATCTAAAGGTAGGTTGTCAATATTATAGGATGGTAATATTGAGTGATCTAAAGGTAGGATGGTAATATTGAGAGTGATCTAAAGGTAGGATGGTAATATTGAGAGTGATCTAAAGGTGGGATGTTAATATTGAGAGCAATCTAAAGGTGGGGTGTTAATATTGAGAGTGATCTTAAGGTAGGATGTAAATATTGAGAGTGATCTAAAGGTAGGATGGTAATATTGAGAGTGATCTAAAGGTAGGATGTAAATATTGAGAGTGATCTCAGGGCTTTTTCAGCCTGTCTCACAGGGCCGATATTCGGCCCCGTTCCCAATACCAAATAGCGACCATTTTTCCCAATTTCAAGAAAAAAATACCCAATCTCATAAATTAATTCCCAATTGAACCGAAATGCCTTTTACCTTTAAAAAATAAATAACCCAAGAAACCATAAAATCAAGAGACTTTTCCAATTAAGCGAATTGTTTGTTTACATTTGATCGGTGATCTGTGAAAACTACTTTCCCGTGAATTTATGTATGAATGTAACCGGTGAAAACATAGACTATTACCCAGCCATATACCGTAACGCAAGTTGAAGATCTGTCACGGAGCCATTCCAGATAACATTGTAATCAATTTCTGGTTTGAAAATTTACAGGAATCATTTTTTATTTCATAAACAAAAGTATTTTCGCCATAAATGTTTGACTGCGTATAAAACTGAAAGGAGTTATGAAGCAAAAACGGTACATGCAGTACCGGCTTTTATACTGACCCGCGAAATATAGTGACGAAAAATGTCGTACAGTAGTAAATACTACGCGATCTAGAATCTACCAACTTCTGTAGATGATGACCATAAATTGGCATAATACCATCCAGCACAGAAGCTGTGGAGAGTGGGTTCAGCACCATGAACCTACTATGCACTTCTTTGAGAAGCTCCCTTGGTCAGGAAAAACTCTCCTATTTAATAAGAATCTGTATTGAAGGCCTTGCAGAGCTTTCTGAACAAACTCTGGAAGAGCTCTGTAACACTTTCAGGGACACAAAAGCAAGGCAGAGTAAGATTTAATGCAGAAAAATAAATGTATATTTTTCTGTTGAAATTTCCCAATTGGTTTGATTTGTCGATAATTTTTTCCCAAATTTGACTATTTACCGCGTCAAAAATTCCCAATTTGGGCAGGGGCCTTTTTCCCAAAACCCCCTGAAAAAGCCCTGGATCTAAAGGCAGGATGGTAATATTGAGAGTGATCTAAAGGTAGGATGTAAATATTGAGAGTGATCTAAAGTTAGGATGTTAATATTGAGAGCAATCTCAAGGTAGGATGTTAATATTGAGAGTGATCTAAAGGTAGGATGTTAATATTGAGAGTGATCTAAAGGTAGGATGTTAATATTGAGAGTGATCTAAAGGTAGAATGTTAATATTGAGAGCAATCTAAAGGTAGGCTGTGTACAACTGTACAGCTTTATACTCACAGTTCTAACAATGTGACCCTGTCCGGGCCCACCTGCCATTGCAGCTCCTGCATTGTTGGCTACCTGGAACACAAAATAGATTTCCAAACCTTTAACTGATACATTTGTTTATAACACATACTTATTTGAAGATATTTGCTAAAAACATCATGCCAATATTTTTACATAAATTGCTACATTCTTTCAGTAAATAGTGCCTATCTTGAGCAGATACCTGACTGCAGGAGCTGACTGGATCCACACTATTTGATCAAGCCAGATCAATACGTGCTTTGCTGGTTGGGAGTTACATGGCAAACACCAAGTAATGGTAAGAGGTTTTGTTTTTCGAAAAAAATTGTCAAAGCCACAACATTTACAAATTGTTCTCTGAAATTTGATATTAATAAGTTTATATAGCTTATTCCTATTGATGTGTGGCTTCCTATCGGTTTCGTGGCTGTAGAAATAATGTGCATGCTGTGCAAACACGAGTCAGAATTCTATACAAAAAGTTTCAAAGTTCAAAGTTTATTCAAAGCAAACCAGAAGGTCATACGACCCATGTGGTGTCAAAAGATTGGTGGCAGTACATGTTTAAACAATAGATAAATAGGTAAATAGCATTTAACATAATATAGCGGAACATTTTACAATTTCAAATATATTAATAAGTGATTTACAAAAAGGTAAGACATGGTTTATATGACTTCATTTATAGCACTATATGCTAAAAATTAATTGATTGATACAATATAAATGAATGATGAATTAATTAATAAAGAATCTATAATAATTAAAAAATAATAATCAGTTACAATAATAATAATTGCTGTTATCAATTTTTGCCATCATTATCATAAATAATAATAATGATAATAATAATAATAAAAGTAACAATCAAAGCAATAATAATAATAATTTGACTTGCTTTTCATTGTGTATGTCCAAAGCTTATTCAACCTTACATTAACATAAGGATGAAAAAACATCAGAAATACGCCTTGTGAGGTATTTTAATTATCCATCAGCCTCCCCTTATCGAAAGGAAATACAATGTGAAGACATGGAATAAACAAATTAATAAATTGATAAATAACTAAATAATAAACTAAATTAATAAAATTAAAATAAATAAATAAATAAAAGTAATATGCTATTAATGGCAAAATACACAGGCAAGCTACAAATAACAAAATGATACTTTTGATTTATACAAGTTTACCGGAAGTTTTCAGGAAAGAATGTAAGAGAGGAAAAAAAATGCAAAAAAACCCAAAACAGGTATTTACTGCTAATTATAATAACATCTAATTATAATAACATCCGGGTAAAACTACCAAAAATGATCCAACAAATCTTTACAAAATATTAAAACTCCCCAAATTGGGCCAATTCCAATCAATATTTAATCATTTTGCTCATTATTTTCACCCTGGCAACTTCCAGCAGCCATATTGTTTTGTCCTGTGACCGGTAAATAATCATTTTTGTGCCTACGATAGATGACACACAAATTCAAAAAGTTGCATAGTTTTAAATTTCTTATATAGTTAACTTCTGGAAATCTAATTGATTTCATGTTTAAACAAAATAACAGTGATGACAGAACACATGTGGTGAAAGCACAACTTATAGGGCTATTACTTAAAAAAATAGTTGGAATTAGCTACATTGCAACTTACCGTTCTTGTCAAAGAAAATCCTCCAGTTTGGGCTTCTACTTTTGGTTGTCCTGGTTGTTTCTTAGCTAGAAGTTTGTCTCTTGCATCAAAAGGCCGCAACTGTTCAACAGAATCCTTGCCAGATGACTGACCTCTAATATTTATAAGTTTCTGTCGGGCATCAACAGGCTGCTTTTTGTTGAGTTTATCACGTGCATCCAAAGGCTTTTTTATTTGCAGTCGTTCTCGAGCATCTCTGACAGGATTTGTTTTATTCACATTAGTCGCTGATTTTCTGACTGCAGGCACAGTGATGGAGTAGTCAGCAACTTTATTTCCATGGAAACCAGGTCCAAACTTTTTCTTTCCTGTCAGAAGCCCTCCAGGTGGAATTGGCTTTACATGCTGATTTGCTTTATTATAGCTTGGGTTTCTGCAAACAAAGCAAATTAACAAAGCAAATTGAGCTTATAATATACTCTTCTGCTTACATCTGGCTTTTATTTAGACCTGCAAATATACCATCACATATCGCATCTGTTTTGCAACAAATTTCAATTTATTATTGTAACAGTTTACTTTTTTTCAGATGTAATAATATTTATTGTCTTATGCTCCCATAATATTTATTGTCTTATGCTCCCAAACATAAGTCTACCATACCGAAAACTTGGAACTTAACAGTAAATGACTCAAATTTTGAGGGTTCTACAGTGGTATGTGAAGACTGAAACAACAAATAAAACTAAAAAGAGCCGAACATTAGACAATTTGGCTGAAAATGGGCATTCTTTTTCTGAATGGGAAGGGTCAAGATAGGGCATTGGTGTGTTAACCAAATCATTCAATAAATGAATCAACTCTGCAATTTCAATTAGTTGCCTTGCTTCGATGCCAAAAACAAATTGACCTAGTTAGACAGGCTGAAATGGATTGTCATCTTTCAAAAATGGCGAAGTTGACCCCCCATTCCAATTTGAACATTGACTATAAACAAGAGCGGTGTCTTCATGATAAAATTTAAATCAAATGGTTTGTAGTGTACATTCCCATACTCTGTGAATTTACAGAGCTATTTGTGTCCACCTTCATCATTAAAATCAACAATCACAACCGCAGTGTTTGTTGTACAGCCGTCTGTATTTGCATTGCAGTAAGCCTATGCTGTCAGTAAGTCCTAGCGAATCATATTTTACATTCATATTTCTTTTTTTACATTTTATATCGCTCCCCTTTCAATACCATGAAGTGCACTGATTCAGTGTGCTGTTTGAGTAGCAATATTTCAGTTTTGGTTTAATTTTATGTCTACAGAAATGATTGCAATGGTATACAGAACAATATGACCATAAAAGGGTCAATCAAATATGGTATCCAAATAAATCCATTTCATCAACCGACTGAAATCTGACACATTTGACAATTGCAATGTGATTAAAACCCTTATTATCTTACTGTCAAGGTGTCCCATGTGATGTGTTGTATAAACTTTGACAAATAAATTGCTTTTTGAAAGTTTAAAGAGCAAGTATTGAAGTAAAAGCATTCTGAAATGTCACCTAATATTTTAGCATGGCAATGGGGGCAATTGCACTTGGCATGCTTGATAAAAAAATTAAAATCAGCATCTAAAATGATGAAAAACTAGAGTTATATATCAACATGCAAAATCTCAATAACTTGTATAAATCAATAATAGGCAAAACAGAAAGTGGTGGAAAGGCAACGATATCACTTATAATAGGCAATTTGTTCTTACTTTTGTTGATGATAGTATCTACATAAAAAACAACATGAATGCCAACGATATACGCGATAGCAGTTCTGTTTGCGACGTGTGACTGTCGACCAATTTCAGAATGTTGACCGATAGTAAAGGGATTTCGCGACATCCGGGTAATTATGCATTAGTTGGTCAAAATGTACAGATTTTTAACAAACTTTGAATTAAAAAGATAAATCGTTTAATTCGATAATTTATAAACAACAAGACTCAATTCATACCCAATCTGAACTTTGAAATTCGACTTGGAAATGTAATCATCTAAAGATACGTCCATTTTTGTTAGAAAAGTATATTCATTGCCCAACTAAAACATGTTGTAGTCGTAAAGCAATTTCACTACAGTTACCTCCCTTTGCTAAGTGTTTTGCTCATGTGCGTGGTCGTGTCCATTCGTGTGTGCGTCTATGTTGATGTTTTCATTCATGTTTGCTTATTTCACTACAAATTCATATGTTCTTATGATATTGTGATTATATTTAATTCATGTTGTGATGTTTTGTATTTTTATTGGCGCCGCTCTTGAGAGCGGTGCCTCTTATGGAATGCATCTTTTATGGGGACGATAGTGTAGCAGTCAATAACACGATGTCAGAGGCGCTCCGTGAGACACTTTTCAGAGAAAAGAACCAAGTGTTCCGTTTTTTTAACAAGGTAGCTTGCAACAAAAAGTGTAGCTGGCCTAAGAACACAGTTTTTTCACATGTTTCATATAAGCATCTGTGAACAAAACATTTTTGTTTACTTCCCGAACAGAAAAATCTTACCTGAACTTTGTAATACTATATATTGCGACATTTTCTAGCCGCAGGAAACTGCATGTTGACCAGTAGTCTAGACCAATAATTTCAAAAGTATATCCGGCGACTTGACAGGTCAATAATTTCGGCGGTAAACAGGCCAAAGACATCCCTGTTCAGTAGCTGATTTGAAACAATATATCATTAAACTTCCATCAAAACTGACATTTACTGACTGATTTACACATACTTTGTACAAAAATGCCATTTAACCAGTCTTCTTTATTGAACTTTTAATCAGTATTCGTCACCAGAAACAGGGACTCTTTTGTCTTGTTCTGTTTCCTGTTCTTGGTTAACGAAAGGCACAAAACTGTGTTCTGACGCCAGCTTGCAAGTATAAGAAAGAAGCATAAAAAACGCTACCGTTTGGCGAATGCCTGTTTAACAAAAAAACAAACAAACAACGAACGTACCGGTATTAGAAATGCAGCTTGTAAAAACAGATGTAGCAGAGAACAAGGAAAACAAAGTAGCAAAATACTCCACTTCCCGTCAGAGTTATGGTGTGTAACTGTCAAATGTTTATGTAATTAATCAACAGGGAAAGAAAGTGTTTAGTTTTCAGGATAGTCATCTTCTTGTTTAAAGCGAGTGCTCTCTACGGCGCCAAGGATGTCTCACATCCTGGCTCTTTCTGGTTAAACATTGAATTAAGAATAAAATATTTATTATAATGACTTAGTAATTGTGTAACCCTATACAGAGATAAAATGAGTGAAACGCGGCGAAATTTAAGTAAGTAAGTGCCAATTAACAAATATGTTCCGTATCAATATTCTTTATCACACCTGCTGCCAATCATTTTACTACTGTGGCGAATCGTTATTCTTCTGTGTCGAATCGTTATTCATCTATGTAGAATCGTTTAGCAACTATCATGTCAGCAGCATATCCAAAACAAATTACTGGATCATTGACGCAACATAAAGTTAAACAAATAAGTGTAACAAGAAAAACACTCACGACCCTTTAGACTGTATAGATTACGAAAAGAACTTCAAATCTAGGACCAGATCCAGATATTTTTAATGAAAGGCGTGAGAGCATATTATTTTACGGAATGTTTGAGATTCGTTCACTTATGAATATTTACTACATTGAACTTCAAGGAACATGTTGTTATGTTATGCTTTGTTTTGTTTTGCAATGTAATGAAATGTTATGTTATGTTATGTTATGCTATGTTATGAGACTAAACCTCAAAGACAAGTTGTTTTTTATTGTGATGTTTGGCGTAGGATGTTAAACCAAAAGAGCTGCATAACCAGAGTAATGCAACTGTGGTAAATATGGAAATAATCCTTTCATGTGGATATACCTGCTCGTCTAACAGAATTAACACCTCTAAAGAAAAGACTTAGCTACCATAAAGTTTTTTTATGACTGTTGTAAAGTTGCCAGGTGGGCAGTATGCTGAAAATGACTGATTTAAAAAATCTGCCAACTAATACTTAGAAAGTACTGTCCATGTTTCATGTGACCTCTCAAAATTTACAAAAAGGGTATTAGATGAATGAGGATGTTCTTACACCAGTTAATCCACTAAATAAATTTTTCATCAATCATAATTAAGAAACGAACTGCACAGTCCTCCCAAAACTCATCATTCGGTGCATGTACTGGTCATTTCCACTCAGGTTGAACGGTGTTAAACAAGACCGTCTGTGTTTGCTAATGCCATAAATGTAATATAAAAGTAGGCTTCATTAAATAGTTTTTAGATTTCGAAATGAAAAAATACACCACAGAAAACCTACATCATCTATCTTCTTCAAACAGCAATTTCTTATGAATGAACTTTGCTGACAAATATTAAAGTGAAAATATCACTCTCGAAGTATGGAGGTAAAACATCAGAGGTTGTATTGCAGGTTGTATTAAAATCATCAAGGAAATGCTGACTTGCTTGATAACTCGTATATGTTTATGAAAAATTCAAAGGAACAGTTGTATATGTTAAGAATAATTGCTGGCCTCATTTCGATGCAACGGGCCACCTACCTTAAATATAGGACCGCTCGTGGCGTAGTGGATAAGTCACCCATTTGAATCTCCTCTGACCGCTTAGCCTTTCACCGCGTGGGTTCGAGTCCCGAAGACTTAAAGCGGGAAGGTCTTCCAGCTGACCTGCGGTGTGCCGGCGATTCTACCAAACATTTGTTTGGTGTCGTCCTTCACCAATATAGCTGGACGTCGCTATAATGATCATAATTAGTCGCTTTTTCGATGTATTTCAAAAACAAAAAGACAAACTACCTTAAATATGACATTGTTTATATTCACTGGCCAGAACTTGGATTGTCCTTTGTTTTCAGGAGGCGTGTGATAAAACTTATTCTGAGTCCATGCGTAAAGTTCCATGATATGCTGCTACCTACTTTGAAAGACATTTTATTGCTTTGCCGAATATTGTTCAATTGGCTGATTATCAGCTGTTAGGAAAACATATAGACTATTTTGGACGCAATGAGTTTAAAAAGAGAGGTAGTCCTCATATATACATGCTTTTCATATATATAATGTTTCACAGATAATAAATGATACAACTGTCGCTTCTGCAGTTCGGTACAGAAATTTAACGATACATTTTAATTTACTTGGAAAAATATTGACCATCTTCATTATGCTTTTGTTAATCGGCTTCAACGACATAATCATTGTAGCAGTAAACGAAGAGTTGATTTTGATTTTTCAAAATATGTATCTCAAAGAACAATAGTGCTGAAAATTATACTCATTTAGAGGGAAACATAAGCAAGTTTTACATAACATGGATTTTCAGCACATGCCGTTGATGGAAGATTATCTAATCTCACCCCTCCATGGGTGCTTAGAGCGTTGCCGAAATTACCGAACGATTTGACGATTTGAAAGAATTTAAAGAATGGGTTAAAATATTGTAAAAAATTTGACGTGTGTTCCGGCCTATCGCACTAAATACATGGCATATCAAGCAAGCAAGGGGCCTGTGAGTGATTTTGTAAAAAAGATATACTAACCAAAATTTCGACAGCACTTTAGGGGAATTAAAAAAGGAACTTAAATTGAGATTTGGCGAGGTAGAAGATTCTGTTGTTGTTACGGAAAATAAAACAAAAACCAGAGGTAATTGTTCAGGTAGAAAGTATGCAAAGTTTTGGAGAAGACGCATTTGAGGGACAAGACCCAAATGCTACGCAAATTTTGTGGGTTAATTTGTAGATGATGTTTAGAAGGACGCTCTTAAAAAATGAAAATCATGAGAGAAAATCCTGGCAGACTGCTGTTGCCATAGCAACTAAAGAATAAAACCTGCAAAAAGGTTTCAGTTAAGAACTGGTCATGCCATAGGAAGTAGGACAGATGATGATGAACCCTTGGAAATATACCACTTCAGACATAATGGTAGGTGTCATTATTGTGGCAAAACTGGCCATTTGATAAAGGAATGTAGGCTTAAAAACGTGATCGTCAGTCCTAGGTTTGCGCGGTACGACCAGAACAAACTAGATGTAACTGTTATTTGTTTCATTTGTAGAAAGCCAGGCCATTTCGCTCGAGAATGTCCGCAAAAACACAGAAACCAAAGAGTTTTAACTAACCAAGGGAAGCAAAACTTAAACGGAAAAACCTTTCCAAAGCAGTCTTTATAAACTCTGCGATTTTACAATTAAACTGCTTCTCCTTAAAATTTCCAATCAAAAGTATCGTACTTTGTGACGAGGTCTCTTTATTACATCGCGGTGTTAATGCTAGTATGCGAATTAAACCTGCAAGAACTTGGCTACTTTAATTTGGCCACTGCTGGAAACATTCTGTTGCATTTGCATGGCTTTGCTTACATAGAATTCCAATTACTTTTATGTCTAAGGTTTAAGAATGAGCCTTAAATTTTACATGTTCAAAATCTTAACCAAAAGCTTATTTTGGTAATAGATTGGTTGCAGTCACATGGCATGCGTGTCTATAATGACTTGGGTGTATACGTGATCATGACACTTACAGTCCCTGGTGGATGATGTCCTATAAGAATTACCAAAGATATTTAAATCTAAACTACCTCTAGACAAAGGCAAACAGGTAAAATGTCAAAGTCGAAAGTAAAGCTTCTAAAGCTACGTATATTTGTTATTGTAATATGCAGTACCAAGAAGGCAATTATAATCAGGTTGAGCTATTGGAATCTGGTTGCTTTAGAGATGAGCCCAAACTCATAGTAGCAAATTCTGTGGTCCAATTTAATGCTGATTTTCGGGAACCTGTTCTTTAGGTAAAGTTCACCTTCAACCACGTTCACCTCGTTAGAGTCAACACATATACGAACAGTAGACAGACAAACAATTAACTCTCCAATAACTGAAAAGGAAGCTTTCTTATGTGATACTATCTTTGATAAGTCGACGTGCTAAACCAATATAGGGATCAAGTCATTGAACTTCTTAAAAGAAACCAGGATCTCTTGAAAATGATGTCAATTTATCCCATACTGACACTGTGAAAATAAATAACAGACGCGGGCAAGTGTCCTCCGATAAAATTAAAGCCCGACCGTACACAATTAAACAACAGAAATGTGATTGATAAGGCGATAGACGCGATAGTCTATCCCTGTAGTAATTGTTGACAAAAAAGATGGTTCTGAAAGATTCCTGCCCTGCCGGTAGGGGCCTTAGAATTCTCCGACTGCCGCAACCTGTTGCGGGGTACGAACCCTCCATAGGTAGCCCACCTGTTTGCCGTGGGTGGCGACCGGGTATCTCTACGACGAGGGGATCCTGGTGGTTGAGGTCTTTGTTGGCTTTTCAGGATATTGACATATAAGTCGACCCTGACCAACAGACTACTTTGGCCATAAGTTGTGGGGTAGACGGGCGGGGTACTGGTCCTGTGTCCTCAATCGGCTAACCCCTCGGTCGGTGCTGGGTTGTCCTTTACTCCCTTTTGTCCCACTTTCTTGCCTCTGACTTTCCACTCCTTTTCTCATATTTCTGTCTTCAAATATACCGTGTTCCGCAAACTCCTTTACTCATAACTTCCCCTATTAACTATAACCCGGCTGCCGGTCGACAACCCCTTAACGGATCAATCTGGCATTTTGTATGCTTTATAGTATATTTTATGTCAGAGTATCGTATCCTGGTATCACTGGCGTTGGGAGGTCGGAGATCCACTCCCATGAGACGCCCTCTTGTTGGGCTCCGTGGTGGGTGGTGAGCCAGGATGCCGAATAATTATAATAATCTCTCATGGAACGCAAATGTAAATGCAAAGACCCGATCCCTACTTTATCACCCGAAGATTCCGATACAGAAACACCTACAAGCACGTGCTTTCCTCACTTTATTGTTGTTGAATCGACAGAGAAAAGACCGATAACCAAAATATCCCATTTTGTCATAGACAAATCCATCAAAGATTTTATTGGCAGTGTTGTTTCAGTAAAAAACTAAAAAATGACTGCTTAATAAATTGAAACTGATCGTAAAACTTACTCCGATAAACTTCTTGAACTTACTGACTTCTGTACCTTAAAAGTAAAAACGTACCCCTACTCTTCTCTGAACTCGTCGAAAGGAGTAATTCGATGCCCTGACCTTGCTGGTGTCTCTGAAGAGCATATCCTAAGGGAACTCACGCCACAGGAGGTGTGTGGCGTCCACAGGATTTCATTCTTGAGGGACGGCCGGCGAGTTCCGACAAATACTTTTGTTTTAACTTTCGCCAACCCATCACTCCCTTCTTCGATTAAGGTCGGTTACCCCAAAGTTAAAGTGCAAATGTACATTCCCTATCCACTAAGGTGTATTCATTGTCAAAAGTTTGGCCACCACGAGTGCCAGTGCTAGGACGACGACCGTTGCCCACGGTGCGGTGAAGTGTCCGCCCATCACAGGGAAGACGTATGTCCCAACCCACTTAAATGTGATGATTGTGCTGGACCACATGGGACCAAATCCAGGGATTGCCCTGCCTGGAAACTGGAAAAGGAATTCCTAAAAATAAAGTACACAAATAACATCTCCTTTCCAGAAGCCAGAAAGTTGGCAAAAGACAAGGCAACTCCTGCTAGAGGCGCAACATATGCCTCAGCAGCCGAAAGATGCATCTCAGAGCACAAGGACAATTTCACCCAGTATGAGGTGCCGACTGGTGACCAAACTTCTGACAAAGTCATAATTCCTTTAAAATACAAAGTATCGGTATCTTCTCAGATTCAGACTTCTCCCTCCAGAAAATCTACCTCTTTAACTCAGACTGTTAAGAGTAATACAAAGGCACAAAGTAAGCCTACAGCAAAGGACAAGGTCTCCCCTAAGGAGACACCAGGTCCTTCGAGCAGAGGAGAGGACATGGTCCTCCCAACTGCTCCAAACACTCGGGTGATAAACACCCATCAAAACAAATTCGAGTGTCTAATGAAGTCTCCATCGGGCACTACAAAACCACCAAGGCCACCTGTTAAAGCTCCATAAAATATAGTCTACAAGAATTAAGGTTTATAATCCCATGAATAATATAACCATTCAGTGGAACTGTCGAGGTCTTAAGGCCAATTACAACAAAATACTTATTCTATTATCTACGCTAAATCCTGCTGTGCTTTGTCTTCAGAAAACATTTCTTAAAGACTCTGATAAATTTGAATTTAAGGGCTATACTTGTTATAATCATATACATACAGCTGGCGAGAGGGCATCTGGAGGATCGAAAATAATTGTCAACTCCAACTTGCCACACTTTCAAGTCTAACTTGACACAAACATACAAGCTGTTGCAATTCTTGTAACCCTACATAAAGTTGTAAATATTTGCTCTGTCTATCTTCCACCGAAATCAAATGTATCTAAAGATGATTTAGATAATCTCATTAACCAAATGCCTACTCCATATATACTCGTTGGAGACTTTAATGGTCATAACTCGCTATGGGGATGTTGTGACTTTAATAATATGGGCAAGACGATAGAAAACTTTATTGCCAATAATGATATATGTCTGGTCAATAATAAAAAACCCAACAAACTTGCATCCCGCAACTGGGCATTTTTCATCGTTAGACCTAACATTGTCTCACCCCTCTGGATATTTGGATTACTCTTGGGATGTACACGATGACCTTTGTGGAAGTGAAAACTTTCCTGTTATCCTTACAAACTATACTTCGCCAATAGGCGACGATAATTCTCGTTTGAAGATGGACAGAGCAAACTGGGACCTATAGATGACAAAAGTTTCGCATTTTCAAACACTTTTAAAGGTGTATACCTAAGACCTCGACGAAATCAAAACAAAATAAACCTTGGCTTAATGAAGAGTTTAAAACATCTATTCGTAAACGTAGGGCGGCAATAAAGCAATTTGATGTTCGACCTACCAATACAAATCTTAATAACCTTAACAAAGAACGGGCTATTAGTCGCCGGACTATTAAACACGCCAAATAATCAAAAGTATGTACCAAAATTAAATGGCAAGACTTCCATCAAAAACGCTTGGTCTGCTATTAAAAATATAAGCGGTAAACCACAATATTCAACTGTTAACCACCTTAAAAAAATCGCACTGTGATAACAGATAAACAAAACATTTCGAATACATTGGCTAAAAATTTTGCCAAAAACTTCTCATCGGCAAACTACACGCCACAATTTCAAACCTTTAAACACTCTGCTAAAAGGGAAAAGGTTAATTTTAAATCTAATAATAACGAAACTTACAATCAATCCTTTTCCTTAAAAGAGCTTAAAGATGCTCAAAATAAAACGCATGATGCCGCTGCTGGTCCAGACGGCATACCGTTTTAATTTTTAAAACATTTACCAAATCGATCTCTAAACTTACTTCTGTCAATCTTTAATGAAATTTGGATATCCAATAAAGTACCAGATTCTTGGAAAATGTCTTCATTATTCGAGTTCATAAAAAAGGTAATGACCCAACGGATCCTCAAATCTATAGACCTATTTCTTTTGACAAGCTGTATTTGTAAAACCTTAGAACGAATGATCAATAATAGACTTGTCTGGTATCTTGAATAGGTAAACAAGAAAAGGTCCTATCAACATTTCCACAGATATTTAAATTTTATCTACCTGTAGACAAAGGCACACAAGGTAAATGTAAATGTGACAAAAACACAGAGACGAGACATAACACACAAAAAGAAAAACCATCAGTTACCGCCTTGGAACGGTCAGTCGGCAAAAAGGCCAACTGGGGTGCTTAAACCTGGTTTGTGGAGCGCTCCAACCTCGCACTTCCTGAAGGTTTTTCTATCAAACAAATAGTGTAAATAAAAAATATCCCGTCAAAGTGAAACAACTAACAGTAAGCACCTGCATGGGGAGTTAAAACAGATATAATAAACTTATGTACATACATAATAACTAGAGTCCAAAAACTTAATTTCAGAATATCAACGTAGCACAGTCGATCATCCTGTTCGTTTAGAAACACTCATTGGTGATGCCTGTATCAAGAAGGAACACCTTGTAGCTGTGTTTTTCGATCTTGAAAAGGCTTATGACACGACTTGGAAACATGGGATTTTAAAGAATTTAGGTGACCTTGGTCTCAGGGGTCGTTTACCATATTAATTGACAGCTTCCTTTCTGACAGAAATTTTCAGGTCAGGATTGGGTCCACCCTGTCATCTGTTCATAATCCTAGGGTAGTATTCTATCTGTTACCCCTTTTAACATAAAAATAAATAATATTGTAATATATTGTAAAAACCCTTCATGAAGGGGTTGACTGTTCACTTTTTGTGGACGATTTTGTTATTTGTTACTGCTCTAAAAATATGAGCACAAAGCACAATTAGAAGACAATTACGACAATGTCTAAATAACTTGCAGAAATGGAGTTTTAAATTTTCTCCAACCAAAACCAACTGTATACATTTCTGTCAGAAACGTGGTATTCATGTTGACCCCGAATTGTTTTTAAATAACGTTCGCATTCCCGTCATTCAGGAAACTAAGTTTCTTGGAGTCATTTTTGACAGGAAACTGACTTTTCTACCACATATCAATTACATCAAAAAGAAATGCCCCAAGGCTTTTAACTTGCTTAAATATTTATCCCATACAGACTGGGGAACCGATAGGAAAC
The DNA here is from genome assembly GCA_007844125.1 of Sinonovacula constricta. Taxonomy (NCBI): domain Eukaryota; kingdom Metazoa; phylum Mollusca; class Bivalvia; order Cardiida; family Solecurtidae; genus Sinonovacula; species Sinonovacula constricta. The sequence goes on along the minus strand of CM017564.1, from coordinate 38,512,485 downwards.
ACTGTTACTACTGTATTTTTCCCTAATTTGGTCTAAATGAGATTACGGATTACGAAAGCATAGTCTATGGTTCTGCCAGGAGGCCCTTTCTCCAGATTCTGGAAATTGTTCACAACCAGGGATTTTTACAAGCTCTAGGAGCGTTCAGGATCTCACCAGTGCAGAGCCTTGACGTTGAAGCCAACGAACTATCATTATACATGCGTCGCGAGAAACTTTCTTTGCAGTCTGTAATTAGACTCATGTCTACCCCTGACAACCCAACGTTTAATTGTGTTTTAGACCCTAAACACGAAGAGCTTTATGATCGATCACCTAAAGCCATCAGACCTCTTGGTTTAAGGCGTAAAGATAGCATAAACACATAAGGTATAAAACTCGATAGCATTTCTGAAAACCCCAAAATTGAAAATTCCTCCATGGCAACTCCGTTCCTCTTATGTGAATTTAGAACTCTGTAAAAATAAAATGTCGAACACAGACCCTTTGATTTTACGATCTGAATTTCTCGAACTCCGTGACAAGTATTCTGATCACTTTAATATATATACTGATGGTTCAAAGACGGACACTTACGTTGGATGTGCCTCCGTAAGTAATAGCCACTGCATTAAACACATACTTCCTAATAACTCGTCTATCTTCACCGCTAAAATCCGGGCTATAAATCTAAGCCTTGATTTCATTTCAGAACATTTCGGTGAAAATATGTTATATTTTTAGACTCATTATCTGTATTGCAGAGAACAAATTCACTGAATTATTCAAATCCACATGTTCGCACTGTTCTTGTCAAGCTTCAAAGTTTAGATGACGCTAACGAAATCTCCTTCTGTTGGCTTTCTAGTCATGTAGCAGACGAGGAAACGAGGATGCAGACAAGATTGCAAAATCTGCCTGAGCCCTCACTGAGACAGATCACACACTGATTTTAAATCACTTATCAACCGTATTTAGACAGTATTGTCTGAAAAAATTACACGTAATTAAACCTAACGTCGGTGCCAATGTCTGTGCTTGCAGAGAAAGTCGACTGGAAGACGTAGCTTGTACCATGTTCAGTCGAAGTATTTTAATGTGAATAACATGTACGAACTGTTTAGGACAGTGTCGAATTCTTAACTTATTTATTTCTTGAACGAGATTAATATTCTTAATAAGTTATAAATTTTTAAACTGTTTTTTGCTAACGTTATTCACTTTAACTGTTTAATATGTTAACCTGTTCTCACTTATAATTCACATTTTTAAGATTTTTATTTCTACTCACATATTATAGTTTTAACCTGATTATATTCTATTGTCGTTAAATTTCAATGTATTCGGCGCCGTATTACCTATCAAGTGTCGATGTGCCGTAAAACCAAAAATACAAAATACAAATAATAAAAGATTTTGTGTCGACATTCGCCAATTAAACAAAAACTAAATCATACCCGTTGCCATTAATTGATGATATACTAGCATTGTTAGGCAAGACTAAGTACTTTACAAGTTTAGTCTTAAATAGCGGTTATTGGCTGGTGTTAATGGGAAAAGATGATATGTGCAAAACAACATGCAGGGTTTATTTGAATTTAATGTCATACCATTTGGGTTAACAAATGCTTCAGCTATTTTAAAGGAAAAATTGAACCGGGTGTAGAGAGACCGTGGGTGTGGGTATTGACGGTATCTGGTTTTGCGACTGCAGTCAAGGCATTGTACATGTGAAACGGAAGGTGGATGTCATTGGTATTTTTTTTGCATCCTACATATGCTTGAGAAGTTTGCAGTTTTGTTGGCATGTGTAGTTATAAAAGATCTATTCCCCATTTCTCAGAAATAGCTGAACCAATTTTCTCACTAATGAGGAAGTAAACTTAGTTTAACTGGACCAATGAATGTCAAATTTTGCCTTTGATAACCTACAAGGAAAATTGGTTGAACCCCCATTACTCCCATTCCCGTAACTCCCTGATCCTAATTTGTCATATACCTTGTATACAGATGTCGGATAAATGTATCGGAGCGTGCCTTACACATACAGCGATAGCTGGCTACAGCTGCAAGATTGAGTATCTTGCATGCTCGAAAAGTGCCATTTACGGTTCAAAATAATGAGAGTAAAATATGAGATAAGTGTTGTGAACTCAGATAGGTTCAATCCCAGAGAGTTGTACTACATTTAGTGATAAGGTTACGAGATCTGTGCTCGACAAATCATTGGACATGAAAGCTGAGCAGGATAAGAATGACCTCATAGCTAAGCTGAAACAAGGCAATTGACAAGGAATATTGTCTAGTTCAGTTATCAGAAAACATTTGTTAGTTAATGATAATTTGTCTTATTTCTTCTACCACTGAACACCTACTGATCAATTAGATATGCCAACGATATTCTTGCCCTAAATTATCTTTTTTGATAATGGGTTCGAAAATTGGAGTCGAATAGTAAAGGAAACATTGGAGGCATTGAATATACACCATGTTACAACTTCTACAACTTTTCTATTTATCAACCCGAGCTAACGGGTTAATTGAGAGATACCAGCGTACATACGTTATTTCTAAAAACAACTTTCATGTAAAAAGTATACATCGATATATTCTTAAATCAAGCTTTGGCTGCTATCGGATTTGGTGTAAACGAATCTACCAAAACATTCTATTGTTGTTTAATCGCGAAGCTATTTTCTCCAATGATAACGTACTAAAGCCGCGTTGTAAGTATTTTGGCGAGGAGCCACATCGTAAAGGTTTAGAACAACAACACAAAGCTTATTGGGTCTTAAAAAGGGGCCAAGGCACGACAAAGGCGCAAATAATACGCTAAAAATGCGACAAAATAATTCTCAGAAAATAGGAGATCCAGTATATTATCGCAACCATACTCGTAAAAATAAATTGGATTTATAACGGAAGTTATACTATCACATTTTGAACACGCGTCTGAATTGAAAGCACACGGTCAACACAGATCTTGCAAATCGTGAGTAGACAACTCCCCGTCACGCTTAGTATGTTGAATCTCCAGTTGGCTCGGTCAATGACATTGAAGACAGCAGCAGTACCGATAAGGGCCAAATATCACTTGCTTTGTATTATTGTATTTAAAGTTCAGATAGCCATTCCGAAAGAGTAAACACCACTCTGTTCGAATTTCGAAGAAGATTGCATGAGCGCAAGGCACGTTCACAGACAGATAAGGTAGCATCTGCAATAAGTTCAATGTCTTCTGCTGAGGGGCAAAGGGATGCTGATTATTAGGCAATAATCATAGTTTAACTTCTGTTAACAAAACTGTTTAAGGTTTACGGAAACATATTAGTGGGACAAAGAGGGGTCAGATCTTGGAATGGGAGTGTCTGGTTTGTGTCTGGGTCATAGTATGTCATTGTGCATGTGAGAAGAGCGAGTAAGTTCAGCTGGGTTCCTGATGAGAGGAAGCCACATCATTGACACGGGTGTATGAATCTCCTGGTTGGAAGCCACATCGCTGGTCAAAAGATAGAAAAGTGTCTATCGTGACAAAATGACAAAAGGCTTAAGAAAGAGTCACATTGCACCAAAATATTGGACATTAAAGAAGAATGTCATTAGTAACAGATCCAGCCTGGGGATACAGAAGGGTTTAAGTAGATCCATAAAAGGTCCACATTGGGAAGACAGAATGGGATAAGTAGATCCATAGTAGATCCATGTTGGGAAGACGGAGACACAGAGAGAGTCCCCATTATCCAAAATACACCAATGAAAAATCAATGAACTTAAACTTTAAAACAGAGATCATCAATTCAAGAGGGAAGAAGACAAGCGCGTATTTGAGAATTATTGGATTTATCACCCGTGATAGTAATAACAGCTATTTGTATTAATGCGAACATCATGTTTTTATAGAAACACTGTGAACTTTTAAATATAAATGTATACTGCAATTTTAAACAATTGAAACAAACATTGTCAGTTTAATTTAAACTAGATTTTTTTGTAATACTAGTAATAACTTTGATGTATGCAATTGTGTATCGTTGTGTTTTTGTTTTCTAATATCATTAAATCCAACGTTTACGCTTATTTGACATATTAATAAAATGTTATAAACCACAAAGCTGTATTAGTGCCATTTGCGTAACAGTTTTTAAAATTTAATTGTCATCTCTTCATCGGAAACGATAAGAACAGCAATTTACAATTTGTAGAAACATACTACACTCTGTGACAATCTGCTTGCCAAGGTTAATTAATTTGATATTTTGCGCGATAATATTTGCGAGGAGGTGAAACAGTATTGCAAATCAATTGACAAGTAAAACGCAGTTCAGCACTCAATTGACTTTTTGAGAACTTTGTCGGAAAATGATTTGCGTGGAATAAGGTCAATGTTTCAAAATTAGCTGATTATCAGGAAAAGATTGTACATGTAGTTGAACAAAGTATGTCCTTCATTAATGAAACTCGACGTTTAATTAAAGAGAACAGGTATACCGTTAATGATATAAATCAAAATTAGGTGCGTGAACCGACCAACTAGCGCGGTCATTAGTTGTACATCATCATTTTTGACGAGTACTAATGCGTTCGTGGAGGCTATGACCCATGATAAAACGTCCGTTTCTGGACTATAGCTGTACCAAGTTTATCACCGAAACCACTTGCCTAAAGAGAACTTGAGGATAACTCAGATTTGACTGCTGTATATAAGTTGGATTCTCCGGGGTTTATGATTGATAAAACAAAACACCCTACATACTATTTGTAAGTCAAATGGAAGCGAGTAGTCATGACACTGTTAAGTTCTGTTCTGTAGTAAATCCATGGTATTCAGTGGCCATGGGAAAAACGCGAATTGTCAATTTACTTCTGCGAGTACGAATAATTACTGTACATCACAAGTTACCAAGAAGAATTTACCCCACGTTTGTCATCTGATTGAAGAAAACTGGTTAACTAACTCAAGGATGCCCTTAAAACTTCATTAGTTTATAGCGGCCGGCTTACTGAGGTAAAAATACTAACCCACCCTTAGACATAATTAATGCAATTGAGTTACTTCTACGAAATATTTTCCCCTTGAGGCACTTGATATTACCGGTAAATCCATTATACCTCGAGAGCGTTCATTTGAATTGATACCTGCTAATTTCTCACAAGATGACGTTAGGCAGCCGATTACAAATAATTTTCCAGATTCAGAAAAAAACTTAACTCTTAACACTTAACAATAGTACAAATGTGCCCATGAAACAATTTATCACATTGACTTAACTGATGGTTTTTCTTTTTGTGTGTTATGTCTCGTCTCTGTGTTTTTTGTCACATTTACATTTACCTTGTCTGCCTTGGTCTGCAGGTAGATAAAATTTAAATATCTGTGAAAATTTTGATAGGACCTTTTCTTATTTACCTATTAGCAAATAGTAGCAAAATGTTGCAATAAAGCAATGATACTGAAATGCCTTAATTGCCTGCCAAATTATTTACGTCAAGGAATGGCAATGTTTGTTTGTTTGTTTGTTTATTGGGTTTATCGTCCCACCAACAGTATTTCAGTTATCTGGAGACGGTGTCCACTTGAAGCAGATATAGTGCTGCCTTCACTGTGTATAGCATGCCGTGAACACCTGGCATGATACCACACCCAGTCACATTATCCTGACACCGGGCAACCCAGTCGTGGAACTGCCCTTATATTTGCTTGAGCGTTAGCAAGGGAGCTATACCACTACCATTTTTAACGACTTTGGTATGTCGCGGCCCGGGATCGAACCCGGGGCCTCCCGTACCTGGAGCCGACGCTCTACCGATTGCGGAATGGCAATGATGCAGCAAGACACGGTTCGCAACAATGTCCAGCCCCGGAATATGGAAAGTGATCAGTCGTTTCTGTTTCAACCGTTCAGGAAATGGCTAATCAAGTGGGGTACCTTTTTGTGTTTTAGGGTGAAGAACATTTACAATGAACTATAATTGTAATGCACCATGAACTTTTAATGTAGAAATGTGGGAAATTGCATTGAACTATAGGAGGTGTGTTCGGTAAGTTCGTAGAATTGTATTATAAAACAAAAAGTATTTATGTTATCAACTAAAAAGACGTACGTGCATTTAAGTTTAGTTCCTTTATTCTCTGGAAAATTCAGCAAGATTCATCCAGAGACACTAACACCATGCAAATTACAAATTTATGTGTTTCACATACCAGAGGCGCGTCAACGTCAATATGACGTCTCTTAGATCTCAGGCGTCATTTAAATAAAGTGAACGTCGCACCTTTTCCGCATAGTCACCAGCGATTTCCACTCACTTCTTATGACTGTCTACCCATTTGCTGAATGTTTCTTTGTACCAGTCTTCGCTGAATGATGATACAATCATCTGAGACTGTTTTGTAAGTTCAGTTGCAGAGTCTACCGAATACCTCGTAAACTAGCCTTCAACTCGGGAAAACCCCGAAAATTCATAGGTGCTAAATCTGAACTGTATGGTGGGTGTTCTAAAACATCAAAACTTAAGAGACTGATTTCCAGTTGTGTGGATCCCGCTCTATGTCCAGGCGCATTGTCTTGGTGTAAAATTTCTGTCTCAAGATCCAATTGTGGCCACTTCTTTCGAATCGCACGAACAAGATCTCTTCTCAGTACCTGAAGCAATCAATTCAGAATTCACAATTAGCCTTATTTCTGTTAATGATGGTAATGATATTATATTACGAGTAAAAGTGGATAGGTAAATGAAATAAATCTTACCTTAGAATAGTATGCTGCAGTAAAAGTCTGACCATTTGGAACTCTGTGCTGGAGAATCATTCCATGGCGGTCCATATAGAAGAAGAACATGTGCTTGCCAGCGCTTTTCTGGACCCGAGCCTTCTTCGGCGGTGGCGTGCGTGGTGTCTTCCATACAGACGACATAGCTTTCGTCTCGGGGTCAAAATGGTGTAACCACGTCTCGTCAGAAGTAATGCTTTTGTCTAAAAATTCATCACCTTCTGCGTCGTAGCGGGCCAGAAACATGCGGGAGCATCGGACGCGATGTTTCTTCTCCTCCTCTTTCAGTAGACACGGCACCCACCGCGCACTTACTTTAGACATTCCAAGTTCATTTGTTACCACTCCATGAACCGTAGAAGACGAAACAACGAGCTCCTCGGCTAAAGCCCGTACAGTTTTTTCTGTCCATATTAACTAAAGATTTGACACGGTCTTTAATGGAACAAACTACGACGGAAGGCCGGCCGCTCCTAGGATCGTCCTTGATAGACTCTCTTCCTCTTTTAAAACGTGAATGCCACTTGTACACAAACGCTTGACTGCATTTTCATATTTTCCTGTTGATTTAATCATTTTCAACGTATCTATCGGTGATTTATTTAGAGCAACACAGAATTTCACAACACCTCTTAGTTCAACGTCACCTGTCGACGTCATAACTTTTCAGCATGAAATGTCACAGACTGTAAAGAAACTGCTATGGTTTCCGTTACGACGGCGTCAATGTGTTAAAATTTTCATCAACTGTCATTATGAAGTCATGTTATCGCCTGGCGTTTTCGCGCCATTCTTGCGTCAGATTGTGTGACGCTAACGAAGTTTACATTTCTTGAAACCATTTTAATTTTTATCATATTGTGGACTGCGCCGTGACACGTTCACTAGGTTGCTTAGGTTACCAATATGCACAAACATAATTATAACTCGTTCTTCTTGTTAAGGGACTACATTATGGACAAATGCAGGTATGCATATGCAAAAATGTAAAGAAAAAAGATGAAAGACACGGGAGATATATACAAATTCTACGAACTTTCCGAACACCACACGTATATTTATTAATAACAAACACAATTATGGAAATTATAAAATAGTAGATTGTTTTAGGTTAATATCACTTGTTACTTGGGGTAAGTTTGGCCCATTTGTTTCCATTTAGGTTCTCAGGCGTTACTTAATGCAGGCATTGAAGAAAAAACGTCCGATCTTGATCCAGAACGCATAATATTTCACCAAGATTATGCCCCTGGACATAGAGCTGACTCAACCATTCTTGAATTCAGCTTACGTGGTTTCGAAATTCTCCAGCATCCACCCTACAGTCCAGATCTAGCCCCCATGGACTTCAGAGTTTTCCCAGAGATCAACGAGGTCTGCGCTTTGAGAACCCGAACGAGTTTCGAACGCACATACAAACTATTGTTTCGTCATACAAAAGAGACTAGTTCAGGGGTACCTACACTAAATGGTTACAGAGACATAGCATAGAAAAAGCATTCAGAACCATGGTGATTACGTTGAAAAAGTGTTAGCGAATATCTAAGACGTCATTTGTATAACACTGGCGTGCTTCGGGTTCATCTCACTGTTCTGTTATTAGCTGTAACATTTTTACTGTTTAATGTATTTTCATATTATTTATACAACATGTACAACTTACCTATTGTTATTTTATAGCACCAGTCTACGAACTTCCCGATCACCCCTCGTATATAATTAATATTATAGTTTAAGCACCTAAATAATAGTAAAATAATGTGTTTACAATATTAAACTGCCTACCTATAACTAGGGTCACTGACTGGCCATCGTGTACTTGATGCTTTAGAATTATGCCCTTCCTGTCCATGAAAAAGATGAACCCTTCTTTGGGGGAGGACTACCGGGGGTTTTCCATAAAGGACTGTGCTTTCGACTCCGGGTCGAAGTGCCATAACCAAGTCTCGTCAGTTGTAATTATGCGTTTAAGGAGTTCTTCACCTTCGCGCTCGTACCGGCGGACGAACTCGCTCGAGCAGCGAACCCTGGTTTCCAATTCATGATCCGTAACAAGTCTCGGCACTCATCGCGCGCACACTTTGGACATTCCTAGCTCTTTTTCAAAATGTCGTGTACTGTAGATTTAGAAACATTCAGTTCAGAAGGTAAACGTCTCAGGGTGTGTCGTCTTTCCCCTAAGACGGGCGACCACATTACTGATCTACGAACTTTCCGATCTCCTCTCGTAGATGTTGTTGCAACAGTTATTGTTTTCCTATATATATATATTGCGTTTTTCATAAAAATGTTACTATAATTTAACTTAGGATGTTGCTCAAATGCCATATAATTACAAATGTAAACAATGTTTGTAATTAAATCATTCTCAAACATTAGTAGTTGAATTAGGCAGTGGACGAAACATAAACGTTAAACTGTTTGTATCTTGCAGGTAATGGTTAACACACCCCTGTTACTGTATACCTAACTAGAGTCTTTGGTTTTAATAGCCTATACTGTCTGCCCCTGAAATGACGTATTTGTGTGCAAATGTTAATTACTGTCGACATATAATTGTTCAAGTCAACAGTCCAGGTAGCCATTTGCATATGCAGTAAAATTCATCCCAGTATTCCAAATCAATCTGATAGCTTACTGCACATTTGTACAAGCAACTTAGCATGTTAACTATATTTAAAGATCCAATAATAAACATGATAATCTTTTCTTTTATCACCTTAAATTGGTTTGTGCTAATGCGTGCCAAAATTGATTACAAAAAGATTTTAGCTTTACCATGATAACCTATGTGACTGACTTATTTCGCCGTATTTACGTCGGCATCTTAACCAATCCACAATCTCCATTTATACTTTCTACAATACAAACACATCTTAAAACGTTTAGTTTGAATTCAGTTTGACTTAATGCAGCATCAAAATGTGCATTTGCACCAATGCCATTTTCTGAGTACACTTGAACTTGCGAACCTGGTGATCTATATTGTACAAATATTGTTATGGCTTTTTGAACATGTCTCATTCTACAACGTTTGAATTATTCGTTATTTGGCCCAGTTACATCCCATTCTAGGTGTAAAGATGTAAGAAGAGCCTCCTTACTTACCATATTATATTGTATAATCAAACGTAAAATAGCTTCACCAGTAAATCATTTTTTAACTGGGAAGTGTATGTACTAGCACAAATGCAGGTTTACCTTCTTTTATATGCATGTTGCATGTCTTTCTCTCTCCACGACATCTGAAGTTATTATATGGCGTTTTACCATATTGTTTATTGGCATAGCTACTTTCCTGGTGCTAGTTTATTACAGGATGCTCTACTTATTTTATTGTTTTACTTCAAATCCTCTTACAAAGTTTATCTCCATAGTCCGGGCTTTCCATTTTGGAAAGGTATGCCTCCAGAATATCGATGTCTGCAGGATTATGACGCTGCACTATAACCTTGTTCTGAGAAGTCAATTTTATTTACTTTTAGATTGGCTTGGCCGCACACATATGGCTTGTTTGTGACTTCCCTACCTGAATTCATCCTATCTGCTCCTGCGTACCTTTTACACCTGCCGTGCAATAATTGTGTTTTTTATATTTTTCATTAACTACATGAATAAACCACAAGAAAAAGGTATGTACAATGTGTTATCATGTGAGACCATAGAATGGTTTAAAACAAAATATAAAGAAAACGCCTACACCATTTTATAGGTTTCCTAAGATGTTAGATAGGCAAACGAAAAAAATGCCAAAATTATTACAATTTGCGAGACAACAAAAGTGTATAAGCAGAAAGTGCACGTGTGCAGCAGCCTTACATTACACAAAACATTATAGTTCTCGCAGTATTTTTCAAGAACATAGCATGTATGTTTCTGTCTCAGAATCTTATTGTTTATTTTAAAATTTGTACGGTATCATTTTTATATCTGGATTAGGTACACAACGAACAAAGTGAACAAAGTTTAGTGCTTCCTAAAATTTACCCACTTAACACACTTTGAAGTGGAATGGATAAAGGAAAAAAGAAAAAAACTGAAAGAAACAGTGAAGAGAACGACCTGATATGTCATTGATCCCGATGGAAATAATGTTGTTACAAAGCAATGTAATTAAATATTATGTGCTAATGTGGTGAATAAATTACACGTCGAACTGACGTTAAAATATAACAAAGTTGTTGTCAGGTGTAAAGTAGTATGCCATTCAGTAAAAGACCGAAATACTACAACACATTAAATGACTTATAATGAAAGGTTTTCAATATTATTAAAAATAGATACTGCTATTTAGTGCATCTGGGTGTAAGAAACAAGTAATGAAAGTAATAACTAGTCTGAACATATTATGTTTTAACTAGAGTTGGCAACGGTTGACCGTTTAACCACATCTTGGTTAGGTCAACTACTTAAAAATACTGTTACCGGTTAATCGGTTTTATTATGCATAGTATAAGGTCTGGAAACAAAAACTGGCTTTCGAAAAACAATCCGATATGTAACTGGACTCATTTTGTCCGAAATTTATATTAAATTGGAAACTTCCCTGTCATATTTTTCCCTCAATTTCTATAAACTATCTTATTCAGTCTTGACAAAAATGGTTATACGTTTCATCCACCAGCAACTTATCATTTACTTAACTTGTTAGGCGTGGCCATCTATTCGTACTTATACATGGAGATGCTGATTTAAGGCAAGTCCTGGTAAGTAACAAAGTGACTCGCATTGTAAAAGATTACCACTACATTAGTGTACTTAACTAAACCAAAATCGTACTACTTATTAAACTACCTATACACATAGTCACCGACGCTTGATACAATTACAGTGCCACACAATCGGGCCAGAGCGTACGCCAGTATAATATGTTAACCAAAAGATAGACTGCTGCACTAATTTAGACCAGGTCATGGAGTCACATTGTTATATAGTTAGTTGCGTGAGGCAGTCACGAAAAAGGCAGTTCGCTTATAAAAGAAATGTAGACATGTAGTTTACCGCGGATATGAAAATGAGAGTTTGTACAGGATACGAGAAGTTGCAATTCAGCTTGCCTCCAGAGCGTGCATGCGTGTGTGTGCTCGCCTCACAGTAAGTGTCGGGCTCAGGCCAGGCCCGGAACGGTCCGGACATAAATTTTGTTCTGAATAAAAGTTGTTAGACAATCAACACCTCGGCTTCCCATCATCCGTTACACCACAACAGTACAGCTTGTCTATTTGTTAAATGTAGCAAGTATGTAACAACATTATTCACAATAATGGAATTTCCAGTGTCTGATTAAATTTTTCCTTGATTGGAAATGTTTCTTAGGTGTATCAATTATTTTTATGTATAACTATGCTACTATCGTACTATTTTACGACTCGCTTCATCACCAAACTATTTTATATCTACACACTGGTTTCCAATACTGTTGCCACTTAAATATATTACCACCAGATTGTACATTTCCGGCGAGTTATCTCTCTATTAATTAAAAGCTTTACTTGTTTTATCTTTCTTAAAATCTACTTGTTTAATAAACAGCAGAAACATATCGTTAATTGAAAAAATACGTCATACAAAATACATACTGTATAAGTACCATTCTAATTACCATTTTCCAATAGCTAATAGCCCTAAGCCATGTAATCACTTCTGACATGTTCAATTTAAGGTCCATACATATACTCGTAATTACAATCCATGTATTCATTATCATAAATAACAGAAGGCCTAATGCATTTAGTCGTGTTTATACAATCGGAATTTCGTTTTATTATTTTTATTTTTATTTTTTAATGACATGTAACCAAACTATGGCATTTTTTGATCTATGGTATTTTTCTAACGATTTTAAATCTATGCACAACGGTTATGTTTTGCAAACAGGTCCGTTATAGTTTGCAAGTTTTGACATGGACAGTAAACACAGCTAGAGCTTTTAATTTATAGTAAACATTCGCTTTCTAAAACATGAATAATACTAGGGTCTTACGTAAACAAGTTTTTGAACTACGCAACAAATACTCTGAAAATGTTTACTTTTATACGGATGGTTCAAAAACAGATACATACGTTGAAAGTTCCTTACATTTTATTTCGATACCGCTGAATAGGTAATTTTATGTTGAAAAACAAACGGGTCTAGTTACTATTTTCAGTAGCAGGTAGCCATTTTAACATGGCTTTCTTTGCATTTACGGTTGAGAGGTCGTTTGCATGCGTGTTGAACTTGTCCTTGCCCCAAAGGAGATGACACCATCAGCTACAACGTGTGTAGAGGTTGTAGATCCACGGAGTGCTACAACGAACTACAGAAAGTGCCTATCTACAACACAGGAAAAAGAAATACCAACCAAGTGGACTCTCTGAGCGTAACAAATGGCTAAAGCGCCCTACCTGTTTCAAGGTATTGAAGAAAAGCAAATGAAAGAAAGTAGACGAGTGAAGAGAGAGAAAGATAGTAGACGAGTGAAGAGAGATAGATAGATAGAGAGAGAGAGAGAGAGAGAGAGAGAGAGAGAGAGAGAGAGAGAGAGAGAGATGATTGAGAAAGGGAAAACAGAAAAGAAATGGTTAAATGTTGTTGATTCAATCGTTTCTGTCACCATAGCCTCGGGTCGTATGATCATCCTACGAACCAATTTGTTACAAGTTTAAGTGGATGATGACCAAAGTGAATGGATCTCAGCCATATGTGTGGAAGGAAAATTGAAATGCTGAGGGAGGATGACTGAATGGGTAAGGAGTGATTAACCATTACAAAAAGAGAATATGTACGGTCACCGATTGCGAAGATTCCTACAAGTGGCTACAATGTTAGTCCATTTAAAGGTTAGAGTGAAGTCTTGACAATGTCCGTATTCTACAGGCTTTAAATGACGGTGTGAAAGAGACCCCTAGAACTCGCTACAAATTAGATACAAATTTGATAGGTATTCTAAGGACACAACACGGCCTATGAGTATCACGTTTGCGTGTTTCGTGGTTGCCCTGTTTGCTTCTCAGAGAATTGTGAAGAGATGCACCATTCAGTCCTCTCCAATCTTTGGACGAATTGAACTCTTTGACTATAAGCTCACCTTGAATTGCTTTGAATTACACGATGACCAAACAGGTCATTGAGATTATATGAAAACATCCATATTTGGAAGTCACTGATGGATTTCCTGTCTCTCTGGCTCTCTAGTCGTGCCCTATATAGGTGAGGCAACTTGAGCAGTCTCCATGCTCTTTACCTGAGATTGTACAGTAGGTATAACATCGGGACTTTTGTACCTTTATTATAAATATGCCAACTACGGATAAATCCTCGGCTTTTTATGATATGTTTTAATAAGTAAATAAGAAAAAAACAACACACTTATTATCTATATACTCCTAACAATACTACATTATTTTTGTTGGTTTGGATTGTTTTCTAAAATTCGATGAAACAATACATTTTGAAGGTTTAAACAGGAAGAGAGTAGTTGCCATGATTGGATTAATAATGAAGGTAAATTTGGCCAGAAGCTGAAGTTCGAGTTCTTTCACTAGGCTCAGGCCATTCCTTCTTTCAATTGTTTTCGGATCTAGGAAAATTTCTCTTAACTTTCACATTTAAACTAATCATACTATACAAACTGAATGGCTCTACAAAGACGGTGGTAAGCATAAAAACAATCAAACAATATCTATTATATCGATTTTGCTACATTTAGAGCGTGTTGAATAAGACCCAAGCTGTACAGTGTACCTAAACAAATCAATCGGCGCGTTCTATACTATAGTACGGACATTTGCGTGAATAGACCCGGAAAGTATGGTGCACTTTTCAGGGACTACTTGGGTGAATTAACGGACGCGTAGGAAAATGGACAGTACATTGGAGAGCTTGTGTCTGGTGGGCCAAAACATTATGCCTACAAAACCAATCAAAACAATGAGAAACATATAATGTTAAAGGTTTTAAATAAACTACACCAATAGTAAACAAGTTGTAACTAATCCAAATAATACCTAACCACTATATCCTTACTTAAGCTTAGTAGTATATGAGAGATGATTTTTTTATTTGTATATGTACCTGGTCAGTGTGTATAATTAATTTTATGTTACATTTTATTTTCTATTTATGTTGCTTTGCCTGTGTTTGTTGTTAATTGTGTCACTACTTGATATAAAAATTGATCTTGTAAAGAAAAAGTAAAGTATACATATTTTTGTTATCTCTTTCTATTTCCAAATACATTATCAGAGCAAGTATTGTCACAGAAATACGTCAAGCATTTATTAGTCAAGCGTGAATATTCATTTAAACTATTTAAAGTCCATGAGAGAACAGAGTAGTCGAACACATTTTACAAACTATCTCATCGTTACACCAACGTTCTTTGCGAAATAAAGAAACATATTGTTGAGGGTATAATCCTAGCGTTAAGGCAATATGTTTGTTAGAAACATCATTCTGAAAAGACACCCTGTTTTATGATCCAATATAGGAAAAGCGGCATTAGTGACCCGCGTTTCATGGCATTTTCTCTAGAAGAGAGGTTATATTAAGACATAAACATTAAATCAATCAAATCCACCGCCGCCGCAACCGCAACTACAGTCACCTCCACCGCCGCCGCAACCGCAACTACAGTCACCTCAACCGCCGCCGCTGCCGCTGCCGCCACAACCGCCGCTACACAATACCTTGCATTAAACTGTAATAACTTTGCTTCCTTTCCAACCGTATTCTTATATATGACTTTAGTTGGACCTACGGGTGTACAGAGTGCTTTTTAATCTGGCCATCATATTTGCTGACCCACCAAAGAAAAAAACATGTTGTGTGTCTACCATTAAAAGATGAAATTTAAATGACGATTCTTCATTTTTGAAATGCAAGTGACATTAACTACTACATTGGAAAAGTTTGTAATGTTTTACATTTCTATTTAATAAGGTATTTAAGTTAGACTACCTCCAAGAAAGGTGGTGTTACAGCTTTGTATTATCAAAACACATGAAGAAAAATATTAAAAATGATGAGAATTATAGGGTGATTTATTAAGTGAAACAATGTCGAGAGCACATAATTCTATAGTGGTTAATTTATTACCACCGGGTATTTAAGGTTATTTCTTGAATCGGATACAACGGTATGCGCATAATTTTATAGTGGTATTTGTACGTCTTCATTTACTTCTTAATGCATTGTCTTTTATTTATTTTCCGCGACTGAATTTAAGTAACTTAGTAGTAACTTAAGCGATTTGCTAAACCTTATAACTGTTTTATTACGAAGGTAGAAATAAAGACCTAAAACAACAGTAATTTACAGAATTATATTATTGCTATTAATATTTAATATGTGATAAGTACATAACAATAATCTAATTCAATTATTAAATCAAATATACCAAGTTAATTAACAACATCATAATACAATATACAGAGATCACATTCCATTGCCGTATCACTCGACTAGCGATGTTAAACGATATCAATTCGTGTGGCAATTCTATTCTAGTTAAGATAATTAGCAAAAAGTATTATTGTTATCTACAAAAACTCAAACCTTTTATTATAATCCATACATACATATAATGTAATTCTAAAATCGGTTACAGCCGAGCCATTATTATAATTGTCTATTGTAAGTTCGTAGCGAACATCAGCTCATCAAATCACAAGATTCTGTGATAATTTACGAATAAATGTGCTTATTAACAAGCATTTATTATTTACTCGATCTTGAATCTCTAAGTAGAACCAGTGCAAAATTACTACGTGATTTTAAGTAAATATAACGTATGGAACAGACTTATAAAATACAGAAGTACAGCAATTCAAAATAAATTATCTAATATTTCAGAGCGTTAAACAATATTCCCAAACACAAATCGTGCACTGATTCCTGACCTAGTTGAATCGGGCGAATGGTGAAGGTGACCGTCGTTCGTTTGGTCGTAGTATATATATTCTGAGGTGGAATTTGGGATCGTGGAGTATTTAAATCTGTGGTGTAAGAACCATTGGTCATTGTTGTTAACTAACTAGGAACATTTTTTTCTCGTATTTCCTGATCTATCGTTGTAACTGAGTGGTTATTTTATGTATAAATTGTGTTTATGTAGTTAAGCACCTGACGCGTGATAGTTGTTGTGGTACAAACTTACGAGATTTAACTGAGTTGATATATACATGTGAAAATTATATGAATTATTAGATACTGACGGAATAGGTATTTCTCAGAAAGTATATTATATTTTATATACCATGATTCATTTAAAATCCCTTCAAACCGGGTTTATTGCTGGACTCCATCTTCTGAATAACTTTATTAAAAAATAATGCATAGCAATCATTTTTTAGAGGTTTTTCGTATTACTTCAGACCAACCCAATGATCTGGGTAAATGTCTGTCTTCTTAGTTTTATTGAACATTTGACTTCCTGGTCTCGGAAAGTCCCTGTAGTATATTACCTCGCCGCCGGTTAGGAAACCTACAATCCGTCCGTACGAGCCAACAGTGATGATAGCGTGGTCACAGGAGCTTAACAGAACCAGATCTTCCTCAGCAGTGCGCAAGGTGCTGAAGTGAACATTCGGTCCATTGATATTGGTCTTACACCATTGTATATCGTCACTAGCAACCACGAAATGTAGTTCGTTCTGTGGTAATTGTTTACGAAAGTAGTTAATTGCTTTGTTTAAGTATGAAACGGGTATATCTACATAGCCATATTGCAAATAGAAAGCAGACAATACATCCCCTCTTCGAACATGAATAGCGATATTAATACAATTTTCACTTTCGTCTCGACAAGTATAATTTTTGAAATAATGTTTGGCTTTCAAGACCAGGTTTTGTTTAAACTTAAACTCTTTTAGAATATATCCTTCTGTTGTTTTAAAATATCTCCAGCTTTGAAAGAAGCCTTTCAATTTCCAGTTGAATCCACGATCCAGTGTTTGGACTCTGGTATCATAATTTAGTGACGATTTTTCTCTGAAGGTTGTCCAGTGATAGTTACATGTTGGATCAACTGTTTTTACTACACTTACATTCATAAGACGCAAAAGCTCTCTCGACATATCCACTCCTAGTAAAGGTGTGCAATTCAGTGTTAACGCAATTCCAACCAGAGCAAACAGTTCATATAAAAGGTTTCCCGTTCTCCCATTCTTGGATACAGTTATAAAGCATTTTGACTGTGTTAAATGTGATATTCCATTTTTCACTCGGTTCTGAACAGAAGCAACTTGTTTTACATCCATTGGTTGTAATATTGTTTCGATTTCTCTGCGTTGATAATCAATCACCAAAACCACCATGGCAACAATTAGAGTTGCAAAAACACAAAAAAGTGTTTTTTCGATGGACATTGTAAGTCAAACTAAGATTTCACATTTGCGGTCCTATCAAACGTATTTTTCCTATCACATAACACCTGGATTTAATAATGAATGTACGACACAACTGGGTGTACAATAATCGATATGAAGCTATTCTCGCCTACAAACGGGACAGCGCAACAAGTTCAACATATCCTACTAATATCTGAGTGTAAAATATTTAAGTGTGATGAAACAAAGACTGACTATGTAAGGAAGCCATCTGCAAATTAATATGCAGAGACAGAGAATTTCTGCTAAGTCGTGGGTCGCGTGCTGTCCATCTAATTTTCGTCATGGTGAACACTTAAAAATCCTCAAACAATAAAATGATTTTTAAACAATGGAACACAATATATATATTATTCATTAAGTTTACTAAATTAGTTTCAAAGTGTTGTGGCAGTTGCAAATTGGAAACTCGCGACTCAAAGACAACTGCCAGTTGTGATACGAAGTCTGGTATCATCCGTAGTGATATTTAAAGAATTCGCTTGCACTGGCAGGCTCAATTTGCAGCATGAAAATGCATTTGAAAAAGGAAATATGACAACGTGTCTCGTCAGGTATTCTTCAAAAATTCAAAGCCTAACCCTACCCATTTAAACTCCATCCTTTGAGATTCCCATACAAATCAGTCAACAGTTAATACATATGGTGCACATAAAACAGTTTCACAAGATGGAAGATCAATTCTTCTTTGTCAATCTATTGTAAAAAGGAAAGATTAACTTCAGCATAAACTGGACTAAAAACTGATATTGTTTTTCTAACAGAAACAACCTGGCTGAACTATTACCACATAAGATTTGAAATCTTTTCTATCACTCTATGGTAATCTTTTTTTTTCGTCGAAACAGACAAGGATTGAAGGGCTGTGGTCCTGGCAAAATGTCAGCTATTAGCCTCATGAGTTACGTCCCCTCTTGATAAAAGTTTGAAGGGCTATCACTGCATAATGAGGATTTTAACTAACAAAAATCTCACGATACAACAACACAATCCCTTTCCGATCTGGGTAATCAAACCTTAATCCATACAACACATTTTCGCCCTTCTGGATGGCCATAAGAAATGTTAACTCAGCATACCTGAGATCAACCTCTCTTGTCCTCATACTTAACTTCTAACCCAGATCTTTTCACAGAGTAAACACACAATTCCCTAAACAAAGCTTAATGGCGCTGAGCTAAAATGTTTATGAGAAAACACAGTGCAAATTGCTAGTGGCTCTCTGTAAATGTGATCAGGTCAAATGGCAAGATCATGCTTGAAGAAGGTATAGAACTGTTTATACCTGATCTTTTACACTTGGTTTGCATGTGAATACCTTTGTCATGTGCCTTTTCACTTTTTGTATATGTTGCAATACTCACAGGACTTTGTCATATATTCTTTTTCGAAATAAGCATATTCCAGAAACCAACATAAAGGAAAGCCAACTTGAATAAAAAAGGGATAAAATCGAATCCTAAAACGATATTCGAATATTCGTTAAGTGTATTCTACTTATATCCGAATTTTCGGAACGAATTTACATCAGAGTGGCACATAACAAGATAATTTGTCATTACGTTTAGTATGTTTTACATTGTACATTTTTTCTGCAATAATTGACATTACTTGCCTTATTTACTATACAGAAGCGGTTGCATGTGCATGACTTTAGCTATACATTAACCAATCAATAGTAAGAAGACAGGCCAAGTGTAATTTACGCATTATTAATACGTCTTTTAAACTTAAGTGTCTTTTTGTTACGTGTTGTACTTCGTAAAAATGACTTATTTGTATTAATATTAATATTATTAAATTAAAGGAGCTACTTAAGCTCCTTTTAATGTTAACGTATCGATTTAATAGTTAAAAACTAATCTTCTAAATTATATAAATATATAAAGAATGCATTTTTAAATGGACCAGATGCAATTGATACTAAATCGAATGTAAGACAATTCGGCAAAACAAGCAAGTTTTATTTAAGGAAATCGCTCAGACTACAGCCAGCTGACGGTCTTAATTGGCTGGAGGTCGGATTGCTCTTAAATTGTGATTGGCTGATTATTCGTAAGAGTATCACTTGGACGTTAAGCCGAAGCCATAACATGAAAATTAGGAACATTTAGTCACCAAAACGCAAGTGGTAATACGAACTGTGATTGGCTAGTGTCAGGATTACCCGACTGTTGATAAACTGATGAAATACCATCCAATATAATCAAAGCGCCGGAATAATAATGGCAAATGTTTTATTGAATAAAAAAGAACAAACCATGCCGAATATGGCAACTAAACTTATGGCAATAATACAAAAAGGTTAGGCCAAAGGTAGTGTAGGAATGTGAACACATTTTGTAGTCTTAACACTCTAACAATATTTAAATAGTGAATAGGTTCTGGAGGATGACAATAAATTTTTGGAAATTGCAAAGGAACCGGATTCAAGAATTATGTGCAATATTGCATCTTAATACAAAATCGGGAATGCAATAACGAAAGCGGGAATTTAAAGTTGTAAATTTGTTGCATAAACTGTAGGATAACAACGGTGCTCAAAAAGCATAAAAATGTTGCTGTTTTTTGTTTGTTTGTTTTTGTTATTGTTGTTTAAAAGGTTTTACAGGAAGGAGAAATGAAAACAAAGCATATCTTGATTTAATTAATTAAACACTTCATGAAAATATCATCTACACATATTTTAAGTGTATGGTTTGATTTGCATGTGCGAATAAACAATATCTGTTTAGAAGTTAGGATTACCTTAATGGTGGTTTCCGACATTCTGGACCAATTCTTTTATTCAAACAACCAAATAAATTGTTGTTAGTTGTTGTTTTCCAAATTTTATTTGTTTTGTAGTGTTCTTTTTACATCGCTCCGACATTGTTATGGTCATATTAGCGACGTTCAGCTATCTGCTGAGGCAGATAGCAGATTGACGTCTGGCTATAACCACCGGCACAAGGTAAAATATTGTTAAAGGTATTTGATGTAGGCCGACTGTCGGATAAAACCTTTAAAACAACAGTTAGTACCTTGTTTTCTTCTGTCATCATTAACATTGCAGAATTTCAGTTATAAAAAGAATAATTACAAGTTAAATTAGGAGTTAAAAGGGAAGTCATTTGCAAAATTGTGGATAAAAAACTGAAATTAATTTGGATAACACAACTTCAGACAGATATGTTCCATAATTTCTCTTCATCATTCATGCTTGAGGACAACAATGCCTTCACTGGACAGAAGAGAACAATGTCAATGTCTTCTTTCTGGAAAAACAAGCTCAACTGGTTAACCATAGATATGATGTATATGAGAAGATATGTTGTTTCTATGATAGTATAGACAACAATCTTCATGAAGAAACCCATTGCAGTACTGTCATTGGAAGAATCTATTTCACTTTCTATGTATATAGCCAGTGAAGCCCATTTTCTGAAGATGGTCTGTGATGTTTATTACATGGAAAACCACGTGAAAGGAAAGAAGAACAAAGAATTTAACATCATTATAAAAATTATAGAATGTAAGACTAGTGTGTTGAGCTGAAAGCGCAGGCCAAAAATAAAACTCGAGATATTAATGTCGTGGCACGGAATGATATCATAGCAGAAGGCATAGAATTTATTTCGTTTTTCTTTATATATATATATATATATATATATATATATATATATATATATATATATATATATATATATATATATATATAATATATAATGTTAGGATAATTTTAAGTTTTAACAGCAAGTAACATATATATTATAGCGAATTGCAACGAATCAATGTAATACAGATGTCAAGTAAGCCTTATTAAAGGGGCGCCCAGTGCCGAGTAGTTAAGAGTCGCTGACTTGAAACTCCTTAGCCACTTAACGCTTTGGTTCAAGTCCCAGTCCCAGTGCAATCCCGTTAGCTTGTTGATCATCACACATTCTCAACTTCCTTTAGCTGTCTAAAATGATATATATTGTATAGCATATTTTTATTTCGAGTTATACATATATAAGTGCCGTAACGAAGAGTACTCCGTGGTTGTGCAATTATAAATCATTGCCAAACGAAATTTCAAAATAGCCCTAATATTGATCATAGTCTCTGTTTTCTAAAACTATACTTTCTACTTGCACATGTGGCTAATATTCAACTGAAGCTCCACATGTCTTCCATCCGAATCATTAGATCTTTTTCTAGTTGCAGTGAAACATCTTTGTCTCGGCGTCAGATAAGTAAGATTTCTTCTATATGTCGATGCGACTTTTATTTCTAATTTAAATGTAAATACGTTGGTATGTTTTCGTTACTCAATCTACATAGATCAATACTTCAATTAAATTACGATTTATAATTGATTAGCCTCGATGGGATCACGAAGGTGTAAAAGTCAATGACGGTCGACGCGAGTGATGTGAAAAGCCAATTAAGGCACCGTCTAGCAATATTTATAAGGCTATGGTAACTGACAACAAACAAAGTATGCTATTTGTTCACGTTTTCCTTAGCGATATTTGCCGCCTAGCAATGTATAAACCATATCGAACAACCGAATGTTGACACTAGGCGTCCAGCAAACACAACAGGAGCGACCGTGTTCCACCAAGTACAAGTGTACAAAACCCGCGTTCACAGCTTATACAGCCTGGGTTCCAGCAAGTAAACGTTCCACTCAGCTCTATGTACCCTTTTCCTCAACCATCGATCTTTCCCCAAACAAGGGTCCAACAACAATCTTTTTTGCCAACATATCTTCATCCGAGTCCTGTTTTCAAACAATTAGCATCTACACCATCTTAATACATCAACATCTACAATGGATCACCTTGCTTTATCCCTCCAAACAACTATCAAACGTGTTGATGGTATCGATACACAGATGTCACAGATTTCTTCTATTCAAGCAAGTATTTTACAAATCAATCAGCGTCTTCATAGCATGGTTTCCCGAATCAACGACATTGAACAATCAACAGCTTTTGTTTCTTCACCAAATTTAAAAATCAACAAGTAAACACGATCATGATCTGTGTAGTCTTAAATCCGCCATCAACAAGCTAAACGACGAATTAGTCGATCTTAAGTGTCGCTCCATGCGGGACAATCTCGTTTTCTTCGGAATCCCTGAGCATCCCATGCCTGACCTAAATGCACATGCCCATAATACGGCAGGCATCACACCGCCCGAGACATTCAATAAACAGGGACCAGCTACGACTTCCGCCACACTTGATGACGACTGCCGTGCTAAAGTTTTGCAATTCAGCGAAGATGTGTCAAAAATTCGCAATCCATCCAGTATTTTGAACATTGAGCGTACACACCGTTTTGGATATCAAGCCTGCGGAAAAACCCGTCTGTTGTCATCAAATTTAATTCTGACTCGAAATATATGATAAAAATGCACTAAAAATGTTGACTTGAAAAATTCACAGTACGATGCTGTCGACCAATATCCCCAGGAAGTAAAGGACAGGCGCAAGGTTCTCATTCCAGTCATGATTGAGGCACGAAGACATGGCAAAGGGTTCCGGGACAATCTGTATATTAACGATCCTTTGTAGCCCGCAGAGTGTTTCAGCCGCCAGTCAAAGTTAGGTAGCATGAGAAAAGAGTGACTTTTCCATACTCTCGTGGAACGTTGACGGACTGAAGTCAAGCTTTACTTACAGTGACTTTTTTCAGTTTGTAGCAGGTTTCGACTTTGTTTTGGGCAAAATCCTATATCTTTCCTATTCCTGGCTTCGATAAGGCATCTGATCCACGTCCTCAAAGTAGTTTAAACAGCACCAGGCGTGGTCATGGTGGAATATGTTTGTTTTATTAATCATGTCTTAATACGCTGTGTTTTCTGAAGTTGTCAATGTTAATATGTCCGGATTTATTTGGATTAAATTTCCGAATCATTTTTCAACAGCCCTAAATATGTATATATTTGTTTTTGTTATAAACCACCTGCAAACAGTCCGTATTTAATACACAAACAATTGTTGTTTTTCCGAACAGATAGAAAATGACGTCAGAGTCTTTAATAACACGGGCACTGTCTGCTTGATTGGCGATCTAAACGGTAGATGTGGCCAAAAATCTGATGTTGTTTTAAATGCAGCGAAATCTGATAGGTTTATTTATCAAATTGATGACCAAACATTCACATATTCTAGCTTACCTCAACGAAGCTCTATGGATAAAACTGTTACCTCACATGGTCACACTCTGATTGATTTGTGTTTGTCTACCGGTCTTCGTATGGACGTGGTAACGAAGACTGTGGGTTTTTTATTTATGTCTGATTTAGGTAACAGTGTAATTGATTGTCTTATGCAAAAATGAGTTATTTCCCTTTAATTTGCTGTGCATTATATGTACGTAGGGTCGTTGCATGCAATTCAAATAGACTATTTCTATTGATTTTTTATTTTTCAACTAAAAATAAAAAATAAAATTTTACAATTGATAGATAAGTTAATTTATGATCATTGCAAAACAGACGTATACTTCGATGCTGTTTACCGTCTACATGAGTTTTTTAATTCTATGGTTGACCCATTCTGTAACCAATTATTGTCAATTTAATATGCCATAGACTCCATTTCTGAGTTATATGATGTTGCATATTCTGTTTTTGGTAAATCTATCAAGTGTTTTTCAGACAATGTTAAGATAAGTCAGTAAAATGAAACAACGAATGGGTTAACAGTGAATATTCTGTTGCAAGAAGAGAATTTTGTTCTGCTAGTGCAAAATATAAAAAGACTAAGGCTACAACAGACTTCAACAATGTTAAAAGGTTATGTTTGTAAATTGTACAATTATATTTTTACACAAGGTATTTATCCAACTGGTTAGAATAAGGGAATAATTGTACCTGTTTCCAAAACGAATATTTTAATAATTTTAATAATTATAGAGGAAAAGCAAATACAAGTATTTCTTCTAAAATATTTTCAAATATAATTAATA
This sequence comes from Sinonovacula constricta, assembly GCA_007844125.1. Lineage (NCBI taxonomy): Eukaryota > Metazoa > Mollusca > Bivalvia > Cardiida > Solecurtidae > Sinonovacula > Sinonovacula constricta. The sequence goes on along the minus strand of CM017564.1, from coordinate 38,487,421 downwards.
AAAAACTGACTGATTGGACTGATAGCTATAAAATTCTTAACGGTTTTCAATACAGGCTAAGATAAAATCGAAATACTGTCGACTATGTATTTGTACTTACTCGTAAAAATGATAAAGTTGTAAATTATGAAAACATTATTTAGCTGTGTCATTGATTTTAAAAGGCCTTTGAAGCTGTATATAGAAACTGGATGTTTCTTAAATTGTTAAGAAGTGGTTGTTCGTCTAAAATGTTACACATATTGTAAACAATGTATACCAATGTTAAAAGGTGTGTAAGGGCAAACTGCAATTACTCTGATTTCTTTGATATTTTTTTTTGTGAGTGAAGCAGGGCGAAATATTATCTCCTTTATTGTATTTGTTTTTATCAACGATATGTATGAGTTCATGATGTCATCTGCTCATGCAGATGCACATGACAAGGTAACTGTCGATGGGTTTGACCTATTTTTGTTATTATTTGCCGATGATACTGTTCTCTTTTCAAAAAGCGGCAGAGTAAATTTGGTAAATGCATTATATTTATTTTGTAAAATGTGGAAAATGGAAGTTAATGCATCCAAATCTGCAGTTATGGTATTTGAGAAGGACATCAGTCTAGAAATGTAGATACTATTTCTATTGTATACAATAACGAAATATTTCAAAATGTGAATGGATTTACTTATTTATTTGTTACTCTGAAATTAAATCAATTTTTTGTTTTTATCAATCACAAAAATACCTGTCTGATCGAGCATTAAAAGCGGCATTCTTTTTAAACTCCTTGTTTGATTTTATACCTTTAAATACAGAAGATATGTTAAAATTTGGGGTTTTCATAAGTCAGTTGGCATTGAACGTGTCCACATTAAATTTCGTAAAGCAGGTTTTGTCTGTTAACCAAAAAAAACTTGCAATGATTCTGTCTATGGTGAGCTGGGTAGATTTCCATTGTTGATTATACGCAATGTTCTTTAAACAAAGTTTTAATTTAAAACTTAACTTGGTTTAAACTTAGCGAATTCTTGACAGAACCGACTTGCTTTTCTAACTGACAATGAAGGTTATTTTACATTAAAGTGGACACAAAATATAAAAAATGTTGTTTGAAAACCTAGGCTTATTTTATATATTCAACAATAGATTGCATAGTGATAATCGTGTTAATCTTGCTGTACAGAAAATATGTGATCAATACAGTAAGGGTTGATTTAATTCAATTGAAAATTCTAGAAAACTAGAAACATTTTGTCTTGTAAAGAATGCTTTTGAATTTGAGCCCAATTATCGATAATAAACAGCATATTGTGCTTACACTCGTGTTAGATTATCACGTCATAAACTTGCTATTGAAGAAGATCGCTTTAAGAATATAGAAGAATAGAATTGCAAACTAAGCATCATGAATGTAGTCGAAAACGAACATCATTTCGTGTTAGTTTGTCCATTTTTTTTAGAGATTTAGATAATTTATTCCTGCCTTCGTATTTTTGCTCTTTTCCTACTCTTAATAAATTTAAATTACTATGACAAAGTAGGAAACCATGGTTAATTAAGAAACTTTCTAAATTTATATATCTATCTTTTTTTTGTAAAAGTGAAATAGCTTAACGACTAAATAGTGATAATAATCAATAAGTCTATTATAATTATTCTGTATCTTTATGCCTAATAATGATTGAATTGAATTGAAAAAGTCATTTTCTCACAATGTCAACCGACACACCAACCGGGCAAAAACTATGTCGTAAATGTTTGAGGCGCAACTTGATCGATACCAAACTCATGATATCATACCACTTTCTTCGTCATCACATTATTTTATACTTACACGTTGATAGTGTCATTTAAACGATGACATGTCTTGTTTAATCATTGCGTATCTATCGCCGACACGCTATATCTTCATCTTTGATTAATGTTTAATTATATACAAACAAACCTGCACAGGTGGGAGTGGTTAGTGATCCCACTTGTAGTTTTAAACGATACGGTTGGTTAGACGAAATGACTTATTCACACTGGCATTTGAATAAACCACGTGGGTAAATGGAAGCAAAAGCAAAAAGCACCATACTTAACTAGCTCAAGATGCCAGTTGGAACAGTAAAAGTTAAAGATAACTAATTTAACCATATTCATTGGAAAACATTGACAACCAGAAAAAGACGAGGTTTGATGACTGCAAAATTTATTAAAAATCATTTGATATCTCTATTATTCATAGTTAAGTTATATGATGTTTATAAGCTGACTTTTAAACATATTGTCTTGTTGTGTTAGAGTTTTCAGTAAGAAATGTTTACCCTTTGTTTCTGGGCTTTGGTAGTCTTTGTGATTTATCTCAGCAATTTTCAATGTACAAGGGCAGTGGCAATCAAAAGCTGCACCTTTTTACCCACATATATCTTTTAATTAATAATATGTTTACCTTTTATAATCTCTGTATACATCTTTGGTATCCTACTCGCACATCTTGATTGTTTAAAGTTTAAGGGACATTTAAGGAGTAGAAATTGTTGAATTTTAATTAAAAAATCATTTAATCATCAAATTCAAATTAGGTTGTGCAGGTGTCCAGAACTGGGTTTACCCCGCAGTTTTCCTTAGAGGATAACGTTAAGTTACACCCCCATCCCCCACCCCAAGTCTTCATTGCGAAATAACGACCAATTGAATCTTCACTTAGTTTTTATTGGAAATAATATTCAACTGAAGTTTCACATGTCTTCCATCCGAATGATTAGATCTTTTTCTAGTTGCAGTGACAGCTCTTGGTCTTGGCCTCATGGTCCTGACTTTTTTTCTATATATTAATGTTATTTTCTGTTGAAATTTAGATGTTCATACGTTTTTATGTTTTCATTACTCAATCTACATAAATCAATACTTCAATGAAATCACTTTAAACATGACGATGACTATCCTGGGAATTAACACTGTCGATCAATTACATAAACATTTGCAGTAAGGAACCATAACTTTGATGGAAAGAAGAGTGTTTGCTACTTTTTTGTTTTCACTTGTTCTCTGCTACACCTGTATTTAAAAGCTCCATTGCTTACATCGGTATACTCGGTTTCTTTTGTGGAGATAATTACAAACCTTTCCAATAAGAGATATGGTTCCTGGCCTCTTACTTTGTCTCAAGCCTTGCTGCATACACCTTTGTTTATGTTGCATTGCTGTAGTAAAACTTGCAGCATAAAAGGTCATGCAATTGTTGCATAGTGGTGGTTTAGTTATGGGGATGCTCTTTTGAGATTGTCTGCGAAGTAAATAAACTTTCTCGGGTTGAGAACAGGGGTGAGATGAATATGAATGTATAAATATAGTTAAATTTATCTGCATGTAGACATGGGTCGTATTCCTGGATTATTTTCAAAATGAGAAGCTTCATTGTTCTGGCTATTTAAAACATTTGTATTTTCATGCTACATTTATTCACTAACCAGCACAAGCCTTCAATTTTTACCTATAACTTATGCAAATATAACTAGACATTTAATCTTTGCGTCTAATCAACAAAAAGTGCAGATTCTGATACGACAAGTAAGATTTATGCTTAGCAGGCGAAGAGCTTAAGTATTTATAAAAAGGCAATTGTGGCAGGATGCAGCAAAAAATGTCACACAATTGTTGCATAAGTATGGTGTTGTCATAGGATTGTTACGCCGTCAGAATGGCTAACATTAACCAAGTATAAGAGCCTATTTGATAGTTATTTTTATAATAATAATAATAATAATAATAAAAAAAAAAAATAATAATAATAATAATAATAATAATAATAATAACAATTATAATAGTTATAACAATAATAATGATAATAACACTAATACTACTACTAGTATAACACAGTACAAGCTTTCTCTATGCATTATAGGTTTGTTCTTTTTTACATTTGGCTTTCATATGAATACCTTTGTCCTATGCCCTTTTCAAAGTTTGGTATATGTTGCAAAGCTAATAGGATTTTGCCATATATTCTTATTCTGGATTTCTCTCGAAATTGTTTGTACATATAACATTGTTACGCATGAGTTAGTTAGCCTTTATCAAAACCATGTTACAATATACTAACTTCATTTCTAAAAAGTAGACATACTTTCTGCATTTAGTCATACTTTAAACTAAATTAAGACTTTTTTTGTAAAATTGAATCACTGAAAATGGTCAGGACTTGTTATAGTTCAACAGAAGTCTTGTGCAAATCTAAAATTGAATTACTGTAAATGGTCAGGACTTGACATATTTCAACAGAAGAAGTCGGTTCATGTGGGGGGGGGGGGGGGGGCGAACCTGTTGGTTTAGCAAGTAGCAGGTCTTGTTTAAGTGGCTCTGATAGAAAATACAGGTTTGTAATAACGAGTAGGCTGTTGTGTAAGACTTTTCACATGTATGTAGGCCATCAATAAACATCATTTCGCAGGACCTTTTCAACTAACAACAGTTTATTCCGTTGTTCGTTAAAGAATAAAGGACCAATTCGTCGGATATCATCTTTAAGTCTCCATTTGATGAAACATGACACATTAGGTATTTGGTGGAATCAGGTAGACAGTTATATTAAAGAACATGCACTTTTTATCGATACATGTCTTACAAGTTTAATGAGATGGTTTGATCATTAGAGAAAAATCAATATCTTTAACTGATTCTAGAATTATTAAACGGACCGGTACACAGTTATACGATCAATACTCAGACTATCTTATATTGCTTTGGTCCCAGCAGCATGTTGTTCGGATCCGGACCACATAGCTTTCAGACTTACCAGCAAATATTGTAACTATTGATCAGATAGCACGGTATTTGTTCTTTATGCTGAAGTATTTATTTACCCTACAAACTCTATATGCCTGGTACTCATTACAATCGACTCATACCTGTAACTCCTTGGGCGGCCCTCGTCTTTCTGGCCCTAGCGTATCTTGTATATGGTCTGGATAGAAATAAAAAGACAAGCAATTCTGATGGTTTACTAGTTGTAATCAGATCAGCACAATATAAAATAAGTAGTCACTATAACAAAGAATCTTGTCGGTAGAACAAGAAGGCCCTCACAGATGAATTTACAGAAGACACAAATGGCAAAATTTGCCAAACATCAAACAACACACAGCTTACTTACACAGTCGTTGGCAATTACCTGACGGCCGGGCAACATAGTCGGTTCACAACAACGAGTTCTGTGAATGAATGAAACCACAAGCCTCCATAATGACAATCTAAATTTACATTTTATTTATATACATTTGCTTTACTTAAACTTGTAAACAAATAATTTAATTTGACACAACTTAGCAGCAGTTCAATAATAGAAACTTATGATAAGAAATGTGTTGCAGAACTTAACAAATCAAAAGGTTTTATTCTAAAAGTTATCCTGATAACAAAGCCACTTAAAGTATGCAGTTTAAGTCACTTTTGCTATTGAATTTAACAAAATATAATACAATTAATAGGCTGAATTTAAGAATAATTAGTAGTCTCTATGCTACACACGGTAATAAAAATGTAGGTTATCTTACCAATTTGTGGAATTATTGTTTATTGGGTTTATCGTCCCACCAACAGTATTTCAGTTATCTGGAGACGGTTTTGTGGAATTAACTGTCTGAGAAAAGACACAAGAACCATGGTCATCACTCACACCCGTCTGTTTCTATGGTGATGGTTAGAAGCTGTAAATAGGACATGCAGGGTTTGGTTAAAAGAAAGATAAAGGCGAAATGACCACAAGCCCAAGAGACATTTGATAATACAGGGTATAATTGATGCTGCCAATTTGCGTCGCTATTACAAATCTCGAAAACCCATTACAACATCTCTCAATACAGTGATAAATATTCCAGTCATAAACCTTACAATTGCACATTTCACACAATGTGATGTTCATTGCATTATACTGAAGCTTACCTGACTAGCTACTATCAAATTAAATAAAATGGGTTTAAATTATTATAAATTGCACGAAGAATAACTGACAGTATGGCGTGTATAAAGAAAACTGAATTTTGCGGGAATTTGGTCACATGACGGCCAAACACAACTAACGGAAAGGATCTAGAAGTAGTGAAAAGAACCAAAAGGACAATATCAAGTTAAAACATCAAAACACAAGCTGTTATGGAAAATATACACCTGGTTACAATAGGAACATAAACGTGACAAAATCTACCACTACCATTTACGCCTCAATGATAGTGTGTTTTATGTGTTTATTGAGGCTAATGCAATGCACTGAAGCGTTGCTGTGTAGTCGACGATATCCATATATTTACATTAGTTATGTAGATCAATGGACGATATCCACCACCTCCCCTTATGACAACACGCTGGAAAACATAATAGATATTGATTTTTCAGATAAATAGGAGTTTTGATATTTTGCCTGTTTTCTTAGATTCATTGCACATTACGTTGTGCATTTTGAAGGTATAGCCCTGATTTTAAAGGATTTTGATTAAAAAAAATAAGATAAACATTCTTATTTCTCGGGACAAGAGTCCATTCTTGCCGACACAAGTCGGCCATTTTTTTATCAGCATGGTTAAGAAGAGTGTGTATTATGGTTAAGTTAATGTCAGTGTACTGCAGTTAAATGCAAATATTCAAGGATTAAAATCATTTTCTATTTTCTTCTGATCAATATCTAAACTATATGCATGTCTTTGTCATATTGTGGTAAGGTAAGGGGCAAACGTAATTTCTATAGCTTGAGTTGTAATGGAAAAAATCAGCTACTCAAATAACAGCATACAAATCAAGACATCTATATATGTCCAATTAGTCTGACAGCTAGGTATGGTTACAGCACACCCCACCCCTGCCTAGACCTTTTTCATGGGTACCAAAAAGTGTGTTAGGGTGCCTAACAACATAATCCCCGATGTACTCAACAACGTGTGTTAGACTAGTAGAGGTACGTATACAACTTTAGAAACGTTTAGTTTCTTTGAATATTGCGTTTTAATTGAAAGAATCTTTAAAAAATCTATATATTTTTGAGATTCTCATTACAATTTATAAATATTCATAAATGTTAATTTGGATAATTGACACACACCATAATGGTCATTTAATAACTGTTAACTGAATATCAGTTCTATCACCATTTTTGGAAAAGTATAATCATTTATTTTATCTAAACATACCCTCCTATCAAAACTTAATGACGATTGCCAAAGAAACTCATTGATTTTCACAAAGCCCAAATGAGTTTGAATATATTGGATAAAATTTCTAGACACAATAACGAACATTTTGGTACCCATGAAAAAGATCGTGTGTGTGTGTGTGTGGAGGGGGGTTAGGGTTGCGTTAACCATACCTAGCTTACGGACTAAATAGAATCAGATAAGACATGTATGTAGGGAGAGCCAAAGTAAAACTAATTAACAAATCAGATATCTGTATCATGCAATGACACAGACACGCAAACATAAAGGACAGCCACTTCAAAAACACCATAAACTGTTTACGGATAATTGAGTGAATGTTGGTTTCTGATCCCGTGATATAGCTGATTTTAATCATACCACTTATTTGGAGTGGCAGGAGTTGTGCTTGTACATTAATGGCAATTAATGATTTGCAGACTGGGTAAAATTTGTGGAATGTTGATCCCTGTAAACAAGGATTCACATTGTCTAGCATTTATAAAATTGGTCCTGGTAGTCAATTATGTTAGACGGACTTGCTCTTGTACCTGGTACCAGTGCGCTGCTGATGTGATACGTAATCACAAAAGTGATAAATGAACACTTGATAACAAAGGTTACCCCTATCTTACTTTACATAATCTTTGAACGATAAAGTTGTGTTGTTTAACAAATAGAAAAGTCGCCAACCTAAAAACAAAAGCAAAATTATGCTTGCATAATATTCGACAGTTGTTTGAGACAACTATTTTTTGTCGGTCACTATTTTGTGCTATACAATTTGTATTAGCCATTAAAATGTTACTGCCTTTTGTAAACCGCCCCACCTCCCACCAACAAAAACAAAATAGATAAAATGAATTCGAAAATAAAAAGATTGAAGCACTGGGACATTGTTGGTAAAGCAACACAGCGACGTCTGGGCCTTGGTGTCTCGACAGCAGTGCTGGCAGAGCAAGCAAACTGGAACGCAAATCACTGATACAGAAATAGGTCAGGAAAGAAAGTGTCGCCATTGATGTTTCAGAGCAAGCACACTGGAACGCAAATCACTGATATAGAAATATGTCAGGAAAGAAAGTGTCGCCATTGATGTTTCAGAGCAAGCACACTGGAACGCAAATCACTGATATAGAAATATGTCAGGAAAGAAAGTGTCGCCTAGTTAAGGATGCAGCAATAAGGCAAAAAGGAGATTGATGTTTCAGAGCAAGCACACTGGAACACAAATCACTGATATAGAAATATGTCAGGAAAGAAACTGTCGCCTAGTAAAGGATGCAGGAAAGAAGCAAGAAGGAGATTGATGTTTCAACAAAGATCATGACCAGAATGGCTTTAACTTTTACATCCGACTGGCTTGTGAATACATTTGTTTTGTGCTTGTTAATATATTTCCTCAATACCCACATGACCTTGTCATATTTCTTTTTCCTTCACCGATTTGTAACATGTCCTCTCATCACCAACAAATTTGACTTGTGGGGTATACGTAAGGATCCAGCAAACTCATAAATCTGTCGCGTGCTTTCGTCATGAATTACTGTCTTCGCATGTAGATGTGATCGATGGACACACGACCCGGTTCTGTCAGAAGATAGTAATTGTCAGTGCTGAAGGCTTAGTTCTTAGCTAAGCTCTTTTCGTTCTGTTAACGGCGGTGAAAATTATAAGCCAAACAGACTGCTCAATGTAGTATCTAGCCCACAGCAACATACATCGACGATTTGACTTGAAGAAACAACCTCGATTTCCTCAAGAGATAACTTCAACTAAGGACAGACCAGACAATATCTCGTGGCTCAGGACAACTAATGGTCTTCAGCTAGAAACTGAATGTGCCTTGAGAAGACCGTATATTTCCATTATAAAAATTGGCCAAAAATGAAAGTCTGACATAAATACTACTAGCAGAAAGAATTAATTTGAACCTTTGTGTACATGTTGGATGTCGCGATGTCAATGTATGTGGTCTAGAAAAGGCTAGGTAATAGTATACTGAGACTTGATTACCTCAGTTGATCCACTCATCGTGCACCTAAACACTCGTTGAAAGAAACATAAATCTGATGATGAGATTGGTGCACACCAGCTGCATTTTTATAACAGTGTTGATCATTCACTTCTCGTAATATGAATGTGAAATCTCATCGACATAGTAGCGCCTCTCTTGAATGAAAAAACAACACTCGAAGTATGACTTTTGGTATCTCGCACTTACTTTCTATAGAAATCTTATAACAGACCATAGTATTTCTATTAGAATATGGGAAAATCCAGGACATGGTGATTGAAATGCGGCAGAAAAGGTTATCTTAGGTGCAAATTAAACGTTTTGAGATCCCCCATTTCCAAACATTAATTTTATACCCCAAAACATTACATTTCTTTTTGTCACAGGCTCATGCCCCACTTTGCAGAAACAGTTCTAATATGAGATATTGCTCATGTTCAAATGTTGATTGCTACTTTACTTCAAACTAGCTATTGCTGCTTCCATTCCATGTTACATTCACTTAGGTAGCAATGGTAAGGTATGGATATCTTCATTACAATGAGGTATTTCAGATATATGAGAAGAATGTGAGCTCGAGCACAATCTCGACTTACAAGTGTTTCTGCTAAATGTACTCGAAAAAGATATCTGAGTCGTATCACCTGATGGTCATTGGGGTGAACCAAACGCGTCTGCAAACGTGTATGTTCTTTGGTCAACATATTATGTTTCTGATTTTTCAACAATAACCACGCACATCTGATGATCAGGAAATGTAGAATGTGTCGTACATTTGGATTTTTTTAGAACATATTGCACACACACAGACACACACGCGCGCGCGCACACATTATGCTGAAACATTAACTGTACGTTTATTTTATCAGCAGAAACTGTCCTTATCGTTGTCCTTTACATTGATCTAGCCTTATCACACCAGTACAACCAAGGCATTAAAATAGAGGAACAAGTAGAGAATCACGCTACCAAACAATGCGTATTGTCATTTTCAGCTTTTTCATCTTTGGATTTTCTGAAGGTAAACAAATGAAATTTTTTTTCTAGAATGTAGCAGGTTTTGGAGTGTGGCGTATAATCAAAAGTCAGACTCCATCGTGATTTTTCAAGTCTTTGGTTTCAAATGCATGTTCACATAGGTGCGGTTGTGTTATTAGATTGGCCTGCATGATAATGGCGAACGATGAATGTGCTAGACAGACAGACAGACAGACAGACAGACAGACAGACACACACACACTCACACACACACACACACATACATATATATATATATATATATATATATATATATATATATATATATATATATATATATATATATATATATATATATATGTGTGTGTGTGTTTTAAAGGTACTATGAAAAGTATTTATAAATATATATGTAACTGGTATTTAGAAAGAGTATTATTTCCCATGTATATATTTATCGGTACGTAATGATAATATGCCTCACTAATGCCGGATGTTCGTGCAGAAGTTGCAGGCCAGTGCCGTAATGGGTGGATCCACCATGACCAGTCTTGTTACCACGTTAGCCATGATACAGAGACATGGATCGACGCTTTGGTAAGAAACCCTACGCTCCATTGTAATTACCTGAGCAAGTCGCCATTCTCAGGTGTATTCAAATGAATTTTCAATTTCGTTCGCGGAAAAACGCGAAGAGTATATAAATGCCTTGAATAAGGATAATTGCTAGTACTTTAGGAGTTCTTTGTTGCAGACGCGTGCACTTATATGTTCGAAGTTTCTACCTCAAAATGAAGAAGCTGTTTAAAGTGTGTATATGGAAACACGTACGGTATCCCAGTTGTCGAAACCTAAACACAGTCCCCCAGGTTTTTAATATAACGACTATGAAGTTGTTTCAATAGCAGCAAACTTCTTTTATCCAAGCATAAAAATACATAGAGTTGTATTCATAAAACATACGCATTTTGATAGAGTAAAAATACAAGTTCCAAATAATTAATTAACCAAATGATATTTTTATTAATTTCAGAAACTATGTCAACAATTTGACTCGAAATTAGTGGAAATCAGCACTGAAAGAGAAAACACATTTGTATACTCACTTGTGCACCCATGTAAGTATTCCTAAACAAATATCCTATGCACAAGGTCGTGCACATCCTTTTAATTTCAGACACAAAATATACCTAATTATGTTAAGAAAACATGAAAATATTATGTTTGAAGTGTCTGGCTGCATATACAAATCCGTAGTCAGCAAGCACAATAACTTTCTAAAAAACAATACCTTTCTAACCCCAAACAAACCATTTCCTTACTTTAAAGACAGTGCGCAAGTGAATATATCGCAGCGCAGATTTAATGTAGACTTAAATGTAGCTTTGTAAATGTAAATGTGCATTTTTCATGACGCATAGTCACTATACATAATTCATTTCAAGGTAGTCGCATTTGCAAACTTCCATGCTCAGTTTTGCTATGCTAAGTTGACCATCTAAAAGTGTTTAAAGACATTGAAAATAGGAATGTGGCCTTATCTGGCCTAACAATGTGACCACAGTGGGAGGTAAATGGGTTGGGTGAATGAAGTGTGTGTGTGTGTGAGGGGGGGGGGGGGGGGGGGGGGGGTTCTAGCCGGCTCGACACAAACTCAGGCTGCAGTGGTATCAGGAAAGTGGAGGAGTTTAGAGCGTTGCTGATCAATTACAGTTTAGTAAGCCCATGTGCATCAAATATGACTACATGTAATTGTTTGCTACCTCTTCCTCTATGACATCTCTCTATAATAAGCTTCAAGTGATCTCACAGCGTGGTGTTATCTTTAAAGTTTAGTGGACGTGGTCCACTAAAGATTGCATTTTTCAATGCCTGTAACTATGTGAAATGTAAAAGATTAGAAATTAGGTCCCAAAGTGAAATACCATTTTCCGTAATACAAGTGTGCACGTTGACTAAAAATGTTTACACAAACAGGACACACAGTTGCAATTCAAGAGAATGTGCGACATACACGACTCCAAATTCAAAGTACCAAGCTAAGAATCTAAAAATATATTTCCAATATTACAAAGTCACACGTTTGCAGTTTCGAATTGACACGTGTGTATTTTTGGCAAAGAACAGGTTTTCTATAGATGGTTTCTAGATCTTAACTGGTGGCTTTTGGGGAGGCTAGATATGAAGATAAAAGTAGGTTTTAATTAAAATGTTATGTTACAAACATTGTAATGAGTCATGGCATTTTTCTTTATTTCCAAAAAGATAAGTTACCCAAACACAAGCGGCAAAACACGATCTGGTTATGATCATTTATGTAAAATTTGATCCACGCTTATATTTATACAATATATAAATGCCTTATGCAGGCATATTCTTATTACCGTGTCTTAAAGCAAAGTGCAAACGATATGAAGAAACCGAAAATTGCATTCAAGCAAATCTTAAGAAATCGCAACAGACAAATTGGTTCAAGTTGAATATGTCGAATAGGTACGAACACCAAGGATGATTTTGTCAAGAATTGTTTTTACGGATTAATGTCAGTAAGTGCCTTGGCTAAACAAATATAAGTGCCCATGCCTAAGCGTGTATTTCCTTTGATGGACATTGGACTTTGGCGTCTCATTCCATCTTCGCATAAATATATGCTAGGCCTCACTGGCTTCTGTGGCTCTGAACCAGGTTATGTAAAGGCATAGGTCATTTGTATCATTTCAGCATCTCAGTCAAAAGCCACCACACGCGTTAGGAAAAGAATGACGCACTCGCGATCTTAGATTCAGATAAAGGGGTGTTAGAGGTAGTAGTTAATTTCAAACTCATTGTATTTTGGTCGAATCCGGTAGCATCTATGAGCATTTATTTAAGATCTAACATATTTTGAATGCAAAACCATATAGAAAGTATACAAAATGTAATAAATTGGTTTCTATTATCGGATGTTACAATAGCGACTTTGGTTAAACTTTTGTCCCAGTGTGCTCTCTATTTTAGAAGAGGCGTTTATTTGTTGTTAAAGACTTTCAAATTTGGAGGCGCTTTACATTTTGATTTACAACAGAACAATTAAGACCATTGTTTGCATACCTGTAATTGCGTGCAGGATCAAACAGCGCTTCTGACATTGTTCATACAAATATTGGCAATTCACGTTCTTGTGAGGTATTGTTTATCGACAGACTTACTGTTCAAACAACGCTAGCTACAACGTGATGCGAGCTATGCCTGTGTGTGCATTCTATAATGGTTTGCATGTGAATGTAATCTTACACCATTCTTATATATAAGATGACCTTCTTGATGACAAAAAGGACATAAAGTAGTAGCCGTAACTTCGTGAACGCAGTGAACTGATAAAAAGTTACACCTGTCTATATGAGGGAGAGAACTTTTTTAGGTGTTTCACTTAAGTAAAGACCTAATCAAACCTAGCAGTATAGGTCTGGGTCTTTTTTACATTTGAACATGTCTTAAAATGTTCATCCAACTGTTTGATTAGTTGTATTTCACAGGACCTACGATTGTTTACAGCTCTGTAAACTGGTTTAAGTACTCCAGTCGGCCCTTTTGCCCACCGACCCTTTACAATTGTTTGCTTTGGGGTTTCCTATATCTGAAATAAACTATCAACCGGGATGTGTTATTTTTGGTACTTATAACAATCTAGAATGACACAGAGACACTATGCCGATAAACTAATTGCGATATTATTGGTCATTTTCAACACCGTATATAACGTATTTAACAAGTTTGAACAAATTTGCATGTGTGTCTGGTATGTAAATACAATATCGTTATATATGTTTTGGTGGAAGAAATATTTTAAGTTTAAGCTTTACCTGGATTATGCGGATTAGATGGTTTAACTCTTCATTAACAAATATAACTGAAAAATAATGTCTTTTAAGGTTCTTTAAATACGGCCGGCGTACTCGATTAAGTACTAGTAAAACGCACAATGCTAACGAGCTCCGATAACAGTAAGATGCATCTGCCTGATGGTCAAATGCTCACGTGCTTGCTATCCATATGCAAAACTTCTACTTCGAAAACAAGGTGCTGCTAGTTTTGTTAGTATTTCGCAATTTCATTATTTTAGAAACTGTTATGATAGCGGAGGTTATCATGGAAAAATGTTTGAATGTAAGTTTGGCACTAGGCAAGGCTGTGTTACCTTACAAATAATTTTCTCCCTTTTTATTAATGATCTTGTCAAATATATTCGCAAAAGTCTAAGTATGGAACCTTTATCTCACAAAATACAGAATATTTACATACACTGATGGTTGCGGATGACGTTGCATGCTTTGCAGACACAGTCCGCAACCTACAGAATCAGATCTGCTTAATCGAAGACTCGGGAATCTGGCATGTGCCTCAATATAGGTAATTCCAAGGTAATGTTTTTTTCCAAATGGTGGTCCTATTAAGGAATCTGAAAGATGGACCTTTAATGGAAACTAAATAAACGTTGTACCTTTTTATAATATCTTGGAGCCTTTTTTACAAGTACGCAATCTTGGTCAAACACGATAAACATCGTAGCAAAACATGCAATAAAACACATTTGGCCATTTTTATCATATGGAGCATTTAAATTATTTGATAGTGTGATACTCAGCAGAAATCTGGTGCTACGAGGTTTCAGATGATATTGACAGAGTTCTCGTTGACTACTGTAACAGAATGTGTTGTTTAAATCAGCACGTTTACAATTTGTTTGCATTGAGTAAATGTGGTCGTACTCTCATTTCTGTAGTAACTATGTCCAGATGTAAAAAGTATTGGGTAAATCTAACACAAATATAAAAAAAGGCTTAAAGATTGTTCGATTTAAAACCTGCAAAGTAAGATTAAAGAGTCATCCAAATCAACCTACAATAAATACTATAAATCACTACTTGATGTAAAATATTATTTATCGCTGAACATTTCCTATAGATATAAGAATGTTCTATCAAATTTCAGATGTTCTGGCCATTGTTAAATGGTAGAAAAGGGTAGGCATATAGATGTTGATAGAAGCTATAGGTAATGTCCTATATGTCAGAACAATGGCATGAATAATAAAGAAGATGAAATACACTTTCTTCTTTATTTCCCCTTTATATGATAAACTACATCAAGACCCATTTCCATTACGGTGGAAAATCAATGACAGTCCACAAAACGTCTATAATATTATGTCAGAAACAAGTGAGAAAAGCATAATTATATTGTGCAGATACCTAGCCAAGGTATTCAAATTGAGGGTGACTCGTGTTTCAAATTAAACACTATGTTGTTCCTCTAATCATATTTGAAAACATTGATAAAAATCGCTTTGTGAACATTGTAAGAAATGACAATGTCACTTACCCAATTTGATAAAAATACATATGTCATACATGCAGGTATTTATGTTAAATGTGTCGTCTTTTCTGGTATATGTATTAATGTTTCTGGTACCCATTGTGTTTTAAGTTTTCCATATATTTT
Source organism: Sinonovacula constricta (assembly GCA_007844125.1). NCBI lineage: Eukaryota > Metazoa > Mollusca > Bivalvia > Cardiida > Solecurtidae > Sinonovacula > Sinonovacula constricta. The sequence continues at coordinate 38,471,800 of CM017564.1, read as the reverse complement.
TTTTGTTTTGCATCACACATGCTTTGCTATCTGATTGACATGTACATGTGTTAATTCAAACCATTAACTGCATTATTAAATGACTACTATATGGATATATGCTATAGTATCACAATAACCTGTTTGAAAAACCTATTTGGTATATAAGTGCGTGTGCGTATGCATGCATATGTGCGTGGATATTTCTAGATGTTTTAGTATGTACGCATATATGCAGGTATATATGTTAAACTGTATGTTTATGTTGGATTTATTTTTTGTGTATGTATACTTGGAATATGTTTATGTGTCTATATCTTTGTCTGTTTTATGTGTATTTTGCTCGAATTGATGTATTGATACAACTGGACTCCAATCTTTTGCCTTTTATATTCTGAGGTACATTTTACTTAACTCACGATTATTATTATAATCAGCGGCTTGTATGATCTAATTCGTGTCTAGTCTGAATACCTAATTGTCTTACCAATGCTTAAATTGTCATCACTCCTACATACTGTCTGTACACCAATGTTTCAGGGGCCAATGGTGATGGGATTAATTTCCGATTTAAACAGAAATTAAAATTCTGACACCCGCACATTTTCAATGAGATGATTAGTTCCGGTCTAAACGGATCAGTCCATTATTGAGCATATGAATGCAGTTATTTTGCATTTTCATCGTTCTACCATGTTTTTCCCCTAAAATAAGAAGCGAAAGAACGATTTCTTCCTTTTACACACATTTTTAAAGCAACTTTTTTTTACTTAGGTATATTTCCAGATGGCTTTGTAAATTAGTCTGTCTAAATGCTCTTAGTGATTGATTTTGGAATATTTAGGATGTTCACACTCTTCGTCCCACCATTTTTTAGTACGTCGATGCTTATGATGTACTTTCATTTAACTTCTTGTTTGTTAAAACAATGATAGGAAATCCGGAAGTTTGTGTACAACATTGTCAGGAGTTCGTGCGTCTGAAAATGCTGAAAACAAGTCATTGAATTTCTGGATTAATGTTTGAAAATATCATAGCTGGTCAGGTTTGGACTAGGTTTGTTCAGCACATCATCATGACTTTTGAAACTTAATTTACATATGACAGGAAAGTGATCGGATTTATCTTTGTCACCAATAAAAATGTCGGAGATATGTGTTAGAAGAGGTGAGGATAATAACACAAAACCAACAACGCTCTTTCCTTAATTTGAACTACAAGCAAAATTGCCATATTTGTCTCCAAAGAAACGACCATTTGCGATATGCATATCCTGCGTATATACGTATATCTCAAGCAGCACAGATGTGACATCAAGTTCGTCAGTACGTGCAGAGTTGTTACTCTGCGTACCAGTCTAATGGGTTAAACATCGCACGAATTGTAGTCTGCCTGCTTGTTTGGGGAGAGGGGTGGGGAGCGGGGTAGTTGATGGTGCACAAGATACTGAATCGCCACTGGTTTTCCGAAGAAACTGGGTCTAGTTAATACGTCGTCCACGGCACTTCCCCTTGATTTTTTGTAGATGGACCAGGACCGGGATTTGTCTCGACACATTGGGCAGCAAGAAGGAAGAATAGTATAAGACGTATGCACAAACCGAAATGCTTCGTCTTAGGTACATCAATCTTGAAAATTTACCCTCCCTCAAGCATCTTTTTGGAATAAAATATTGAAGAATTGCCATTGTACTCTCATCAACTTCAGTTTCTAGTCCATCCACATTTTATACTACACATAGGGCCTAAGAACAACGGACTTACAAATTGAACTAAGAGCACATTTTTCACCGGCTCAGTGGACAAGAGACATCGCTCGTAAATATTATCTGAAATCTTTCACAAGGCAAACAGTGGGATATTGTGATACGTGGCAGGTGGGTTAAATGCTGCCCCGTTCGGTAGCGAGAAAAGTTTTATAACTATTATTGTAACTAGGTGTATCAAATAATAATAAAATCATGTGTGAAGAATAAGAGATTGGATTATGTGACAAATGTGGCTTTTGAGTTTGACTTTCAATGCTAAGAGGAAAAGAACTTTTTTGCGTTATGGCAACTCTTATGGTTGCCATAATAGTTTTGTGGAATGAGTATGGACGCAGGGGAATCAGAACAATATTAGAACCAATGAATGTAACAAAAAATGCAGTCATTCAGCAGAACCGATCGACGAATGGAACAGCACAGTCAACATTGTCAAAATGCTATGTAACTGTATATAAGAATGGAAGGACGGGAAACCTTTTATATGAACTCTTTTCTCTCGTTGGAATTGCTTCAACACTGAATTGCACACCTTTATTAGAAGTTGGTATGTCAAGGGAGCTTGGACGACTCGTGGACATAAATATCATGAAGATAGTTGAACCTACAGTAAATTATAATTGGACTATCTTTTCAGAACAGTCGCCGTTACGTTACGATGATCGAGTACAATTGCTAAATCAAAAGTGCAATTGGAAATTGAAAGGCTTCTTTCAAAGCTGGAGATATTTTAAAACGACAGAACGATATATTCGAAAAGAGTTTAAGTTCAAACAACACCTGGTCTTGAAAGCCAAAAGTTATTTCAAAAATTATACTTGTCGAGACGAAAGTGACAATTGTTTTAATATCGCTATTCATGTTCGAAGAGGAGATGTATTGTCTGCTTTCTATTTGCAATATGGCTATGTAGATATACCCGTTTCATACTTGAACAGAGCAATGACCTACTTTTGTAAACAGTTTACACAGAACGAACTACATTTCGTGGTTGCTAGTGACGATATACAATGGTGTAAGACCAACATCAATGGAACGAATGTTCACTTCAGCACCATGCGCACTGCTGAGGAAGATCTGGTTCTGTTAAGCTCCTGTGACCACGCTATCATCACTGTTGGCTCGTTCGGGCGGATTGTAGGTTTCCTAACCGGCGGGGAGGTAATATATTACAGGGACTTTCCGAGACCTGGAAGTCAAATGTTCAACAAAACCAACATGACGGACATTTACCCAGATCATTGGATAAGTCTGAAGTAACAAGGTTGATTGATTGCTATGCATTATCTTTTAATAAAGTTATAATAAAGACGAGTCCAGAAATAAACCTGGTTTAATAGGATTTTAATTGTAGCGTGGTACTAAAAATATATGATTATACTTCAAATATATTTTGAATGATATGCACGTATACAAAGTAAAGATAAACAACAAATTGTGCAGGACATGATATCGTTGTGATACTGTAGAAGGATAAAAGTGTCATCATTTTTATTAATTTAATTAAACATTGACATCTTTTCTTAAATGACATTAGTCACATGCCGTACCTTTGTTGAATACTTTGAAGAATGACAAACCTCGTTAAACTTACTAAATATTAAGTTAGCCTAATAAAACGTTGATAAATTGTATTTTTCTCTTGACATCCCCGGTAAATCTCGTGGATGTGTCTGAATGAAAAAGGGTAAAGACCATTTATTTGTTGAAGAGCCTGCATGCAGTGACATATTTTGTGTGCTTATAGCGATGTCTAGCTCGTTTAGTGGAAAAATTCCCCTGACTAAATAAATTTGTTTTTGCATTTTAGTCCTATTTTCTTCGGCTCAAGATGTTTTTCAAACATTTTAATGATAAGAATATATGACAAAGTCCTATGAGCATTGCAACATATATCAAAGTCTGAAAAGGCACAGGACAAAGGTATTTCACTTGCAAGCCAAGTGAAAAGTAATAAAACATTTTTTATAAGTCATTTAACAAAAAGAGCAAGCCCAACTGTTACCGCCTCGGAACGGTATGTCGGCAATATGGGCCAACTGGGGTTCTTAAACCGGTTTTTACAGAGCTCTTGAATGCATGTGTATTTATCCAGCTTTTTTCATTTCATCGTAATATTGCATTTAAAACTTGCTCTGCTAGAGTTTTATATGCATGTGAAAAGTATCGTATTTTAACCCCAATGTTACTAAATAATGACACAATATCTAATTGTTTATCATTGTATGTAAAACATATATTTTTATTTCGCCATTTCACGCTTTTTTGACATTGTTAACATTGCCCACCATGTGTTATCGTATTTCAAAGCTACTACTCCACTTTTCTGGGAGGTTATTTAATTTAAAAACTGTTAAATAGAGCTATATATAGTGTATCAATTCTTCAAAACCGTATTTTTAAACAATCACGTCAACTTGTTCGACTGTTTCGAAGTTCTTTGCAGGTTCTGTTTTTTTTTCAGAGTGTGTAATTTCCATATCTATTTACATAATTTGTTACTCAGTGTTAACTACCAGTCTACAAAATATATGCACGCATATGGTTGTGCACGATGTGATGTGTTACATAGTCGATTTATTAGAGTCACTGATGTATAACTCCTATTCCCCATTATTGTGTTATTATTATTAGAGTGTTTTCGACTTCTCATTTTATACGGTGGGTCAACATCCAATATGTTCATTAATAGTTGAAGAGTATTTTAGTTTATCAGTCCGGCAATGCACAAGTTATGCAAAACAGATATGACAACGAAAGCATGTGCACTGCCTTGCAGCTATTGACCTTATCTTATCAGCATTTGCGGGGACAAATATTTACTTCATTTAGAGTGGAGTTTATCTCTCAGCAGTTCTGGAACTGCAATGGTGACCTTCCACAATCCTTATAATGATACTCTTTCTTGAATCCATACTATAAAACACATCGTATGTTGAATTTTTAAGGAACTTTACCGTTTGTAACTCAAGTTATGTACATTTTTTATAAAGTGACCCTTGATTTTCAGAAACACCGTAAATTGTGCTGGGGCAAATAATGAAAAAGTACCTTTTTAAATTCTACAGTTCTGTATTCAAATTTTAATATTTTTTTTCTGTTACACAATCATGTCATAATAAATCAGAACAATAAGATTACCCTTTGGACAAATACTTATAAAAATACAGAGCTTTGCATACATGTACCCCCAAGCAAAAATCCGAGTATTTTGGGTGTGTTTAAAAATTTACTCTATATACAAAAGCAAATGTCTCAAGTTTGAAGCTTGTTAGACGCATACAACTAGTTTTAAAATTTTCTGCCATATGAACTGCTCATAATATGAGATTTTAAAGGCATTTTACCATTCCTAATAATATTTATAGGAATTTGAAAAGGTTACTATAATGAAACTGCAAGAGAATTTAAAAAGATCACCTATAGTTGGTATTGGAGATGGAAATATGTATGTAACACTCTGCATTATCACATGAAAACCTTCTCTTTACTGATTTTGGCTGGCTTGAGGGAAATATTTGAAATTAACCACTTTACAGAATAACTGAGTCAAGCACTCTTTTGGTATTAGTGACACTTGGTTGTCCCTCACAGTTTTGACCCCTGAACACATTTAAAAGTCCATTCTGGCCATTACGAGAAAATATCACACGACGGTGAGCGACGATCACGCTGTTGAGCTCCCGGTTTCGCCATTTTGGAGAAATGGGAAACCCAATGACGTGATGGAATATCCCTATCATGTGATGAAAAATTACTAAAAAGCAATTACGAAACTTGACGACGAATGCTATTCAAATAGAACCGGATCATACCGAGTGCCGATGTTTACCGAAGTTAGTTACAGTTCCAGAACCTTAAATGGCTTTCAGTAGGGGTGAAGCAATACGTTACCATCACGATATAATGGGACGTTCTGGCCGCCATAGAAAATTCACGGAGGGGGATTCTATCCACCTATGCCAAAATGATCGAAAGAGATTTCGCTCGTGGGATTTTGTCAAGCCCGCAATTTTCTGGCATGACCATTTATGTAAAAGCCGGCCCACGCTATTTATTTATACAAGAAATAAATCACTTCTTTTAGTGCAGACGTAATTTTTCTTACGGTGTCTTCAAGTAAAATATAATGATATGGAGAATATGAATATTGCACTTATTTAAGCCAGTTTGAGAAATCGCAACAGACAAATGGTTCAAGTGGAATAAGTCATTTTGATATAAAGCAATCGGAAAACCAAGAACGATTCGGTCGCGAGTTGTCCATCGGCTTTATGTAAGTCAATTCACTAACGCTTGTAACTTCATTTGACTTAGCGACTAGTACGTCGTCTTGTCAGCAAGGATACGCGTTCTATCTGTCAATTAAATTCTCCAACCATTGTATATTTAACTAAATATGAAAAATAAAGTATTAATTGACAGAACAAGTTGTAATTCTGTACACATCCCTCCACCAAATACTACCATAGAGTGATTGTCCTGAGAGCGAAATTGTCTGAAAAGTTTAAAATTTAAAATTTAAAGAAGGAAGAGGGAAATATTTATTTCCCGTTTTAATAAAAAAAGGTTTCATTCACGACACGAGATTTTATTACAAAGAAACAAATCAGAATCTTTTCATATTAAGAGGATCTGCCTACTTGTTCATAGAATACTAACAAGGTATACATGTTTCATTGTGTAAAAAATGGTTGTGTCCAAATCTGTAGCTTATCAGTATTCAGGCACCATGTAAAGATGATATCCGACATTGTTTTCAATTTCAAATGTCAAGACAATAAACCACTACCTTAAGGTATTTTAGAATGATCACATTTCACAGGTACGGCCTTGTTTACTTTGAGACGAATCAGAAAAGCATCCATAAGTGTTAGTATAGTATTCATTGGCAGTGGCAACGTAAGTCATAAACTATTTAATATGAGATTACATCATTGTCTTATCTTTTTAAGACGATGTGTGGTGTTCCGAATCCTGTATAATCAAAATAATTTAGTCTGAATTTTCATATACATTAAAACTATCTCAAAATAATATAATCTCATCCAAATCGTGTTTGTTTAGTCGATTTATGATTTTCCTTTTTGATGGCAGAGTTTACTGCGCTTTGAAAGGCACAGGGATTACATTTTATGATTGTTGGATTGAGGTCTATAAATCTTGGGACAGATCGCTTAGATAAAGAATCACATACGTAGGTCTTTCTGCGCACGTAGACAGGTCTTTCCAAAATTAAGATACATGTTCACGTGCTCAGAGACGAACTTGTGCTCGTGATGTCCTTTGTAAAAGTGAATTGTTCCGGGGTCTATATACTTTTGTAGAAATACATTTAACTATCCTTACCACAGCATCTATTTTGATATCTTCCAGATAATATATTTTATGGAATTCAGGCGTTTAAAACTAACACCACCAAAGGCACACATCTTTATGATTAAACTAACAACCAGTCCGACAAAGTGCTCGTATACTGATAAGTTTTCTTTGCTAAATGTGTGTGTGTGCGTGCGTGCGTGCGTGTGTGTGTCTGAAAAATTCGAACAAATTATAATAACAAGTTATGTTGCTGAATGTATTCGCCTTATTAAGAGTTTCAGAGCCGGTTAAACAAAATTATTAAAAAGATGCACAATTTGTCTAGATAAACGTCAGTACGCACTTTCGACATTTTAGATTAGCTTATTGTTACTCTCATCTCGTACATATATGATATATGTGACATGAGGTACTAGGTAATTAATAACCAGTACATAAGATTTGTGATGACCAGGCTGTAGTTTGTCTACTTATAAAGTAAACTAATTTCTAAAGGAAAAAAGCTATCACAAGTTAAACTAGAATATTGTGAACTATATTTAACTAACGAATAATAACTAGACAGGTGGTCGGCGAAAGTGTTTTATAACTGTATTAACAAGTATACAGAATTAATTAAGAATACCAATCTCTTGCTCGGATATGATATTAGCAAAGTCTAAAGTATAGTTTAGTAGCATTCATAATGTTTGAGAAGCCAACATAATGTTTTCGTTAAACAGAGAAATATGAAAATCTAAATATATAATGGAACTCATCACTAATATCACCGTTATTACAAAGGTTGCATACATGTTGATTTGTCTCTAAACCAACCCATCTACCTGTTTCAATTGGCAAACAATGATTACACATCCGGTAATTTACAAAACATTTAGCATAAATTTCTGACAATTTACACAGATAACTTTCAAGTTCATGTTGTGTTTTAAAATTTTCTATAATAAAGACATTTTGGTGAATTGTATACATCATTTTTCCAACTTTCAACAGAGTTAATTTTTAGCATACGTTCAGTAATCGATAGCAAGGTGGATCTAGATCCAGTAAAATATTGCACATCTCATATATGTCCAAGGTTGCATTCATACAAAATATTTCTAACATTTTCAAACCAAAGGTATCTTTTACCATTGTTTGTGATATCATTTACAATGTGTACATCAATGAAGGCAAGGTACGGTTGTTATGTGAAATCTTATACCAAAATCTAATCGGCAACCACCAAGATCTATATATAGCATAACATGAGAAGTAGTATAGAGGGTAAAGAATCCCGGTCTAAGGTCATTGCCTATACTGATGTTGAATAGCTTCTGGGGTAAACTCGGTCACCGTACCAATCTGACCCAAACAACATACGTAGACAACCCAGCTGAGTTCTTCGACATAATGACAAGCGATCAGCAAAAGATAAAGAATGTACAATTCGTCCAATTCGTCAACAAACGAGTATGTGAAGTAAAAATGGGTGTATACTGACGAATTTATTGGGACATCCGGTAAAACTAACGTCATCAAAGCTGCCTACACAACTGCCCAAGCGCGCCTGAAACTGTATAGCTATTTAAAACAATTAGGCAAAAGGGTCCTATGTTTTGATACTGATTCCGCGGTGTTTACCTCAGCTCCAGGACAATGGGACCCACCTCTCGGTGATTACTTGGGCGATCTGGCGGGCGAAGTTCCTGACAACAAGATCACCCCCTTCGTGATACGGGGCGCTAAAAACTACGTATATAACTTAGCCAAACCCAACAAAATGTGACAATCGTCAATTTGCAAAGTGCACGGCTTCCAAAAACTTTCTAGACATTAATTTCAATACTGTCAAAGCTATGGTAATTGGAAAGGGTGACGAGAGTGTTACTGTTGTAGACGAAAACAAAATTGTACGCAACCCTTCCACGGGACATATTTTTATCAAGCGCGAAACAAAGAACATAATCGTGTTTGATAATCGAGTTATCATTAGAGATTATAAGACAAAACCATATGAATATTAAACGGTATTTTAATAAATGTAGGTTAACACATGTTGTACTGAACGTTGTATGTAGTTTTCATTTTGGTTACTTTCCTATTTATATCTGATGTAAATACGTTGTTAGTAAATGTTTTACGTGTTGTAAATGGTTTGTACATTTGTAAATAATGTAAAAGGCTCTTATTAACAGTCGCTCGTATAGATGTTCCAATGCAAAAACGCAAGACGTGACAAACTCTGACCCTAAACCACTCCTACACTGTGTCCAATCTCATTAAAATCACATCCTAACTTTCGCTTCATTACTTTCCACTGGTTAGGATCTGATAACATCCCGATAAAGGTCGCCTCGAAGTGACCTTTAAGTTATAAATATTAATGAGCGGATGACGTCAAACTTGACCAATCAGAAACCTCGTTACACCGCGGTATCGTTGTCAGACAGCGACAAACACTTCACTACCTTTTTCATATTCTGAAGGCGTTCTTCATTGATTCTAAGTTTTTGTTTGAACTGTTTTTGAGTGTGTTTGCTCCCACTACCCGTTATCAGAACCTGGAGAAATTACATCCCGCAAAAACAGCACCGATCAACTAACGAAAGTAATTTCTTTGGCGTTTGTTTTACTGGATCGCAAATGTCAATGGCGGCTGCCATCTTGAAAATGTAACGCACCTTTAATCGGAATACCTTGGACATTGCCGCTCAATATAAAATTTCCGTAAATAGCCGTAATCTGGCGAATATTCATGAAGTTATACCCCAACATTTTGCAGCCGACGATTTCATTGGCTAATCAAAGGTCAAATTGAGGTGACACCTAATGCGATGTCATCAGATCCTAACCAGCGGAAAGTAATGAAGCGAAAGTTAGGATGTGATTTCAATGAGATTGACACTGTGTCGTGTGCAGTAAAGTACCTTAAATCAGTAGCATACAAACTACCACATTAGTACACCTTACCCAACTAATGCAGGTAAAAAATATACCTGTCTACTGTTTTACTTGGCCTCCCACACCCGGTATAACCACACTAGTTAGAAAAAAACATGTAAAGACTTGGTGTAAATGTGTATTTAGCTGTGTATTCAGCATATAAGCAGCTACACTCCTGACTTTACTCATTGTCGGTGCTGGATCGCGACGCCTATATTATGAAAAGCTCTATGAAATTTGCATCTGGTAAACGGGATCTATTTTACGGACGTTTAGAGCCCATTGGCTTCATCTTTGGTCTGAAAAATAAATTATTTCTGAAAAGTAAAATAGCCTATGTGTTCCGAATGGCTAAGCATCCTGATAAAATGGGTTTGAATTTATTACATGGCCTACTATGCAGACTTTTTAACATAAACGAGAACTGTCGGTTTATTGTCAAAACAGAATTTAAAGCGAAAATAAGCTCACACTGAACGACGCAATTAAAGGTGGTATCCGACAGTTTGTACCATTTTTCTTCTCTGCAACCAATTAAATTATTGTTACCTAAAAACATCCTGCGAAATGCTGTTAATTGGTGCCATTCATCCATGTAAAAAGTGAAGCACAACACCCCACTTGTCATTACAAAAATGTATTTCCTATCCAAGCCAGGCTGCACAGTCAGTTTTTTTAAACAAAGAAAACTACGTGACGATTTACTTTTGATGTCACCATCTGGGTAAAAAGCTCTGACGTAGATATTTATATTCTGCATCTGCCTATTTATAGATTTGGAATTTATGAACATCTGCAATGAAAAGTTACAGATTGTGGTAATGTTTAATCAGCTTTTAGTTAAACAAAAGTGTTAAATTATGCAGCAATTGTGCACAAATTTCACATAACAGACTGTCAGATGTTGTTACGTGTATTAGGTAGAGACAAATTGTCAAATACCACCTTTAGTAAGTATGACAAAATCTGAATTTCAAAAGCCGGACATGTAAGCTCATTTATAGCTTATGTTGTAGTTTTTTGCTGCATTTTGTCTGTTTTTCCCAATTTAAATGCAATGTTTATGTCAAATTAAGATACTCGCAATGTTGGTTAATAATACTTCTATAAGAGCCGCAAATTTGATTTTTTTTTTTAACGTTAACATCTTGTTAAATTATAAACTAGTTTCAGATATTACGTTTTGTTTTTTAACCATTCTATATAGTCTAAGGAACATATATTTTACAATACTTATTTATACATACCTTTTTAGAGATTTTTTTTTTCGAAATGAAGATTTTCAAATAAACTTAACTGTTCAAACAATTTTTTTCTTACATACTGGTACATTGATTTAACTTGTTAACTGTTTCATTTTTGCGTCACTTTTTTTGCTTCGCATCAGCGACCTTTCTTGTTGTCAATTATCCCTTTCCTTTATAGAACTTGTACATGATTTTGAAACTTTACCTATTTTTTTTATTCTTTAAAACAGTTCAAAGTATTTCTAACACCGGTCTGTTTCATCATTTAATAGTAAATCCATGGTCAAACCGGGCAACATATAATTCCCAAGTAGTGCAGATTCTACTAAAGATAAGAATGATAATTGTGATTGCTTCACAAAGGCATAAAGTGGCCAATGAATGAGTGAAAGGGTTATACTACGTTCCCTTACTGTTTTCTAGTAGGACTTGGAACTTGGATCGGTGGGACGGATGTCATGATAGAGTCGGAGTGGATCTGGGTGACCTCTCTTGATCTGATTGGGCCGGATTCCTACACGCACTGGCGTGTCAATGAACCCAACAATCTGGTCGATGATGAGAACTGTTTGGAGATGGACATGAACGGGTTCTGGAACGATAACACCTGTCACAAATTCAAACAGTACATCTGCGAGATGGAAATGCAAGTTGATGTGTGACTGTATATAATTTAGCCAGCAAATTGGTGCCAATTGCGAATTTACCTAACTCAATATATCTTCAACTAGATTGATAATTTTCAAACAGTAATACAGAATGTGATTGCAGATCTTACTTCGACTTCAATAATGAAAAGGTGCAATAAGAGTTAAAGTGTGATTCGAAAATATCTTTTAGGCAATTTGGGCATTTCTTGCAATATGGCATACACATAAAACTTAAATCTTATGTAATTTTTATGTATTTAGTATAGTGTTTCTCTTGAACACAGCTAAGTACTTTTGTTAACTATATGTAATTAGTCTATTTGTTTTGCTAGATCCTGGTTAGAGGGTCTGCTAATGTAACTGACAAATACATGAAGAATTATGTAAAGAAATACACAAAGACATCTGCCAGTAATGCAAATATTATTGTATTGCACTAAACTTATGTAAATGCAATGGTTTGTTTTGCTTGCAGAGAACCACCCCAGGTCATTGGTTGAAGACAGCGTCTGGAAAATACAGATAGCACAAATAAACATAAATGTAGCAAGATGGATTACACTGGTGGAACTTTATCCTGTATTATATGCAGCAACAGTATACAAGTTTTACTTCCAAGTTTTATTTCTGGGCTATTCTCACATTCGTACCATTTGTGCGGTGTGTTGTTTTTAATTTTCATGTAAAAAAATCAGATAAGTTAAGACTTGTCATATCTTCTTTATAACTGGTCATTTGGAGATAAATCTTATTTGTTTCTTTATTGGGTTGAAAGTCCCACTAACAGTATAACAGTTATCTGGAGATGGTAAATCTAATTTGTGAATAACACGTTCTTTCAACTTATCTCTAACAAAAACATGCAACTTACAGATTGAATGACTTTCAGTCACCATCATCAGAAATTTTCTTTACAGTGTCTTACATCTTATACATTAAAACAGAATGCAATCGATGAAAATAAACGAAGTAATGAGTTTTAAAATTTATTTCTGTAATCAGTAAGTAAGAACAAAATATATTAAGGCAGAATAAATAAAATAAAAGTCACAACTTAAGTAAAACACTTTAATTAAACAATGAGCATTTACTTATGCATGCATAATAAAAACAAGGTATGAATACACAAAAAATTTCTAAGGACTGTACGATTTATAAAACTATAGGACTTACAAAACTATACAACAAACTGTCACAGCGTTGAGAGTTCAAAGAGACTTGATCACATTTTTGCAAGGCATGGGTACATGACACACAAGCACACAATCCCTACTTCAAATGTACAAACATTTAAATAACTGGGTCACTATCAATTAGTGTAAAGTTTATGACTAATGTATAAACATGATGCATGTTACAGCATGCACAATTAGAAGGTATGAAAGTGAATTTAAGAAATAATTGAATATTGTGTGATTGCTTGAATCTGCCCAACCTTATCACAACACAATCTTTTCAATGAGAGCATGCTCAGATATGACTAGATGATCAGACTATATTTTTAAATCTAATTTTTGATACATCCAGGGCTGGAAAAATATGGTAGCCCAACGTCCCAGACAAGTCAAAATGCAGTTTCAGGCTACTGGTTATTGATCATTGACAAGTCATAAATCGGCAGACGGACAAGTGACAAATTAAAAGCGATTTCTAATTAGCGATGAAAACAATCAATTTCATGCTAAAAGCATTTGTCAACAACATGTAAAGGCTGTACATGTAAAATGCATGCACCTGTTCAAAACAGTCAATCACAACACACGATACATAAATGCTTTTAGATATAAAATAAAAGAAACAACCTGTTGTTATACCTTGTTTGATAGTTGTAGATATAATAAATGTGTTGTTGTGTTCTTTATTTGAAAATGACACAACTTTTAGGACAAGTCATTTTTTTCTAGGTTACTAGTCCGGGACTAGTCATTAAAAAGAAATTTTTTGCAGCCCTGACATCATACCAACACAATTAGGGTAATTATTGTCCAACTAATTATTGGTGGAGGATGACCCAAGGCTTATGTCTGGGTAGAATTACCAGCATACCGCAAGTTAGCTGAAAAACCTTCCCACATGATAAATACATGTATTTTTTTCAATGATTCATTGAACATAAAGTTTTAATTTTTACGGTAATAAAAAAAGGCAAATTTGACCAAGTTGCTTTTAACAGCATTTCAATTTGAAGAATTATAAGTTACAAAGACAATAATAGGACAAAAATGTAATTTAAGAAATCAGTAAAAAGAAAATAGATATTACTTAAAAAAATCTATAATAGAACTATACCCAATCAGAGATATTAATGGATAGTCTCCCCTGAATAATCTCAATGCAGTAGGTACTTTTATTTGGTTTACTTGGTTTTTATGCTTGTACTCTTTGGAGTGTATGTTGACTTTCATGCCTTTCAAGTGATACTCAGGTTCACCATCATCTACCATTTTATTGTTTAACTATAATATCTCTATGAGTATTACAATTGATTGAAGGCTCATATTTATGCAAAAGAAAGACATTTTTCTTTTTTGATATTGCACCGTCTGCAAAATATCAGGAGATAAGGTCCAAGAATTCCAACTAAAAGGACCAACCTACTATTTGGACTACCTCTGATATTATCAAACAAGGGAGACAACTTAAATTGCGACACTGTTCCCCTTTGTACTTTAAACAATACAAATAAAGGTTATTTTGTCATAAAACTTTTGTTTTCTCATGTATTTTGAGTTTCTCAGCGCAAATTGGTTTCCTTTCTCCGCTAGATAAAGTGACTGGAATAGAAGTAACTGAGTTAAGATAAAAATATAAATTTAAAACAAATAATTGAGACATTGTTCAATAAAATGTATAAATGTAACATTAACGTAAGGATTCATAGTTTGTGTGCACATTAAATAAATATAAAATAAAATGATGGCAGCATTTATCAAACTTCCTGAGGCACAAAATACTCTAGTACCGTAAAACTGATATGGTGAACTAAAACATATTAAAACTGCATTTAAATAAACATTTTGTGCACAGAAATAAAATATTATTTGAGAAATACATACTATGCATATGCTAAATATCTAAATTAAATTAATGACTTATATAAAACTGAAAATCAATTAAAAACATAATTATAAGAGAAAACTCGAACTATTTCTGACAGGTTTTAGCTAAAGTTTCAATTATAAAAATTATATGGCCTTCAAAAATGTTAAATCAAGAAAATTTGTATGTAAATCCTATTGCACATATCAAATATGAACAGTAAACACTGACTCAACATATTAACTATGTGATAATGCTTATTTTAATTGTATTTTATCTTAAACATACTGCATCAACACCTACTGTGACTACATTTATTTATTAAATCTGCTTAGTAACTATTATCATACAATTTTTTTTCACAATGTATACCCAAATTTTACAGTTTCAAACATTAAGTAACATGTAAATGGTTGCCATGCCACTTTCGTTGCCTAGACACCCTAATATATATTCCGATTTCTTGTTTCTCAAAACATCTTGTGCACACAGGCCTAATTTTATTTAACATTTGTAGGTAGAGTCTTATGGCATTTTAATATGGAAGTCTGAAGACCAACTGTTTTATGAAAGTAGTCGCAGCTAAAAAGTTATATGTTAGTTGTAACTGCATGATTACTCAATAACAGTCTTACGTTCACTATTGTGTTGACAGTCTATATCAGAGAAGCTAAAAAAAGTTAATTACATTTTGTAAATCACTAGACCAACAAATGTTACAGATATTATTATCCAATAACTATTTCATGCATCTATGGATCAAATGCTACTATTGGGGTTATTTACATCATCTTCAGTATTAATTTTCTCTTACATTAACAGTGGATTTTTTTATTTATCTGAAAACAGTTAAGTTTTAAAGAAAGCAATTGCTCATATCAAATAGAGGGACAACTATGAAATGACTGTGGTCCGTTATTGCATTTTGTTATACATTAAGCAGAAATGTACATCTGTTGACAGTTATGCATGAAAAGTGTGCAGAAATGGACATGCAAAACTTTCTGCTGCAAACATGCTTTTTTATTTACAATGCTTTTATAAGTATGAACAAGCTGGAATCCAACCTAACATTATTGATCATGCTGACTTACAGATGGCTATCAAAATTTATTAGTTTACATGATTCTAGTATCATACTGGTACATAGTTTTCATATTACACATCATACTTTGTTTTCATATTACACAATGTTGCATATTCCAATCAGTTATATGTATAACTGGCTTGGGAACGAGGTTAGGTGTTTACTAACTTCGCTCTAAAGACTATTACGTAGACAAAGGCTCAACTAAACTTTATTATGTGTTTACAATTTAAGACCAAACATAAGCTTAATGTGCAATAATAAAACAAGTGTGACTTGAAAAATAGTTTACTGAGGTGCCTAACATTAGTGACTTTATTAATGTCATGTGACATTCTCTTATGGCAGTCCTTATATAGCAGTAAGAAAATTGACTTTTACATGCTTAGAAATCAATATTTTTGTCAAGTTAATAGAAGTTAAAAGAAAAACAAAAGGATATTGTCTTTTCACAGTATTTTATATTAGTTGACACTTAGGTTGTCCCCCTTTAAGAAAAGAAGTTAAAGGGTCGTAAATATCAATATTTGGGTTTGCTTTAACAGTAATTGCCCACCTCTGAATAACTTTATTATCGAATGCTTAAAGTACACAAATGTAAAAAGTGAGTGTAGCCTGTGTACAAATCTCTTGTAAAAGGCTGAAGGTCAAAACTTCAAGAAAAGAGTGAGACTGAGTTTATATGTGTATGTGAAGTTCCAATTAGGAACGTATGTCTGTAATAAATAATAGTTTTATCAGAATGTGTTTGCCATTCTTATTGAAGAAACTGATGCCCTGTATGTGAAAGCAATAGGTAAACCATTGAGACATTAGAAAACTGGGTCCACAGACACTTCCTCGGTTGAGTCATTCTCACAGTTATCAAACTGATCCTCTATGACTGTATATTTCTCCGGTACTTTCACATAGTCTGGGGCATGGATATCGTTTGGCACAAAAGTGAATGGTCCATTCAAAACCGGTTGGTAGTTGACCCTGGTAGAGTGTTGGTGAGTCATTGGTACATTATCTAGAGAAAAAGTGAAAGAATAATACATTCTTTTTATCTTTCTCTATATATTAAACAGAAATAAAAATTTCATTGTAATAACAACACCAAGCAAAAGCCATTTGAGACAGAAAAACTGACCAATATCTGGCAAGAACCACTGTTGAGTCGCACGTCAGCTGGGAGATCTAAAAAAAATTGTCACTCTACCCACGCCATCATGGGTATCGCAGTGATCACATTTTGATAAAAGGAGATAAATAATTAAAAACATTGTATGGAAAAAGGATTCCAAATTTATATAGGATTACAAAAAAAGCTGTATTCGTTACCCAATGCATGTCAATGAAGGTTTTTAAAGGAAATGTAGACTGTTTATTAAAACTACATTTTTGTTGAAAGGAAAAATGACAAAGGATAATTTTAATAAAATAAACAATGTCATTAACCTACCATATATTTCTATATTGTTATCAATCTCCTCATCCCAACATTCAGTTTGCTCTAGCAGGGCCTGCACATTAAAACTTGTGGTGTCTGGTTTGTTGATTGTAGATGTGTCCAGTCCTTTATTACAACACAAACAGTAAGGTACTCAAAACATGATACAAGTTATTAGTTAGAAACAATTTAAAAAAGAGGAATTGCATTTTTATTTAATGTAAAGTAAGTGTAAATAATATAAAGTAGTACATTGTAGAAACATGTAAGAAAAATCTAAAATGCTTCTTAATCACTAACAAGGGCCATAATGGCCCTACTTCACTAACCTGAGTGCAGCAGAATTTAAACAGACCAGAATAAGTGTAATGCATGTACAAAAGCAATATTTGGTCTATCAGTTTCTTTACATCATGGCCATATATGGAAAATGCCCATGACCCTGGGGGCAAAATTTTCAACAGACCATAATTCTTTGAACAATCTTCAAACACGGCCACCCAAGCCACATGTATACTAAATATCAAGGCTCTAGCTCTTGTAGTTTTTGACAAGAATATTTTTTTTAAATCTATCAGTCATATATGGAAAATAGCTATGCCCCTGGGAGCCATGTTTTTTGAAGCATCAAAATTCTTTCAAAAATCTTGATACAGGGTCACCCAAGGAACATGTTTACTAAATATCAAGGATCTAGATCTTGTAGTTTCTGAAAGAAGACTTTCAGTTTTTCTTTAAAGCCATATATGGAAAATGACAAGGAAATAAAGATGGCAGCCTTGTTTTTTGATGGAATAAAATTCTTTTGAACAATTGTAAAACAGGGCCTCCCAAAGAAAGTGTTTACTAAATATCAAGGCTCTAGCTCTTGTTACTTCTGACAAGAAGATTTTCACCCTTTTCTTATGCCCCTTGCAACTATGTTTTTGACAGATCAAAATTCTTTGAACAACTTTTTACTTCCCTTGCCTGCTGAAGCTTCTGAGAAAGTGTGGTTGAGTTTGGCCTAGCAGTTTCTGAGATATCGTTTAAAATTAATGATGAATGTTGGACGCCGGACACCAGGCAATCAAAATAGCTCACCCTCAGCACAAGCATATGCCACATGTGGAGAATAGACATGCACCTGGTAACCATGTTTTTAATTATTACAGAGCCATATTTGGATAATTGCCATGCCTCTGGCAGCCATGTATTTTTTAAAGGATCCAAATCTTTTTAATTACCTCCCTGGCTGTCATGTTTTTTTGATGAATCAAATTTCTTAGGACAAAGTTGATACAGGGTGAGACACCCAAGGACCATATATATAAAATATCAAGGCTGACAAGTAGATATTCAACTTTCACTCTAAAGACATATCTGGAAAATGCTCAACCCCTGAGAGCCATGGAGGAGAAAAATTCTTTGAACAATTTTAACAGCAAACAACAAGTTGGGCTGAATGTGGTCCTGAAGTTTAAGAGAAGTTAGTTAAAGAATGTGGCCAGAAATCCAGAAGTGGGTGATCAGAATAGCTCGACCTCTTTTTATGTCCTGGTAAGCCAAAAATCTAAGGTAGGTAGAGCTATGGTATTTGTGCCCAGCACTTGTACTTACTACCACATATCTATATACTATGTTTGAAGCAAGCCCATCCAGTTAATTTCAAGTTAGTTTCTAAACAAGAAAAATAAACAAAGAGAAATAACTCTTAAATTCACGTTGTTAGAGTTATGTTTTTTTATGAATTTTACTTTTACTCATCAAGCTCTATCCTACCTCTATGTCTGAAATCAACATGCCAAGATGTGTCCGGGAAAAACAATGCTGGGTACAGATGTACAAAGTAGACATTTTAGCTTGTTTATGGATACTTATGAACTGGTGATGTTGCATTAGATTTACTGTAAGGTTAAGGTGTAAGACCTACCACTCCATGGAGTCACTTCTATCAGAATGGGTGGCTCATAATCATCATCCTCATCATCTAAGCTGTCCTCCTCTTCCTCTTCCTCATCATCATAGTCATCACTTCCTTGACTATCTCCGGACTCATTGTCTCCCAGCCTATCCATTGATTTCCTCTTTGTCCTCCCCTCATTTTCC
Source organism: Sinonovacula constricta (assembly GCA_007844125.1). NCBI lineage: Eukaryota > Metazoa > Mollusca > Bivalvia > Cardiida > Solecurtidae > Sinonovacula > Sinonovacula constricta. The sequence goes on along the minus strand of CM017564.1, from coordinate 38,452,266 downwards.
CCATGGCAACGCCAGACAGAATTATTCCTTCGAATTGCATCTAGAAGGAATTTCTCATTATAATTAAGGCTGGCAGGTGGGGGTTCAAAGTCTATAGGCTCTGTAACCTCTTGCTGTATAAAACAAACAAGTGCAAATATTTGTATTATTTTTAATATTCACAAGTTCATAGGAGTGGAAAGACACAAAATAGATGATGTATATTTTTACTTCAAAATTCAATTATTTTTTCAAAACATTTCTAAATATCACGCGCTTATTCCTGAAAATGTATATCGAGGCCGTTAAGTTCAATGGGAAGCCACCTGCCTGGATAATTAGATCCTTAATAGATGAAACATCTTTGTGTCTTCTTCCTCGCCAGTTGCTAGCTAGGCTGGGATCAGGCTCAGGGTAGGATGCCTTCCTATAGATCTCTGGTATCTCACTTACAGGCATCTTGAAATCATTCTAAGGACAGAAACAATACACAGGTGTCGACAAGGAACCATGCTTTGATGCTAGTTCTAAATTGTACTCTCCTTAAAATAACAGAGCTAGGTTTATGAAGCATATTATTCTTTAGAAACAATTTTAAAACCTGAGTGACAGAAGATGATGAATACACCAGATACTGTAAAGATAACAATGGGTGATATGTAAGGATATGTAAAGGTAGGCTTGGCACTTAACAGTCCTGTGAAGATTCTTCAAAATAGAAATAATGCAAATCAGATAGACTGTCTACAATATAGGCACCATATATTTCATAACTGGAGCTATAATTATTATGTCATCATGGGAACACAAGGTTTCAAACTGAATGTCTTTTCTCCTTAAAGGGTCAAAAACGACTTTCTTTGAGACAATGATGAATGAAGCAAGTACTTTTCAGATTCCAAACCTTACTTTTTATGTTATGGTTATATTGTAACATTTATATTGACAATTAACACTAAGCATACTAAAAAATGTAAAATTGATCAGTACAAAAATAGCTGCAATTCATCAGACCCTGGCTGCATACTATAGCAACAAATGTCTTTACACTAGCTCCTTACATAAGGCTACCAAAATTTTATTTTAGGGGGGGTGGGGGGGACTATTTTATGTCTTGACTTGGAAGTCCAAGTGGCTTCACTTTTCTTCAAAGACTTGCTTTCTTATAACCAATTTATTTAAGATCAGCACATCCATTCAGATGTTATCCTGACCCATGTTGCTCAATCAACTCCTGAAACAAAAGATTTTTTTTGTAATTTTGACATTACATAAGGTGAAAAATATTACTTGTGTGAATTCTACAACCTAATTTCATCTTATTATACACACCATACTGGACCCCATTAAAGCCCTGACTGGAGTGTTTAGAAAATATTTTAATATTAAAAGGCATGAGTTTCAAGCCAACACCTTGTAACTTGAGAACAAAAGTGGAGTCTGCTGTCAATTACAGTCTCTAGCTGAGGCTATAGGTTTACTTAAAATGTATTTTGGTTAGATTCCCAGTATCAATTTGTAACAGAATTATGTTGGAAAATACCCACCACTTTGTAAGAAATAGTAAAATAGTTTAATGAAATTTTTAAATGTACTAATGAGTAAGTTCGAACCTTGGCAACCTTTAAGGAGTAAAGCACACCCCAGAAATATACAATCCTTCCATCTTAGTGCTCAAGTCCTACACTAGTACAGAACTGATTTATAGGATGAAGCCTTACAGCCATTTAACTGGGCTTCTCTGTTTCTATAAATGTTCTTCCTTTCTCCATCAGTTACAGAGAGAGGAGTCGTCAGTTCATCTTAATAGTAGAACCCAGTCATTGAAATTAACATGTCTGATTGCCCATGGTGACTACCGGTAAATTTGAGAGCAAACTTATGAATTTCATAAGGGAAGGTATTTTTTCATGAGGTTTGCCAGTCCAAGTATTATCAGTTTGTTTGTTTATTGGGTTTATCATCCCACCAACTGTATTTCAGTTATCTGGAGATTGTGTCTTCTTGTAGCAGATATAGTGCTGCCTTCACTGTGTATAGCATGTCGTGAACACCTGGCATGGTACTACACTCAGTCACATTATCCTGACACTGAGCAAACCAGTCATGGAACTACCCTTATTTTTGCTTGAGCATTACGAAGAGAACTATACTACTACCATTTTTAATGACTTGGGTTTGTCGCAGCCCGGGATCGAACCCAGGGCTTCCTGTACCTGGAGCCGATGCTCTACCAATTGCGCTACAAGGTCCGGTGTATTATCAGTAATTCCTCCTGTCTAAAAATAAACTTAATACAAACCAGTTTAACATCAATAGGTGACATCAGACATTATATTCAGGTTATCGTGTCAACAGCAACTTCCTAAACATTGGTGTAAGTTTATTCCTTTACTAAAAGAAGGCCAGGCGATTGGAAAGGATCATGTAACCAAATATACAGATAATTTTGTTATCTTTGGGCAGGTAAAATGTGTTATGCGTCAGTAAATCTTCCAATGTTAGTATTGTTTCATGTCTGAATGGCAGGTAATTATTAGATGTTAATTTGAAAGACTGGGAATCCCCAAAAATGTAACCACTTACACAAATACATGCAGATTCATGCTCACCGAATGTATGTCCAGACTGACTAGGTTCTTGAGTGAAATGAGGGCTTCTGGGATCTCCTGTAGTTTGTTACCAAATAGGTCCAGGTGCTTCAGTGATGATAGGTTGGCCAATGATTCAGGCAACTCAACTAGCTGAAATAAATGTTCCACATTACACAATCATTACAATCAATTATCAGAAAAGAACTAGTAAAATTTTATACTGAATCAACATAGAATGATTACATTGTGCATTATTTCATTACATATTCAAGGTAAAGCACATGACTTACTAAGTCAACTAATCAATCCTTATAATCTTTATACACAACAATTTCATTATAATTTATTTCAGGCTGACACTATGCTGCAGCTAACAATAGCCAACCACAGGCAAAATGTAAAATACATCTACATGCAAAAAAAGTACAAACAATCCAAAAATCGAGTAGCATAGTATGCTGGGGCAACACATTACTCCAAAATGAAATACAAAATGTACCGCATTATCATCAAGCTTGAGCTCTTCCAGCTTGGACAGGTTCCCGATGTTGTTAGGCAGCCACTGCAGCTGATTCTTGGAGATATAACATACTCTGAGAGACCGGAGATTGGCAAACGAGTCTGGCAGCACATGCAGCAAGTTCTGGCCTGAAATATAACAATGTTGACAGGTTTTTTAGTACAGTGTTACATCACATGGGGCTAATTTCCAAACAGGTCCACGCAATATGGGAAGAATGGATTGGAAACAATTCTGTGGACAGATTATTCTATCAGTATATAACACTTGATTATCTGTGGTGTGGTGACAAGTCATATAGATTTTTCACCCACTGAAGTTTATATTAATAAGAGTTTTATTTACACATGGTAATATGTAACTGGGCATTGTTTTACCAACTCATTTAAATTATATTATTGTACCTAAGATGACCTCATGCTGACATTACATATACATGCCATGTGACAATCTGTATTATCATATCTCAATATGTCTTAAATTATAATGTCATGGGCCTAATGCTTTGACTGAATATCACCTGGACAGAAAAATATTTCCCGCTCGATATTGTTTTCATTATTACCCTAACAGAAATATTTCCTGGATGAAATAGCAGCACCTTGTTAGACATTTCCAACCTCAGACTGACAATATATGTAACCCACATATTAGGGATATGATACTCATATTACCTTCCCCTAAGCCACTTCTATTTATTGTAATAAAATTCATTTATTGATACCATAGACCAAAAATATGTATCGAACGATATTTACAGAGTAAAATAAAATACCGGTAATGATTTGTCCCAAGTGGAAAAAAATGTTAAGAAAATATATTTAAAACCTCCATATAATTTAATGCATTTTTAGCCAGAACTAAATAATGATCTTTTTGCCAGAATGTTTCTTTACTGGGTTTATCGTCCCACTAACAGTATTTCAGTTATCTGGAGATGGTGTGCACTTGAAGTAAATATAGTGCTGGCTCCACTATGTATAGCATAGCATGAACATCTGGCATGACACCACACCCAGTCACATTATCCTGACACTGGGCCAACTAGTCCTGGAATACTCTTATATTTTTTAGCGTTAGCATTTTTCATATCATTCTGTGTGTCTGTTTCATACAAAAAAGTAGACAAATTGGCAGAGAAGGTTAAATATTATATGTAACAATTCCTGCTTGATACAAAAAAATTATAAACTAGTTATGAACATGTACAAGGATGGTAAGGACACATCAAGAAGAAAATTAATCATCTTACCAAGATCTATAAACTCCAAGCTTGACAAGTCACCAATGTTGACAGGGAGCTCTGTAACTCGATTCTCATCAATGTGAAGTTCTCGAAGATGTGACAACTGACAGAAACTATCTGGAAGGGTTCTAAGCCAATTGCCATTCTGGAAATTTCTTCGTTCTAATTCCCCAATCACAGACCCAAAATGAATGTACTCCAGAGCTGAGAGTTTCCCAAACGAGTCTGGTAGGTCAGACATATAGTTGCCACTCATGTCTAAACGTTTTAGTTTGCTAGCCACTGTTGAAAACTGTTCTGACAAAGGGCAATTTTGAAGTTCATTATCCTGCACTGACAGTTCAACAAGGCACTCAAGTTTGTCAAACCAAGGGGGTAGCTCTGACAGCTCACTTTTTTCTATGTACAACTTCTCGATGCAATGAGCAGAACTACATCTAGATGGAAGAAATTTGATCTTGTTTAATGAGAGATCAACCTTGCGCAGGTTTGCAAGATTACCAAATGTTTCTGGTAAGACAGTTAATTTGTTGCTACTAAGATTAAGCACCGACAGTTCCTTCAACATCCCAAAGCCTTCCAACAAAATCTCAATCTTGTTCCCAGCAAGTTCAAGCTCTTTCAGATGTTCAAGTAGTCCAAAGGTCTTAGGAAGTTTCTTCAGTAAATTTTCATCACAATGAAAGAGTTCTAGGGATTCCAGCTCCCCAAAGTTTGTGGGTAAAGCAGCAAGCAAATTTCCGGTCATTTTCAACTTAACAAGTTTTTTCAAGTTGCAGAAAGACTCTTCTAGACAACTGATGGAATTTTCATTTAGATAAACTTCTTCAATGTTCACAAGCATTCCAAAAGATTCAGGTAGACCTTTGAGATTGTTTCCAATACTTGAAAAAAACTTCAGATTAGGTAAATGTTGACCAATGTCCTCCGGTAACTCATCAATATTGTTATAGTCTATAAGAAGTCTGACAATATGTTTGTTTTCAAGTATGCCAGTGGGGAAGATAGTTAAATCATTGGAACAATAATCTTCCTCTGTAAGGAATTCTTCTTCAGCACATTTTGCAGCCATTTCAACACCTAAAAGTAAAATAAACATATTTTATCAAAAAGTATCTGTCATGCATAGTCTTTCTCCTTAGATCAACATAATACAACAATCAACTGTATGACTGTGCTCAATTTCTTGGACATATGATAAAGAGAAGGTTAAGGGTCAAGGACCATAAGAGAGAGAGGTGTTCACCATCGCCCTGTGCTGGTTACATAACACATTTCTCAGGATTCTATATTTCTTCACGCCATGGGTAGTGGTTTAAGTATATAAGATAGTTCATTTTATCATTTGCATTTTTATAGTCACATATACATCTAAATTAAACAGGCTGAACATGCCATTTAGATAATTTCACGATATTGTACTCTCAGTCTTTTGTTTTGCACTATCTATAATAGAAATAAATGGAACTATTTCTTGTCGCACTAAGTTTGTGCTTTTCTGCAAAAGGGAACATTGTATGAATTCACTTACACAAAAAGACAAAGTTATCGCACTTCGATATCGATGCAATAAAGTAAAGGCTTGATATGCTCACATAATGTAACTGAATAAGTGTGCTCATCAGAGTAGCCAACATACTTTAAAACCAGACATGAAACACAGCAAAATCTCAAAACATCAGTCACAAATTAACTATACTAAGAACTGTGCATAACAATTAAAACTCAGCATAAATAATACACCTAAACACCTTCAAGGTATACAACCAATTGAACACACAATACCATTGTATCTCTGGGGACAGGTGTGTAAATCTATCCAGCCAGCCTGGGCACAGCTTAACAGGCAAGCAAGTAGTAAACCTTGTAAGCAAACAAATGTACCTGACCGCAGTGAAGAGAACTCAAATTAAACCCACATCTTTCCCCGAGTCTGTTACCCTTACAGGGTACCAGACCTTAGTTACTTGCCATTGGATGTCCAGATGCAGAGATAAAATGTAGAAAAACTGTGCCCATGTTTTATGGTCATATTAACAGCATAAAGGAGAAGAAAAAGAACATGTCACTGTCTATCATCTTTGAGAAAATACATCACATAAAATTAAATGAACTGCCCTGTTGCTTTGAAGGTATTGCATATAGGCTTTTTTATATTTTCCACCCCTCCTCTCAACCAACACCCCCACCCCACCCTACCCCCACCCCCCAAAAAAATGACATCATGCTGTGAGCTCGCTTGATTTGTTTATTATACACAGTTATATCATTGTCTATCTATCTATCTATCTATCTACCTATCTATTTTCCAATAATGTCAACCCCTGATGGGGTGCTAGACATTTGCTGCAGAGATAGTTAGAAGAACTGAACAAGATAAAAAAAAATTAAACATAACAAACTGAAACAAAGATTACAAAGCAAAGATTAAGAAATAAAATAAAAGATGTTTGCATATAATTTATGGTGAGATATGTCGAATCTGACAGACTGAACTGCTGCAGGATATTACAAGCTGGGATAACTGGTGGTAAACTATTCCAGTGGACGACAGAATTTCTAATAGTCAGTGGAAGCACTTATTAATCTATATGCAGAAGAGTGGAAGTGGCGTGACTGGCTTGTCAAGCGGATCAGATAATTTTGGATTGGAAAAGCCATATGCTATATATATATATATATATATATATATATATATATATATATATATATATATAAATATATATATAAGGTTCCATGTCCCACTCACGGCTCCAGTGTGTCTAGCCCTTTTTGCAGTATTTCAGATTGGGAAGATGAGGATATGGTTAAGTAGATGGCAGTATCATCTGCAAACAGTCTTTCTTTGGACTTAACCCTCTGAGGAAGGGGTTATAAAAAATATCAACACTAGTTGGTTATAGGCTTGTAGGGTTGCAATTAGTCAGATAGCAAGTAAGTTTCATATGGCACAAATGTCGTCCCTAAGTCAAGGTCGGTTGATTAATAATAAGGAATTTCTGATAGATGAATAATGCGGGGATATTGGGGGACAGACGCTCGTATGCAAAACCCAATCCTTTCATTAAAGCAAAGTGGCCACGAAATCCCTCTCATAGATTTAAAAGGGTCGTCAGTAGAGTTAAACGTACACTTTAACCATAAAAGTCCTTAAATTTCAGTTAAACTGTGTACATGAAGACGGTAAAGCATTACCAGCCATATCACTATTCGTAGCCGCGAAAACTCATTAACTTATTACTCTCTGCAGAACGCTGTGGCTTTTTGCATATTAATAATTTAATTTTCCTAAACAACTTTCTTTAAAAAAACACAGTATAGTTTCTTATAAAAATTATTACTTTGAAGAATATGGCACGATAATTTGACCAGATAATTTGTCTTATTCTGGTCCAATTTCGCGGAATATTTTTACCATAAAAGGGCAAGATTCAGTTTAACGACAATGAGCGTAAACATTTAATCTTTTCAAATAGATATAGCCACAAAGTCAAGTTACTGCATTATCTAGTTTGCAAATATAACCCTTATCTAAATAAGACAGCATCTATTACCATTTCATATGGTCTTTTTTATTTTACGACTTTTAAATTTGCGACAATGTTGACAAATTTGGGAAAATGAGAATGCAAGCCCAAACGAAGGATTATGGTAAATTAGATTTGATTACAACACTGACCTAAATGAATGCATCTTAATTTATTTGCCTCTTCACCATAATATGTTTACTGTTACAAATATTTTATTTCTGTACAGTGCATTTTCATAATGATTCCTTAAAATTGTATGCAAACAAATTAAATTTAGGAAACTTTAACGTTGTTGTCATGTCATAAAACACATTGCTGTTATTATATTAGTTTATAACTGGACAAACAAGCAGAGTGCCAAGCTGTTGCAACTCCCAGACCAATCACCAGAGTACATCTGGTCCCTCTGTGTAATGTATTGTGTTAACTTCATACATTTGTCTTTGGTGCTCTTCCACCACAAATTGAAGAGCATTGATTTGATGAAAATAATTTTGATTCTGCTATGCATTTAATGAGCAAACAAAAAGTTCCTGCAAGGCCTGTCCATTCTAAATCTGCAAAGGTTTGTAAAGAGGCAAAAATGTTTGCTGTAGACTATAGTCTACCAGTTAGTTTAGTTTAATTGAATTTGTACCAGCTAGTTAAGTTAAGTTGAAGTATATTGTCTCTTCTATGACAGGTTGGTGTTTCATCTGCAAAAATCATTCAATACATTGTAGGTCTGCACATATGCACCAGCAAGAATTCACTCCCCTGAAATCTTGAGTAAAAACTGATAAGTGCCTTAGATATGTAAATAGTGAAATAATGTTAGATGTGAGTATAGCTTTATAAAAAGTAGAAGTTTGGTTTTGTTTGTTCGTGCATAGCAGACATGTGATGTTTCCCGATTTCGCCGGGAGACTCCCGATATCAGGGGTCTGTCTCACGCCTCACGCTGAGCAAATCAATTCTCCCGCTTTGATGTTCCCGACAGACCTAATCTCATTCCTCCTAAAGACTGCCCCAGACAGTAGCTACCAGCTGATCATTTGATTACGCAATATATCCTACTGCAAGCGACCAGCATCTACGTGTGTATGTGTGCAGCTAATCGAAACAGATCACTGCCAATCATTGGGCCTACCAAGTGTTCATTGGTCGCGACGATAATTTCGTGCCCCGCCTCCTGGTGTTAAAAGGCAACCGCCACAAACTGTAATCCGTTGATTGACAATATAACCACACCCATTTAATGAACGGCGGAGATCATGCCCAATCAGTGTCACAAGTTCTATTTTCTTACAAAACTAATGGGAGCAATTAACGCACGTGCGGACAAAGGCATAAGGACTGAGCTTCGAAATTTTAAATTTAAATGTTCAATAACCCGTTAATAGGGCGATATGATAATTAATTTGTATTTACCCACACGCAGGCTCCAGATAATTAGACTGAACGTCTTCAGTTTTTTCCTTATCGAGCCAAGGTAATAATTTCCAGCATTATTATTGCGATTGACAAACCTCCTGACTGCAAAAACGTACCCTGATTTCCGTTTACTTCGGTACTCTAAATACACGACGTAAATTATGTAAATATGTAGAAAAATGGCATTAATGCAATTGAATGCAGGCAACTTACATAACAGAATAATTCGAAAACGTTTAACAACTGACCTGCCTACTTGCCTTACAAACAAACAAAAACAAACTAGTGCTAATTATATGTGTGACGTCATCGCGTCATAGCGCCATTTTGTCAGCAGACTACCGCATATGTTGAAACTGATGCGTTCGTGTGAACTTACTCCACTATTGATTTTCTTTTTCTCAAACCGAGACGATTGTGTTTAGTTTTACTATGTTACGGTTAGTGTCTAAATGGGCGACTCATCCTGGAATTAAGAGCCAAACGGAGCGAACGAAGCGAGCGATCGTGGTTTCTTTTCCATGAATAAGAACATATGACAAAGTCCAATGAGCATTGTAATATATACTAAAATTTGAAAACGAACAGGACAAGGGTATTCACGTGCAAGCCAAATGTAAAAGTGTATAAGTGATGAGTCATTTAACAAAATAAGCAGACTCACATCCAAGTGGACCGACTGGAAGAATCACCAATTTAGATTCTAAACCTATACATATGTACTAAGAACTTGTTGCGTGTAATGGTTGGAAATAAACATTTTGTTAAATAAAAATAAAAGTAATAATGTGCATATGAAATTAACATAAAAACAAGTTTGATTGAAAGAGATGAATGTGTGAAACAATAACACTGCTGAATACACAGAGCTTGCAACATGTATATTTGTGCATTGTGCTACTAAAACAATCAATGCTTTTAATTTGATACTTTGTAAGGCCTTTTGCTAACTGCATATTATTTAGGACATTATCGGCACTCACAAAACAACACATTGTATAAGATATGTAGGCAGGCTTCTAGCCCTGAAATATGTCGGGGGTGGGAATTAGGAGGCAAATCTGCAAGGGTCACAGTAACATTGGGACAGATCAAATCTAAGAAATGGTGAACATTTCCCAACATTATGTAAAGCTTACTTTGACTTGGCTTTTTAAGAGGAGAAAACGTTTCTTTATTTTACAAAAGTGTTGTTTCTATTTGAAAGAAAATTTGTCTTCTTCCTGCAAATATACATTTATCATAAAAGTAAATGGTTTTCGTGACAGTTGATACCATTTCATTTTGAACGGTAAATAAAATGCCAACCTTATACACTTTTAAAACATATATTCCATTTCAGCTACTGGTAGTTCAAATCAGTTTACATCATACATTGTCAAAAGATGAATTCTTTAACTAATGTAAAATAATTTTAACTTTTTTTGCATTAGTATGTGGTTTATATATGTAAAAAAATCTGCACAGATATCTATTTACTACTTTGTCATAGAAAAACACTTGTTTGCTATTTATTCTTGATTAGTATAACGTCTTCATGTATTCTAAATTCATTTAACTTTGTTTAGAAAGTAATGGTATCCATGTGTTTACCACTAATATTTTATAATTATCAAAACTATTTTGTCACTAACATACAAATTAAATAAACTATTTTTATGCTTGCATACTCATTACTTCTTTGGAAACCTTTTTTTAATTTATTAGTACGTGCTGTTTACACTTGACTTGTTTACACTATGTTTGACTGTTGTTTTTGAAGGTCACATGCTTAAAACCAAAGCATACATTTTATGTCTAGATAGTGAACTAAAATATGCTAGATATATTCCAAAATTCATTTTAAAATATTGTAAAGAACATTTTTATCACTGAAATTACTATTATTATTAATAAAAAAGACAAAAAATACAGTTTTACAAATAGAAATAAGCCACACAGTCAATGTAACGCGCATTAACGGAAATCTCCCTCCCTGGAACCCCAATCTCCCTCTCTGGGAGACTAAGTCTCCCTCTTCGGGACCAAGGGAATATCACATGTCTGGCATAGTAACAAGGCAACCTTAAGCGACAAAAGAAATGTGTACATGTCTTTAAGTGTCTTGAAATTGTTATATAAACCTCTGCTTACAACTGTCCTTCCTCCTCATGACCCGCAGCTAATTGCATCATGTCTACTACAAATCAGTAACCAAAGCTACCTTAATAAAACATGTGACTACGTACAATTTTTATTTTGAGTAAAATGAGAAATACGAAATGCAAATAGAAATTAACGTACATGTGATGTACATTTATGTGTGTAAGAAAGTAAACATTTTGTCTTTGAATCAGTGTATTGTAAAAATGTAAAGAAAATACACACAAGTGATGTTTTCTTCTTTCTCATCAACTCACTGCATGCATTTTTCTTTTGAACAGAAATGCATATTTAAGGTTTTACTGATACTTTTGTCATGGTGAATTTATAAAATGTTTTCTGTTGCTGTTTATTCTCACTTTTGGAATAGTTTTATTTCTGACAAAATAAACAAGAAAGGTTATGCCAGTGTATATAAAGACATTACACTGATAGCTGTAATGCTGACGTCTACTAGATATATACAATATGACCCGCAATCACAGTTAATTGGTGTAAAAACCTGTACAAAATTATCACACATATACTCAGATTTAATAATTAAAACTCAACCTAACATCTTTAATCAACATCTGTTAATGAATTTAGATTTTCTGGTAGCAAGTGCCTCTAAACCTTTGGCAGCAAGGAGACAGGTCAACATGTTTTGCTGAGATAGAGCCTTCAAATGCTTGCTTACTTGCATATTATGGACTGGCATAATTTCTACGAAGGAAAAGGTAAAGTGAATCAAACATAAGCACAAAACAGATTCACATGAGGCCAAAAAATCTGTCAGACATTCTGTTAGTAAGCTAGAAAAATTTGCTGGACTGTAAGAATATCTGTCAGACCAAAAACATTCTAGTTGAAATTATTGATTGACTGCATGTACACAAGGATACAACACAAAGTTAACTTGAACATAACCTGTCTGAATTTAATGCTGCTAAAGTAAATTAGTGTCATTGGAAGCTGCTTGTAAAACACAAGGTTTACATCACTGCTTTGATCAGCAACATAACGCATTGTCTCAGGGGTTTTAAAGGTAAGATCAAGTTTACCTGGAAAGTAGAGATCGGCACAGAAATAGCAAGTAGATTATAGCCAGTGTTTCTGTCAGATTGCTGCTTTGATCAGCAACATAACGCATTGTCTCAGGGGTTTTAAAGGTAAGATCAAGTTTACCTGGAAAGTAGAGATCGGCACAGAAATAGCAAGTAGATTATAGCCAGTGTTTCTGTCAGATTTAAGTAGAATGTTTCTTGGTTTTTACTTAAGAATAAATACCTGCTTGGATTGTGATGGCATAGTAAAATGGTGCAACAGTTTAGTAAAATGTATAACGTCTGCTAGGGTAAATATCATAGTAGAAACATGCATAATAAGCAAATGTTAGTGCAATTCTCCAGGTAATGGTTTTATAAAAAAAGAAGTGTTGTGAACTTGTGTGTAGAACAACATGGCACCTTCACGACTAGTGTTTGGTATGTTTGGATTGTGACTATCAGTTCATGGGACACTTCAAGTGTATAAAGGTCTATATTATGTTCATACTTAATTGAAATCATTATACTGCATTGTGATGTACGCATGTAATCTGATTTAATTTATTTCAGAAGTTTAGACTATAAACCCATGCGAGAAGAACCTGCGACTAGCTATTTTAACAAGATGGATGGTGGCACAAATGAAGTTGACCACTGGAGAGAGGTGGCAGCACAGAAAGAAAGGGAATGGAAGGAGGTTACTGAGCAAAGGTAGGTTGAAGATTGGCTTGTTTTAATTGTCAAATCAGAAAGTAATAATCTAATTTCTATAACTTTTAAAGAAGGATGGAAATAAATTTACTTCAGTTTCCATGAAAACTCCAAATGTTGCAAAATAAATCTTCAGTTTACAAGTATTATTTGCTGCCAGGTCACTATCAGTTCATTTTTTTACCTTAGTGCCTAGCTTATAATTGTGTACTTAACAATATATAATATTCCCAAATTAGTTCACTTACACTTAAGTATGGGTGATTAAAGCACTAATTTGTTGTTAAACATTCATTCTGTATAACGTAATATCCATCGCCTCACTGACAACTGTCTAATCTGTCTTTGGGCTGGCAATTGCAAACACATGGGGATATCCTGTTACCTGATTGGCTAAAGATCATTATCTGAGAAGGGTCAATTAAAAAGCAAAAATGGTTTTTTAACAAATGAAGCTATCAGAACTATACTTTAAAGTAAATAGACAGCAGTTCTTGTGCCTATGAATTGATCTCATCATTCTATAACATATATGTCAACAACAGCACAAAAATAGTTATGAAAAATGATTGATAAAATAGTTGATAAATTACAACATAACTAAAGTAATAAGAAATACAATGCTCTGGTTTGTTTCAGGATTAACACTCTGGAATCTTTATGTGCAGAGAAGGAGAGACAGTTAGTTGAAGAAAAAGCCAAGTTTCAGAAACTTAAAGATGACTTCAAATATAACCTTAGGCTGTTGGAGGAGAGGGATAATGAACTGGACAGATATGATGCTTCATTTGGTGGTTTGTGGAATTTTATCAATCAAATTAAAGCTCGTAATCATTGTCCTATAGTGACTTTTGTCAGTGTATAAATCTTTGTAAAAAATAAAGTAACGATTGTTGGTATTGCATATGAAGCATCAAGGTTCTTGTTACATTTAGTTCAGTCCTCATTAACTGAAGTCCATCTTAAAGTATTTTTGGTTTTTAAAAATTCTTTCTGAAAAAGGTTCTGCACTTTCTTAGGGTTAACAAACCTAACTTTACAAGTTTTCTTATGATAAAATTATGTTCAGAACCTCTTCTTAAGAAATAGATATGAAAGCTTAGCCAAATGCTGTGATTGTTTGTATATATGAGTCTTTTCACCAGTTCTTGAAGACAGAAATATAAACCTATTGCAGTTATCCCAATCACTATCTTACTCAACTGTAAGTGTTATATCTTTCAAATTATGTTTGCTTATATTTGCCCAGAACTGAAGGCCCAACTTAATGCCAAAAATGGGGAGGTGAGTGAGTGTAAGATACAGCTGGATGAGATGCAGTCCAGGGTCGCCATGGAAACTAAGTCTAGGGAGGAGCTACAGCTCCACTATCAGGCTCGTCTGAGAGAAAAACAGGCCGAGGTTGATGCCTCCAGGAGGTCAGTCTGGTATTTGATAACTTGTATTATTTAAGAAACTGCTTAATCTGTATTACGGCCTGTTTTGGTTTGGAATTTGATGATTTTTGCATATGTTAAACATTCTCAATGCATTCAAATCCACCTTTCAGACTGTACTTTTTTAATTATTGTTTAGTTGTTCTTTAACTGTTGCATCTGTGATGTATAGCAATTTCTCTTCTTCTTATAGTTTAGTTTTCTTATTATAAATACTATCATGATCCATGAAGTACTATATTACTATATAAACTCAGAGGGATTGTACCATGCATTATTTCCCAATCTGTGCACAGTAAAATTGGGGACAAAGTCCCATATTTTTGAGTCAGATTATTATCCTAGCTCCAGTTTTTAGTGAAATTTATCTCGTGTTGATACATTGAATGTCAACATTTGTAAGTAGTTCCTTCCAAAAATGTAATTAATTTATTTAGGTATTTCATAATAAAAAAATATAATGGTGTCATCAGTCGTTTAATTATATTATTAATGCAAGTTTAGTCAATTGTATAAAGTGTTATAAAATCAAACTGACACATGTATTTGTATCTCTTTTATTATTTTACATTCAAGTAAATGTTTTAGAACAGAAATAGATTTGGAGTTTGCTTGATATATCCCATTTTAATGTGCAATGTTTTGTTCAGATGCTTTGTAATAAATCACTCACGTCCTTGGCCTTTGTAACTGGCTACCTAAATGCAACACAGTGCATAACTCTGTATAATATCACACAAAACCAAAATCCTTCACCTGAGTAACATTATTTTTGTCCATAAATTGTTTGTAATGTTAAAGAGATAAAGATGAGTTTTTACTGAACTTCTTATTCAACCATATATTCCCTGGAGCTTTTAAGATTCTATGGCTCTTTTAATATTATAAAACCCAGCCTTAATATTAATACTACCCAGTATTAATGTTATACTACCCAGCATTAATATTAAACTATCCCAACATTAATGTTAAACTATCCAGCATAAATATTAAACTATCTAGCACTAAATGGCTATAAGTCAAGTAAGACAGCTTCCAGCTTATAGATCTATTCTTTTTGTAGTAGAGTATTTGTGTAGGCCAGATGAATTATTTACTTAGATGTGGTCATATTTCAGTACAAAGGAAAAGGAGATCCAAGAGGAGCGGAAGGAGTTTGAATCATTTAAGCGTAAACTACAGCGTCAGCTGACCGAGGTGGAAGAAGAGATGGATGCTCAGAAGAGAGAATTATCTGCAGGGTTTGAAGATGTGATGAGGCGGAGGGAGCATGAGTTCAGGTTACAGGTTGATGAAATGAGCACCAAAGTACTGGAGTATGAACTAAAGGTAGGCAGTTAAGTTGACAAGAAAGTACATTAGTTTTTGTAGTAAAGATTTGCAGTTGTTTGATCTTTTTACGTAGATACTATTTTTCATGTTTGTGTCCAATTACAAATTCCCAGGTAGATGTACATAAAGTAATAACATATTAGACTTTTGATTTTCATGATATAAATGTTTTCAAATTTAATAAGAAATGTACACACACAAACATTGTATTCAGTGTTGGTTCATAAAGTACTTAACAGTCCTTTTAAAATAAGTATGACATTGTTTTTGTGTATAAACCTAAAACCTGGCCCAGTAACCTACTCAAGCTTCAGAATTATATCTGTCAACTGCAAAAACTATACATTACATTTTGGAATATGACAAACTTAAAATTACTGCTTCCTCATTGTCAATTCTTCTGTTTTATATGTTTCTATTTCTATTTACTATGTTGGTAAATGTCTGTATACTATGTAATAGATCAAGTTCTTGTGTTACCTACCTCTTTTCTAGGCCAAGTTGCTGTCAAAGGAACTGGACCTGGTTCGACAGGCCCAGGAGAAGAACAGTGAGGAACTGCAGCATGTTGAGTCCAACCATCACTCGCTGGAGAAACGACTCAAGGAGAAGGACTGGGAGCTACAGGACCTGCGTGCCATGAAGGATGCAAGGTATTGGGCTTGGGTGTAGTTTTTAAATTCCCATTATGTGATAGAAAGGATGTTAAATATTTCCTTGATATTTCCATTCATATTTTTTAAGGTGAGTAAAATATTTTAACACATGATATTGTCATAGGTTGTCTGTGTACAATACTTGATCTACACTATGTCTGTTTTTTCAATTAAGCAACTCCTTAAGTCTTATCATTCTTGTTTCCTTAGATATGAATCTCATGTAGATGTTATGTAAAATATTGACTGAAGTTTCAATAATAGAATTGCATGAAATAATTTTTAAAAATTTACTTACAATATCTACATCTATTAATAGCATCACCGATCTTCAAGGGCAGCTACAGCAAAAAGCTACTGATATGAAGAGGCAGCAGGAAGAATTTGAGCGAAAGTGAGTTTTTTTGCTTTACTGGTGTTGTTCAAAATCTGTATTTGTATTATTTTACATTTAATATCATTTGTCTTAAAACTGAATCATTTCTTGACAAAAACACCTTCACTGCAATAACATTTGGATTATGATTATCATTGTAACCACTCACGATAATTTTTCTCTTTAGAAATGGGATCCATGTGATCCATATAATTTTCATCAATAAACTGTTTTCCCAAGATTTAAGACATAATTATCAACTGGTAAGTTTTCAAGAGTAACAAGTATTTATTTTACTTATTAGACATAGAATAAAATAAATGAAAGCCTTATATTTATTAAACATTATAAGAGAAACAAAACAGTTGAGGAACAAAGTAAAGTAAAATTTATTAAAGAATAAGGACAGATTAATTTTAATCTTTATTGTTAAGTATTAAAATAATGTAAAAATAAAGTATACAATATAAAATGTTATATGTCAGGATGACAGAGATGGACAAATACAGCAGAGAGAAGGAGGGTGCTCTGACAGCAGCCAAGCAGGCATTTGGTGAGAGGGAGTCTGAGCTACAGAATGAGATCCGAGACCTACAGTCTCGACATGAGGACAGTCTGGTGGAGATACGGAGGCTGCAATGGACAATACAGGATATAGAAAAGGAGAAGGATACATACATACAGAAGTGAGTCCAGGGGTAGTGATGGTAGCTGTAGTAGATATCATGGTTTTGATGTAGAATAAGGATACAGAAGTGAGTCCAGGGGTAGTGATGGTAGCTGTAGTAGATATCATAGTTTTGATGTAGAATAAGGATACAGAAGTGAGTCCAGGGGTAGTGATGGTAACTGTAGTAGATATCATGGTTTGATGTAGAATAAGGATACAGAAGTGAGTCCAGGGGTAGTGATGGTAGCTGTAGTAGATATCATAGTTTTGATGTAGAATAAGGATACAGAAGTGAGTCCAGGGGTAGTGGTGGTAGCTGTAGTAGATATCATGGTTTTGATGTAGAATAAGGATACAGAAGTGAGTCCAGGGGTAGTGATGGTAACTGTAGTAGATATCATAGTTTGATGTAGAATAAGGACAGTCAGGTGGAGGTATGAAGAAGGCACATCCATACAGAGTTTGATGGTATTGCGGCTATAAAAAATTAAGTATCCTTGTGTTGCTGCTAGTTGAATGGTGACACTAGTGGAACAAGGGTTCAATCCATGAACAGATTTTAGGTGACAAGGAAATATTGTACTGTTTCCCATACATTTATGATGTCATATGAAAACATTCTTATTCAACTGGGCTCCTATGGCTGAAAAATTAGGTGCAGACTTGTAATATTAAGTCCCTCAAAACATGGACTTATCGTCTGGGAGACGGTAAGAACTTTCATGTGGGTTTCCCATTCGGCCTGCTGTCCGTCAGTTGCTTTACATCTGTCTAAGGTTTTTCTTCACCAATAATTTGCTGAACGTTGCCAATATGACTATAATTGTGTCAATATGATGTAACAAAAAAAAAAATGATCTGTTGCAAATATACAACTGTATAGTTTCCACTTGCCTTAAATTCAATTAAATTTATGTACCAGAAGAAGCAATGGTAATACATTAGAAAGATTAAAGTTCCGATGCAGAAGGCCCTTGGTTCAAACGCATGCAGAGGCAATACAAGTTTTAAAAAAATAGTACTGGCATGCTTATACCAGCATAGTGAACAACTGGTTAATCATGAGATCATGCTAGACACATGTCAATAGCATCCCTTAACTAGCATAGTGAACAACTGATTAATCATGAGATCACACTAGACACATGTCAACAGCATCTCTTTACTAGCATAGTTAACAACTGGTTAATCATGAGATCATGCTAGACACATGTCAACAGCATCTCTTTACTAGCATAGTTAACAACTGGTTAATCATGAGATCATGCTAGACACATGTCAACAGCATCTGATTACAGTGAAGGCATCTCTTTATAATCTGATTTAAGCGAACACCATCTCAAGGGTACTGGGGCTGGAAAACTTTTGTTTGAATGTTAAATCTTTAAAAAAAATGACAATTAAATCGATGTGCTTTACTTCTATCTGTATTCCAATTTGTTACAATAACAATTTACAATTAACAGGTTGGAGGGTCAGTCAGCATCACTTAAAGAGAAGTGGGACCAGCAGATAGTGCAGGTGTCCCGTAGCCAGGTGTGCAAGGACCTGGAGCTGCAGAACCTCCGAGAGACAGAGGAGAAACTCAAACTGGAAATCACACAGAAGAAGGAGGACATTGAAAGGTACACTTTGTTCTCCAAAATGCTGATTTCTTCTGTTGGAGCTGTTAACATCCTTTAAAAGTTTTGCTTTTTTTACCACATTGCAAAGAATTATGTGGTACCTATTTGTATCTTCAGTAGAATTGTGTATTTAACCCAATGACTGATGTAACGTGACAACCTCACTTTCAATAATACCGTTACACTTTGAACAAACATCATTTTCATGACCCTGCAACTGGTTATTTTGTTAAAATTTACTAGCAATCAACTTACTAGCTTACTTGTCAACAGAGCGAAAAAAGTTGTCTCTTGTGCAGGAAAGAGTTGGGCAGTAGTTTTAAGTAAAAGGTAGCTAGTAAGTGTGTTCATGTTTATCTAGAGCTGTACTATTAGGGTGGACTAGCCAGCATTAAAACCTGTTCCAGATACAAGAAGGAATTGGGCAGCGCTATGGAGCGAGAGTCTAGCCTGGAGAGAAGCAAGGCCCAGATGGAACTTGACTGGCAGCGACGCTACGAGGACCTAGAAAGGCAACAGTACATGAAGTCAGAGGACCTCATCAAGAAACTTACACGCCAGAGGGATGAGGTAACAGCTTAACTTCAGATCCATTCAGTAGACATTGTGTTATATATGTAATATAAGTAAGTAGATTTATTACTTATTTCTTCAAAACACTGTTAGCTGTACCTGTTAACATTAATTATGATGTGATTTTTACTAATTTAATTTGTTCCAGGTTTAAAGTGATATATTTCTCAGAAGAAAATAAATGTAATTGCTTCCATGTAAAAGGAATAATTCATGGCCTGGTTAGCCAAAACAGGATGATAATAATGATGATTTAAAAAATTAAAAGCATTATTTGAAACTGTTACCCTTAGAAATAAAATTTTGCACTGTTTATTGCAAAAAGAAATAATTTTTTAATGATTGTGCCTTCTCAAATTCTTTTTGTTGTATCTGAATTTTCTGCAAAAAATCATTTTATATTTTTTAGTTATCATTTTTCCTTCTCTACAGGCCATAGCAACCTCCAAGGAAAGGGAGCGAGAGCTGCACCAGAAAGACACCTTGATCCGAGCCCTACAGACTGACAGGGAGCAGGCATTGGGTACACTAAGGAAACATGGCATCAAGTTTGATAAAAATGTCAATGTATGTACCCTTGTGATGAGGAATTTAACTGTTTTCAACAAGATGCTAGTGTTTTTTAATGTATATTTGCTGCCTAATTTTTATAGAAAATGAAAGGTTACTTTTAAAATTTAAAATTATCAGAAGGAAGTAATTTTGTAAAAATGACTAATGCTGTAAAAAGTAACAAGGCTGGTTTTCCTTTGAGCAAACAGCATTAAACATTATGTCTTCACTACATGCAATTTTCTGCCAAGTACTCTACATATTACAAAGAAAAATTGATTTGTCAATTTGTAGTACATATTCTTATAACTGTCTACATATTACAAAGAAAAATTGATTTGTCAATTTGCAGTACAATTTCTTATAACTGTTTTCTCATACAAAGAAAAGTTGATTTGTCAATTTGTTGTACATATTTACATTTAAGCTTTACATGGAATCTTTCAACTTGTTTTTGTCTTTACCACCACCACAACCACCACAACAACAACATATGTCTATATTTTGATTCAAACAAAAAGACAGAACATAATATCAACACTCAAAGTGTTCAGCTTGTTTGAACAATTCTGGCAAGAACACAGCACTCTGATCCACACTCACTCCGTGAAGTAAGGTACAAGAGACCTACACTCTTACAGTAAACGTTGGTTAAGTGGTTAACTGTTCTTTGTTTCTTGACTCCTAATCTTCTTCTAAATGTCAGCTACTGGTTTTTTGAAAATGAAGTTTTATTATTTGAGAAAGGTATATCTGTCACAAACAGGTTTTATGACTTAGTTTCACTGGTTGTCTCAAAATTTGACTATGTAATTGGGCCATGTTTTAGAACTTGCCTTTCGGAAGTACTAAATGCATGCAAGTCTGTTATCAGTATATTGTCTTGTTGAAATTCAATTCTGATAACACTGAAAGATGTCAAAAGGTCCTATATTAGTTCTTAGTTAATGAAGACATTGATGTCTCAGAGGAGGTACCTTGTTATCAGAAAGGTTCATCCATCTTTTAGAAGGACACAGTCTTTTATACATTGAAAAAATACAAAACCACTCAATATTTCTTGCTACCCCTGGCAGGTTGAAATGTCCCGTGGTGCCAGTGGTAGCTCAGAGGATGTGTCAGTTCTGCAGGCCCAGAATGAGAGCCTGAAGGCAGTGATTGCAGAGATGAGGAAACAGATGGAGCAGTTAGGACATAATGTACCTGACATCAATCTGCAGCCACAGCGTGGTGACAAGATTACTGAAGGTAGGCTATCACAGTAAAGGTAGCACTTGGACATAATGTACCTGACATCAATCTGCAGCCACAGCGTGGTGACAAGATTACTGAAGGTAGGCTATCACAGTAAAGGTAGCACTTGGACATAGGGTACCTGACATCAATCTGCAGCCACAGCGTGGTGACAAGATTACTGAAGGTAGGCTATTACAGTAAAGGTAGCACTTGGACATAATGTACCTGACATCAATCTGCAGTTACAGCGTGGTGACAAGATTACTGAAGGTAGGCTATCACAGTAAAGGTAGCACTTGGACATAACGTATCTGACATCAATCTGCAGCCACAGCATGGTGACAAGATTACTGAAGGTAGGCAATCACAGTAAAGGTAGCACTTGGACATAATGTACCTGACATCAATCTGCAGTTACAGCGTGGTGACAAGATTACTGAAGGTAGGCTATTACAGTAAAGGTAGCACTTGGACATAACGTATCTGACATCAATCTGCAGCCACAGCATGGTGACAAGATTACTGAAGGTAGGCTATTACAGTAAAGGTAGCACTTGGACATAACGTATCTGACATCAATCTGCAGCCACAGCATGGTGACAAGATTACTGAAGGTAGGCTATCACAGTAAAGGTAGCACTTGGACATAACGTATCTGACATCAATCTGCAGCCACAGCATGGTGACAAGATTACTGAAGGTAGGCTATCACAGTCAAGGTAGCACTTGGACATAATGTACCTGACATCAATCTGCAGCCACAGCATAGTGACAACATTACTGAAGGTAGGCTATCACAGTAAAGGTAGCACTTGGACATAATGTATCTGACATCAATTTGCAGCCACAGCGTGGTGACAAGATTACTGAAGGTAGGCTATCACAGTAAAGGTAGGACTTGGACATAATGTACCTGACATCAATCTGCAGTTACAGCGTGGTGACAAGATTACTGAAGGTAGGCTATTACAGTAAAGGTAGCACTTGGACATAACGTATCTGACATCAATCTGCAGCCACAGCATGGTGACAAGATTACTGAAGGTAGGCTATTACAGTAAAGGTAGCACTTGGACATAACGTATCTGACATCAATCTGCAGCCACAGCATGGTGACAAGATTACTGAAGGTAGGCTATCACAGTCAAGGTAGCACTTGGACATAATGTACCTGACATCAATCTGCAGCCACAGCATAGTGACAACATTACTGAAGGTAGGCTATCACAGTAAAGGTAGCACTTGGACATAATGTATCTGACATCAATTTGCAGCCACAGCGTGGTGACAAGATTACTGAAGGTAGGCTATCACAGTAAAGGTAGCACTTGGACATAATGTATCTGACATCAATTTGCAGCCACAGCGTGGTGACAAGATTACTGAAGGTAGGCTATCACAGTCAAGGTAGCACTTGGACATAATGTACCTGACATCAATCTACAGCCACAACGTGTTGACAAGATTACTGAAGGTAGGCTATCACAGTAAAGGTAGCACTTGGACATAATGTACCTGACATCAATCTGCAGCCACAGCGTGGTGACAAGATTACTGAAGGTAGGCTATCACAGTAAAGGTAGCACTTGGACATAATGTACCTGACATCAATCTGCAGCCACAGTGTGGTGACAACATTACTGAAGGTAGGCTATCAAAGTAAAGGTAGCACTTGGACATAATGTATCTGACATCAATTTGCAGCCACAGCGTGGTGACAAGATTACTGAAGGTAGGCTATCACAGTAAAGGTAGCACTTGGACATAATGTATCTGACATCAATTTGCAGCCACAGCGTGGTGACAAGATTACTGAAGGTAGGCTATCACAGTCAAGGTAGCACTTGGACATAATGTACCTGACATCAATCTACAGCCACAACGTGTTGACAAGATTACTGAAGGTAGGCTATCACAGTAAAGGTAGCACTTGGACATAATGTACCTGACATCAATCTGCAGCCACAGCGTGGTGACAAGATTACTGAAGGTAGGCTATCACAGTAAAGGTAGCACTTGGACATAATGTACCTGACATCAATCTGCAGCCACAGCATGGTGACAAGATTACTGAAGGTAGGCTATCACAGTTAAGGTAGCACTTGGACATAAGGTACCTGACATCAATCTGCAGCCACAGCGTGGTGACAACATTACTGAAGGTAGGCTATCACAGTAAAGGTAGCACTTGGACATAATGTACCTGACATCAATCTGCAGCCACAGCGTGGTGACAAGATTACTGAAGGTAGGCTATCACAGTAAAGGTAGCACTTGGACATAATGTACCTGACATCAATCTGCAGCCACAGCGTGGTGACAAGATTACTGAAGGTAGGCTATCACAGTAAAGGTAGCACTTGGACATAATGTACCTGACATCAATCTGCAGCCACAGCGTGGTGACAAGATTACTGAAGGTAGGCTATCACAGTCAAGGTAGCACTTGGATATAAGGTACCTGACATCAATCTGCAGCCACAGTGTGGTGACAACATTACTGAAGGTAGGCTATCACAGTTAAGGTAGCACTTGGACATAAGGTACCTGACATCAATCTGCAGCCACAGCGTGGTGACAACATAACTGAAGGTAGGCTATCACAGTAAAGGTAGCACTTGGACATAATGTACCTGACATCAATCTGCAGCCACAGTGTGGTGACAACATTACTGAAGGTAGGCTATCACAGTTAAGGTAGCACTTGGACATAAGGTACCTGACATCAATCTGCAGCCACAGCGTGGTGACAACATTACTGAAGGTAGGCTATCACAGTCAAGGTAGCACTTGGATATAAGGTACCTGACATCAATCTGCAGCCACAGCGTGGTGACAAGATTACTGAAGGTAGGCTATCACAGTAAAGGTAGCACTTGGACATAATGTACCTGACATCAATCTGCAGCCACAGCGTGGTGACAAGATTACTGAAGGTAGGCTATCACAGTAAAGGTAGCACTTGGACATAGGGTACCTGACATCAATCTGCAGCCACAGCATGGTGACAAGATTACTGAAGGTAGGCTATCACAGTTAAGGTAGCACTTGGACATAGGGTACCTGACATCAATCTGCAGCCACAGTGTGGTGACAACATTACTGAAGGTAGGCTATCACAGTTAAGGTAGCACTTGGACATAAGGTACCTGACATCAATCTGCAGCCACAGCGTGGTGACAACATTACTGAAGGTAGGCTATCACAGTAAAGGTAGCACTTGGACATAAGGTACCTGACATCAATCTGCAGCCACAGCGTGGTGACAAGATTACTGAAGGTAGACTATCACAGTAAAGGTAGCACTTGGACATAAGGTACCTGACATCAATCTGCAGCCACAGCGTGGTGACAAGATTACTGAAGGTAGGCTATCACAGTAAAGGTAGCACTTGGACATAAGGTACCTGACATCAATCTGCAGCCACAGCGTGGTGACAAGATTACTGAAGGTAGGCTATCACAGTAAAGGTAGCACTTGGACATAATGTATCTGACATCAATCTGCAGCCACAGCGTGGTGACAAGATTACTGAAGGTAGGCTATCACAGTCAAGGTAGCACTTGGACATAATGTACCTGACATCAATCTACAGCCACAACGTGGTGACAAGATTACTGAAGGTAGGCTATCACAGTAAAGGTAGCACTTGGATATAATGTACCTGACATCAATCTGCAGCCACAGCGTGGTGACAAGATTACTGAAGGTAGGCTATCACAGTCAAGGTAGCACTTGGACATAATGTACCTGACATCAATCTACAGCCACAACGTGGTGACAAGATTACTGAAGGTAGGCTATCACAGTCAAGGTAGCACTTGGACATAAGGTACCTGACATCAATCTGCAGCCAAAACGTGGTGACAAGATTACTGAAGGTAGGCTATCACAGTAAAGGTAGCACTTGGACTTAATGTATCTGACATCAATCTGCAGCCACAGCGTGGTGACAAGATTACTGAAGGTAGGCTATCACAGTCAAGGTAGCACTTGGACATAATGTACCTGACATCAATCTACAGCCACAACGTGGTGACAAGATTACTGAAGGTAGGCTATCACAGTAAAGGTAGCACTTGGACATAAGGTATCTGACATCAATCTGCAGCCACAGCATGGTGACAAGATTACTGAAGGTAGGCTATCACAGTCAAGGTAGCACTTGGATATAATGTATCTGACATCAATCTACAGCCACAACGTGGTGACAAGATTACTGAAGGTAGGCTATCACAGTAAAGGTAGCACTTGGACATAATGTACCTGACATCAATCTGCAGCCACAGTGTGGTGACAAGATTACTGAAGGTAGGCTATCACAGTAAAGGTAGCACTTGGACATAATGTACCTGACATCAATCTACAGCCACAACGTGGTGACAAGATTACTGAAAGTAGGCTATCACAGTCAAGGTAGCACTTGGACATAATGTACCTGACATCAATCTGCAGCCACAGCGTGGTGACAAGATTACTGAAGGTAGGCTATCACAGTAAAGGTAGCACTTGGACATAATGTACCTGACATCAATCTGCAGCCACAGCGTGGTGACAAGATTACTGAAGGTAGGCTATCAAAGTAAAGGTAGCACTTGGACATAATGTACCTGACATCAATCTGCAGCCACAGCGTGGTGACAAGATTACTGAAGGTAGGCTATCACAGTCAAGGTAGCACTTGGATATAAGGTACCTGACATCAATCTGCAGCCACAGTGAGGTGACAAGATTACTGAAGGTAGGCTATCACAGTAAAGGTAGCACTTGGATATAATGTACCTGACATCAATCTGCAGCCACAACGTGGTGACAAGATTACTGAAGGTAGGCTATCAAAGTAAAGGTAGCACTTGGACATAATGTACCTGACATCAATCTGCAGCCACAGCGTGGTGACAAGATTACTGAAGGTAGGCTATCAAAGTAAAGGTAGCACTTGGATATAATGTACCTGACATCAATCTGCAGCCACAGCGTGGTGACAAGATTACTGAAGGTAGGCTATCAAAGTAAAGGTAGCACTTGGACATAATGTACCTGACATCAATCTACAGCCACAACGTGGTAACAAGATAACTACAGGTAGGCTATCACAGTCAAGGTAGCACTTGGACATAATGTACCTGACATCAATCTGCAGCCACAGCGTGGTGACAAGATTACTGAAGGTAGGCTATCAAAGTAAAGGTAGCACTTGGATATAATGTACCTGACATCAATCTGCAGCCACAGCATGGTGACAAGATTACTGAAGGTAGGCTATCACAGTAAAGGTAGCACTTGGACATAATGTACCTGACATCAATCTACAGCCACAACGTGGTAACAAGATAACTACAGGTAGGCTATCACAGTCAAGGTAGCACTTGGACATAATGTACCTGACATCAATCTGCAGCCACAGCGTGGTGACAAGATTACTACAGGTAGGCTATCACAGTAAAGGTAGCACTTGGATATAATGTACCTGACATCAATCTGCAGCCACAGCGTGGTGACAAGATTACTACAGGTAGGCTATCAAAGTAAAGGTAGCACTTGGATATAATGTACCTGACATCAATCTGCAGCCACAGCATGATGACAACATTACTGAAGGTAAGTCACATCTGCAAGGTGTGGAAGGCATGCTATCACAGTAAAGGTAGCACTTGGACATAACGTACCTGACATCAATCTGCAGCCACAGTGTGGTGACAAGATTACTGAAGGTAAGTCACATCTGCAAGGTGTGGAAGGCATGCTATTACAGTAAAGATGACAACTGGGACATGTGTACCTGCATCAACCTACAGTTACAGAGTAGACAAAAACTGAAGGTAGTCAAGGTACGTCATAGTGTTATTAAATGACATCTTTAATGAGGTAGACAAGCTAAGTTCACTATCAGTAGAGGAGGATGTCATGGACATAGATAAGAATGAGGTAGGTATGTGCATTGATACAACATACTTTGATAAGTATGGTTCTCTGGGAAAACAATGTTAATTAAGAATTAAAATTGTGTGACAGATTTAAAAAATATCATTCAAAATCAACACTATTATCATTTAATAACTGAATGTTCAACCCAGAAATGCAAGTGTTTTCTGTGTTGTAATATCACAACTGAACAGAAATATTGACAAACAAAGAAAAGTTGTCTTTAAAAGGGAACACCATATTCTGTTATATTAACAGACTATGTGAAAAGCCTGGAGAAGGAGTGTCGGGAGTTACGTCAGAAGAACCGTGAGATGGAGCAAGATGCTGATGTTGCAAGGAGATTTGGTCGTGCTCCTCCCCCTGTCACCCCTAGCAACCAGGAGGCGGTGATGTCAGAGGTCAGGGATAATGCCCTGGTCCGCAACCATATACAGTCTCTCAATGATCTTATTGGTGGGTTGTCCAGACACAAACATTATTTATGTGCATTTAAATAAAAATTTATTGATGCTTGTGTCGTTGAAATCAACGTGTTTTAAAAATGTGGTTCTTTTAATTAACGTTGACTTTGATTTTATGGTTTTCATCGTGTTTTGTCTGACTGTTTAGTAAAGTCCACTTATTTTAATCATTATTTCATAAAAAATCAAAAATAAGTTTATATAATGGAATAACCATGGTAATTTCATTAACTTCAGAAATGAAGGGGCATATGAAGGACACTATTACCTGGTACAATCTTTTTTTTTGTTTATATAATATCTTAGGTTGATAGTGTTAGAATGATAATATAAAAGTATTACTTTTTGTTAAAGATGATATAAACTATCTTACTTTAATTTATTGTGGCTTTGGGTCTAGGAAAACATGCAAGACATGCAGTTCGGAATAATAGTTACACTTAAGCTGAAAAATTAAGGAATGAAATATGGTGATCATACACTTGCATATCATGGTTCCATTAAAGGTGATATTCAACAGATTGCCTTCATCTTATATATGTAACAATATCTGTAAATGAGAAAGATAGGAATTCCTGCTAAAAATAGACATCAACATCACAGTGGATGACATGGATAAACTAAAACATAAGCGGTCACATGGTTTTCTTGGTTTAAAATTGCTAACTGTGCAGCGTGGCTCAGATAAGAAATACATGTTTGTAATGACGATTGTGGCAATATGGTTCACTTTTCTAACAGGTGTAGGACACCATTAAACAGCATTTTACGAGATCTGTTCAGATAACAATGGTTTATCAAGATGTATAATGAAAATATTTTTGGTCCAAACTGTCAGATATCACTATTAAGGCGAGTGGGTGCCAGGATAAAAAAATACTCCAAGGAGATGAACAAATTGGACTCACAGTGGTGAACAAATGTTTACTGAGATACTGAGGACTCAGAAATCTGGAATGATATTTTAATTATCTCATCATATCACTGTATGCTTTATTGTGTTGCTAGGTTCTCTTAGAGCAGAGAAGGTAGAGCTGAGTGCCCAGGTGAAGAAACACCAGGCTCATCTACAGTTCCAGGAGAGAGCCCAAGAGAAGACTTCTAAAGAGGTTTATACATATTCTAATTAAATTCAAAATGAAAAATGTGGTTCTCACTAACTACATGTAAGTAGAACAAATTTTTACTTAAAAAAAGCTGAAGCTGTGAGTGAAAATCTTATTTCCAAGACTTATTATAATTAAAATAGTTCTCTCTTGGATTGGGTTCTCCTGATCTCACATCCAATCTTATGAGAGATTCTATGAATATTGCTCCCCAAACCATTCAGACTCCACTCTGATATAACCAGTACCATAAATATGTCAGTTGTAAGCACATTTTTAATGACCTAAGATTTTGAGTGCAGTATTGAAATTGCATGATTGCTCAGATGAAAAGGTCCTAAAGGGCACATTGGCTTTCATACAAAAATGATAGACAAGAAAATCAATGTTTTTGTACTTTCTGCATGAGCCTATAATTGCTTTCAAAACATCAGACTAGAGTTGTATTTTTCAGACAAGTTGCAAAGAGAATAGTTGTCCAGTCAGTCAAGGTTCATTATTTCCTTTCTGTTAGAAACTAAAGGGAGTACCTTCTTTTCCAATCTATATATTTCTTATGCTTAAAATTGTTATCAACAAGAGTATATGACAAAATCCTATGAGCATTGCAACATATACCAAACTGGAAAGGCACAGGACAAAGGTATTTCACATGCAAGCCAAAAGTACAAACAAATTTGTGATGAGTCATTTAACGAAAGAGCAAACCTGACAGTTACCGCCTTGGAACAGACAGTCGGCAATATAGGCCAACTGGGGTAAGTTGGTAAAAATTACTTCACCACATTAACCAAGTTTTTTTTAAGCTTTGCTTTTAATGTCATACTTGTGTGAAAAATACTCATAAGTGTTACATTATTATTTGTCCCCCAGTTGAGAGAGAAGCAGGTAGAGTTGGATCAACTTCAGTATGAGCTGGGGGCCACAACTCGTCGCTCCCAGGCCGAAATTGCCAGCCTCAGGTCGAGGATCTCTGAGCTCGAGCTTCAGGTGATCGAGGCTCGCAAGGAAGCTGATGAATATTACCGTGGCAACCTGGAAAGGAACATGGAGGTGGTGGCTCTGGGACATGAGGTATGTGTTGTGGTGGTTGTATATTGTATGTTTGCTTGAATGCTTAAACTTATCCAATTGATGATGTTTTTAACTTTTGTGATAATATAACCCTTTTTATGTACTTTGTCTTTCATGTTTAATAAAGAACTTCTGGAATTTCTTCCTTTCACTAGATCTGCAAAACTGGATTGAGTCTTTGAAAAAATAATGTTTCCATGTAAATTTCCATAATTTCACAAGAAAGAAGACCCTACTTAATGAATGACAAAAGGAATGGATTGAAGCTGACACTTCTTAAAAATAGAAGTATGTTACTTTTTATAATAGATACTCCATACTATCTTTCTAAATAAGCTACCTTTTGAATGCAAACTTGAAACATAAACAATGCTTCCTTTATCCAGCCATATAAAGATTTTGTTTATAATCTGCAGGTGTCAGGCCTGAAGATGGACCTTGCTCAGAAGAGACCACCCATTAACTTTGGTGCTCAGGTAAATTGGAGCTTTGCTTATTATAGTATTAGTTAATTTGGCATGAAGTCTGAAGTTAATATGTCATCTGATGAAAGAATGTCTTGTTAAACTGTGTCCACTTTTTAAAAATGCTTAGTAAAATTGCAAACAACTTTAAAGTATGATTGAAATTAAAACCCTGCAATAGAGTGTTAATTTAAATTTGAAATGTCTGGAGGTTCTTTCTAACAAAGTAACAATGTTTTGATAATGGTTTTTGCACACACAAAAAAGAGCATAATATGAGGTGAAAAAAATACATTTCTAATTTTAAATTTTAAACTTCCAAAACAAAGAGCAAGTTTTACATTTTGTAATTGCTTCCTTTGGATCAAGACTACCTAAACTAAAAAACAGAAACAACTGTTCCTCCCTTTATTTATGCTAGTGTAATGAAATATCTTTGTGTTTTAGGAGTTGATAATCCAGCAGTTACAGGATGAGATCCTCAGCCTAAAGCAGCATGGGGCAGAGTTCTCTGGGTCGGAGGTGGGTGTAACATCAGGTCCAGCAGCCACACCCCAGGTTCAGTCGCTCCAACGGAAACTTAAGAATGCTGCCAAGAAGATTACGGAGCTTTCAAAGGAGAGACAGCAACTTATAGAGATGGGGAATAAACTCAGGGCAGAGATCAAGAAAGCAGGTACAGTAAAGTATTTCTATTTAAAGCTTGCTTTATTTTAAACATATATATTTCAAAAATAAAGACTACTATGTTAGTGTTGAATGTAACTGAACTTGTTATCACACAAGGCACGAATGTCTCACTTTCAAGACAAGCCATACGATTTAGGCTTTTAGTGTCATGTGTGATTACATTTCTTTCAAAAACAACCTGGTATTTTTTTTATTCATCGATCTGTGTTTTATTAATGAAAGCATTGTTTATTGTTAAGAACTATCTTGTTTTCTAAAATATAATTCTTGTTTGAGAGTTGGTGTTATGTCTTCGTACACATCTAACAAAGAATGCAAAATAATTATTATTCATAAAATTCAATCAATTACAAATGTGAATAAATTTTAACTTACTTGTAAGTCTCTTAAACTTTATAGTGGGAGCATCACCATATCATTAAATCCAATATAGATAGGTGGGGTACTGCATCAAAAACTAGTTTTTCAGGACCACTGGAAGGAGTTTCATTCCCAACTGTTCTTCACATGTCACATTTGTATATAAAACTAAGGCAGTTGTACATGCTACAATCACACTACCTCAAATCAAATCAAAATTGTATACTAACATGTTTTCTTAAAAGTGTAACAAGTTATTGTTGCTTCTTAGCAAACTGGCACGTATAAGTGGTGTGAAGTTTTCCAAGAAGTTAACATTACCACATGTGACTTAAAAACATAGCAAAAAAAAAAAAAAAAAACTAAAACAGATTAAACAAGGGGATTTAAATCATTCTTAACTGTTTTAGATTTATCTTAAATAGTTGCATAATATCTAATGTTGGTTTACCTGTGTAGCATTGCAATTACATATCAATCACTTTTTTTACTGTTGGCGACAACAGTGTCACACTTTCTTGTCTCGAGATCTTTTAACATTTTTGCCTGGATTTCCTCCAAACTTGGAAAACTTCTATACAATTCATCTTAAAAATCCCTTGAAGTTATCATCAAAGATGGCTGCAAAGTCTTAAAGTTTGAGAGAAGAAAAAAATTGCTTAATTGTTTAATTTTCATTTTAGCTGTTTGAAGCTCAAAAACCAAATAAAGTCGTAAATAATACTTAATGACACATGATATACATGATAGCGTCACAAGAGTACACTGATCGGCTCAGTAGTTCTCTGTGTCATATACATAGACTTAACTGTGACCAGGACGGCTTTAGATATAACTGACATATTTAATCCATTTTATTCTCTCACCCCTAATCTAAACTTTTTAGGCCTAGAATTGCCCAAAATGGCTCCCAGTGGCAGAAGACCCACCCCCTCTCTGCATCCACCTATCAGAGAAGAGTCCCCTAGTCAGCTGACTACATCCCAGCCTCTCTCTGAGAAGTTTATGAATAAACTGAGTCAGCTGGAAAAACTACAGTACCAACTTACTCGACAGGTGAGGTAGCTGTTAACTAACATCTTATTACAATTTTTTTTTTATTTCATAAATAAAGAAGTAATTTTAATTACATATTTTAAAAAGTAACCAAACAATTGCTAATATTCACTTATCTTGTTAAAAATGATTTTATTGATTTTTTTAATTAGATTTAAATTATTTCAATAAACACTTGTACATTTTTCTCACACCAACCTGAAAAACCCAAAAGTTTTAACTCAATGTTAGTTAAAGTCCATTTTAAGATATCTTTTACTTGAAATTTTTTTTATAGGAACTCCAATATGCGCAGAGGTATAGGGGAGGTAACTCTGCTGACCAACAGTCTACACCTGATGAGGAGGAAGAGTACAGGCCCCCTTCCATCCTCAAGAGGGGCAATATGAGAGAATGTAAGTTAATTATTAACATAGCACTTTCAGTTGATATTAATACTGTAATAACAAAATGAAATTTTCTTCTTTCTTTAACTTACTTAATACATATTGTTACAGTAACACAAAATTCCCTTTTAAGATTATTGTGTCTCATGAATAAATGATGGTACAGTATGTTCTTGCAAAGCACTTTACAGTTTGCAACAATAACATTCCTTTTTTCATAACTTGACTGTATTTTCTTATTAGTAATGGTAATAACTTAGTTGTATGTTCAGACATATCTCATGTGTTCCAATCACATTAGCTTTAGACACAGACATTGATGTGCGAGCCAGTGTCAACACTGAGGGAGGTCATACTGTGGCATCCGGACGCAGTGGTCTGCCATCGGCCCGATCCCAGTTGATGATGAGCATGTCATCTGTAGGTGGGGAGAGTCTCCAAGATGTGTGGCGTCTCCTGGAGGATGGACGTCCCAGCCCCACTCCCAGACCATCCAGTCCAGTCCGAGCACAGCGCTACCTACCAGACGAGCCAGGTGTGTGTTTGTAGCAGTGGGTTTTTATTTAGGGTTTGAGAGTGAGTTTATGGAAGTATGTGGGGATAAGGGTAGTGCCAGTAGTAGTTAAGGTTGGAGAACTAGGAAATCATTTGGGTTTGGTATAAAAGCTTCATTTTTTTTTAATTTTCAGTAGTCAAGTTT
This sequence comes from Sinonovacula constricta, assembly GCA_007844125.1. Taxonomy (NCBI): domain Eukaryota; kingdom Metazoa; phylum Mollusca; class Bivalvia; order Cardiida; family Solecurtidae; genus Sinonovacula; species Sinonovacula constricta. The sequence continues at coordinate 38,418,421 of CM017564.1, read as the reverse complement.
GAAAAATAAAATTGCTTTTTACACTGATGCAGATGTAAAAAGGAAAAATAATTATTCGGAATTTATTCATGAGAACATTGCAGGGTAAAATGAAAGCCAGAATTTGTGTTCTATATAGGAAAAATAATTATTCAGAATTTATTCATAAGAACATTTGTATCCACCCAGATGTGCCTGTGAAGCTGAGCAGTGACAGCCAGGTGACCAATTCTGTGGAGTTCCAGATTGCAGGTCAGTCCACTGGTCAGTCCAGACCACGGTCCGAGAAGAAACTCTCTGACAAGGCTGCAGGCAGGGTACAGAGGAAACCTATACAGAAACCAAAAATCCGAAACTATAATCAAAGAGATGACTCCAGCCTTAGGTGATGAAACGAAGACCTAATGGATAATCTTACGAGCCTTACAGTTGTTTTGGAAAATACAACAATATCATGAGTTTGCTATGTTATTTCACATCAAGGCAAGATGTACATAATTATGAAAAGTACAACAGAAAATCAAAGTCAAGAATGGCTAATAAGTGTCAGTAGAAAACACCTGGTCATATGCAACAAATATGTGGTCAATTATTGCTGAATAAAAATACTGTGGCAATGCAAGTTTGTTTGTTGTATCATAATAGTTTGGATTGTTAAAGAATTATTTTAAACGAATGTGGTAAGAAAATGTCAGGTGTCATTAATCTAATGGCAAAAAGACCTAAAAAGTGAACAGATATCTTACTGTTTTTATTACTACTGTTGTAACTGTGATATATATATGTTCATTTTTATACAATGATGTTTATATTTTGATATATATTAGATCTGAAATGTATTGTCCAATTTGTTAAATCTGTTTAGTGTTGTAAATCCCACATGCACCTTCCAGTGTGTGTTAATGTAGTATTGATGCTTCATACATATATTTATTTATTACAGATTTCAATAAAGATCAAAATACTTAACATAATGTTGTATTTTAATTGTTATTGTGGTAAAACACATGTGTGGACTGGAAAATAATTAAAAACATCAAGTAAAAAACATTAGTATTTATTTTTCAGTAAGGGACAAATTAAAATAGCATAACAACTAAATTGTTATTTCTGTTAAAAGATTGCCTTAAGGTTGTATGTAATTATTAACAAGAATGTATAATAGGTCATTATAAAGGATGTATATGATTGCTTAATGATTGTAGGTCATTATAAAGGATGTATATTATTGCTTAATGATCGGAGGTCATTATAAAGGATGTATATGATTGTAGGTCATTATAAAGGATGTATATTATTGCTTAATGATTGTAGGTCATTATAAAGGATGTATATGATTGTATGTCATTATAAAGGATGTATATGATTGTAGGTCATTATAAAGGATGTATATGATTGTAGGTCATTATAAAGGATGTGTATGATTGCTTAATGATTGTAGGTCATTATAAAGGATGTGTATGATTGCTTAATGATTGTAGGTCATTATAAAGGATGTTTATGAATGTTTAATGATTGTAGGTCATTATAAAGGATGTATATGATTGCTTAATGATTGTAGGTCATCATCAACCTAGATCTATATGTGATCTATATGTGATACATGGATGCAGTTGTGGGGTAGTGGTAGAGTTGCTGACTTGTAGCTCCTCTTACTGCTTAGCTTCCCAATACACCTGCAAGTCCCACTTAGGAGGAAGGACTTTATGTGGGAAGGTGTTACAGCTGACCTGCAGTGTGCTGGTAGTTCAGACAGAATATATATGTTATAACCTTTTAAAGGTTAAACGGGTGCTACATTCTCTGTTTGGGTGACGGTTACAAAACAGCGGTGCACTTGTATTGTGTCTTTGTCCCAAACTGGGGATTCTGGTAATTCTTTGTTCGTATGACTCACGATATTCCTGCGTAGGTGTAACCAGTGAATTAACGAGGTAACCTGTGAATTAACTATGTAACCCGTGAATTAACGAGGTAACCAGTGAATTAATAAGGCACTTGGTGGCACAACTCACTAAATATGTTCTAAGACTGCCTAATGCCTTACGTAGCAAGATCTACAGACTGAATTTACTTGTTGCTCCTCATTTATCTTGGAATCAACAGTTGCAGCAAGATTCCAAGATTCTTACAGTCTCTGAGGGCTGAGGACTATTGTCACTGATGCATTTTCTATAAATATCCGCTTTGGTGTGAACGGAATTACCTCGATGCTTGTTACCACTTTCTAATAACTAGTCCCAAGTTCAAATGGGTATAAATACACAAATGTTGTTCGTAAACTAATTCTTGCCAGGTATTGTTTCTTTGCTGTCTTTCAACCATCATCTTAAATTTAAAATATTTATGATAAAACTGCTCCTTTGATGGACTTTGGTTCTTAATTACATCTACACATTAACAGACATTTTTATGCAAATAGATCGGTGTTTTTCTCATTGCTTGCATTTGAGAAACCCTTAGGAAGTGCGAGGTTAGAGCTCTGTAAAACCGGTGTAAGCAACCCAGTCGGCCCCTTTTGCCGACTGACCATTTCAAGGCGGAAACTGGTTTGCTAATTTTGTTTAATGACTGGTCACAGATGTGTTCTTACTTTTACACATCCGTTTGTCCTGTGCCTTTTCAAATTCTGGCGCATGTTATAGGACTTTCTCATATTTCCTTATTCATAGTAGTGCAACTATTTAAATGGTGTTTTGCAATACTACCAAACGTGTCCATGACTGTATTTAATTAGACTCCGTTTAAAACAACATGGCTAGAACTAAACGATACATTTAAACAAAATTAAAAGGGCGTGTTGTAAATGTGCACCACTGTCAAGCTTCAGTGCCTTACTATTATGATTAATGACTGCATTTTCAACAATTAGGTCGATCCGGTTTTTATATACAAAACCCTTTAACAGCTAATTCACCAATAAAGTTTGATTTAGTAGACATATTGATCTTTGCATTTGTACAAATATGCAGATATTTAATCTATCTACAAACATTTATCTAAGATTATCATTAATCATATCAAAGATTCATTCAGGTAAATAGCAATCTAGATTATAATATTCAATTGCACGGCTCTTCGTGCAATCTGTGCTCGTATTCGGAATAATTAACAGAACGATGTGATTGTGCATCTGTTTAATGCATTAACGAATGTCTGTGGGCCTTACATGTATATCAAATTTCAGAATTATCTCAAACATCTTACGAGAATTTGCATGTATGTTAAAGCGACTTTTATTAATATGGAAGTTATTTCAGCGACTGCTGCTAATAGTTTTGCGCAGGTTCAAGAAATAATGAACCACACGACCCCAACTCCATATTTATTTTAATTATTGCGTCACTATGGAACATATCAGCGCATTGTTCATGACTGACAAATACACATGACGTACATAACCGCAAACATACATCTAAAACGGAGCTGAACGACCACTTTGTTACGCTGTGCATTCATTAATTTACATTTACACGAAGAGTGTAGGACAAACTATTCCCCCTACCTATTTTGTGTGGATGTACGCCCCCAACCCCACCCTACCCAGCCCGTATGTTTCTAGGTGGACAAAACATGCTCGAAGTTTTTTTCTAGGTGGACAAAACACCCTATACATTTTTTCGAGGTGGGAAAACACTATTGGCCAGGGTTTTTTTCAAACGGAATTTATATTTACAACTGTTTTATTCTACTTACTTTATTTTCATTGTCTAAGAATGAATTAATTCGCATTGACCTAAATGTATCAATGCTGCTATAGTTTTATTAAATCATTTACACTTGCTACTTGTCATAAAATAGTTCCCGTAGGTACTTGGCAATGCAAAATTTAAAGAATAATCCCATGCTTTTCAACGTTACGAATGGAGACGCTTTATTTTATAAATATAAGCTATATATACAGAACACATTCCCCTGTCAGTCTGCTTTGCTAATCATAAAATCATCGACCATATTGAGTGGATCAACGTCAGTCTGCTTTGCTAATCATGAAATCATCGATCATATTGAGTGGATCAACGTCAGTCTGCTTTGCTAATCATGAAATCATCGATCACATTGACCGGATCAACGTCAGTCTGCTTTGCTAATCATAAAATCATCGATCATGTTAACTGGATCAACGTCAGTCTGCTTTGCTAATCATAAAATCATCGATCATGTTGAGTGGATCAACGTCAGTCTGCTTTGCTAATCATAAAATCATCGACCATATTGAGTGGATCAACGTCAGTCTGCTTTGCTAATCATAAAATCATCGACCACATTGACCGGATCAACGTCAGTCTGCTTTGCTAATCATAAAATCATCGACCACATTGACCGGATCAACGTCAGTCTGCTTCGCTAATCATAAAATCATTGACCACATTGACCGGATCAACGCCAGTCTGCTTCGCTAATCATAAAATCATTGACCACATTGAGTGGATCAACGTCAGTCTGCTTTGCTAATCATAAAATCATCGACCACACTGACCGGATCAACGTCAGTCTGCTTTGCTAATCATAAAATCATTGACCACATTGACCGGATCAACGTCAGTCTGCTTTGCTAATCATAAAATCATCGACCACACTGACCGGATCAACGTCAGTCTGCTTTGCTAATCATAAAATCATCGACCACATTGACTGGATCAACGTCAGTCTGCTTCGCTAATCATAAAATCATTGACCACATTGACCGGGTCAACGTCAGTCTGCTTCGCTAATCATAAAATCATTGACCGGATTGAAACGTCAGTCTGCTTCGCTAATCATGTCACCATAGACCACACTCACCGGATCAACGTCAGTCTGCTTTGCTAATCATAAAATCATCGATCATATTGAGTGGATCAACGTCAGTCTGCTTCGCTAATCATGTCACCATAGACCACACTGACCGGATCAACGTCAGTCTGCTTCGCTAATCATGTCACCATAGACCACACTGACCGGATCAACGTCAGTCTGCTTCGCTAATCATGTCACCATAGACAACATTGACCGGATCAACGTCAGTCTGCTTCGCTAATCATGTCACCATAGACCACACTGACCGGATCAACGTCTGCTTTGATCAAGGTTCACAATGCTAATCATGGTACATAGAAGAGTTAGAGTAAATCCACACATAGAACAGTTAGAGTAAATCCACACATAGAACAGTTAAGAGTAAATCCACACATAGAACAGTTAGAGTAAATCCACACATAGAACAGTTAGAGTAAATCTACACATAGAACAGTTAGAGTAAATCCACACATAGAACAGTTAAGAGTAAATCCACACATAGAACAGTTAGAGTAAATATACACATAGAACAGTTAGAGTAAATCCACACATAGAACAGTTAGAGTAAATCCACACATAGAACAGTTAGAGTAAATCCACACATAGAACAGTTAGAGTAAATCCACACATAGAACAGTTAAGAGTAAATCCACACATAGAACAGTTAGAGTAAATATACACATAGAACAGTTAGAGTAAATCTACACATAGGACAGTTTGTAAATCTACACATAGAACAGTAAGAGTAGATAAGTAAGTTAGTAAATAAGTTTTTATTGTAGTAAAGGCCTCCGGCCCATGATACACATATCATTGTAGTTCATTATAATCAACATCTAGTTGAGTTTTGAAGTGTTTGTAATGGTCAGCTATTGGAGAGTTTTCGGTCTGCGAAGATGCACACTGCTAATTATATTACATAGAACAGTTAGAGTAGATCCACATATACATTTTGTAAGTTTCTTAAAGGTGGTATCCGACTGTTTGGACCAAAATTCTTTTCTTTAAACAACAAAATAAATTATTGCTACCTATTATCTCTCGAAACGCTGTTTATTGATATCCGACACCTGTGTGAAAAGTGAACCATAGCAACACAATCATCACTACAAAAATGTATTTCCTTTCTGAGCCACGCTGCACAGTTAGCTATTTTAAAACTAAGAAAACCACTTGACCATTCATGGTTAGCTCATTTACTTTATCCTCTGTGACGTTGATGTCTATTTTAGCAGGAATTTCAAGCGTTCCTATTTTATAGCTTTAAAAAGAATTAACATTTTTTAGAACTTATTAACGAGTTTTAACCCCTAAAATTGAGAGTCTGTCAAAAATCATCTAAGTTTAGTCTAAAGCATGATCTTTCTGCAGAAATTATGCACAAATACCCCAAACATTGGTCAAATATTATGACATATGTTTGACATAGGCAAACTGTCGAAAACCACCTTTAAGGCAGCTGATATTCACGCCCCGATAAAGAAAACAATAGTCTTTCCAAATTCCTCCCGTTCATGAATAAAAGGTTTAAAAGCAATTTACAAAGAAAATGTTGTTTAATGCATTTCATAAAATCAAAACCTCACAGTCTTGGAATAGATACAGCGTAAAGAGAAACATATTTGCCCATTTGAACAAAAAATCGGTAAATAAGTACTCGATAGGAGTGAAGGTGGTTGCGAACCTGCTTACTTCTGGCAAAAAAATCAAACATTGATTACCAATAAGGGAAATACAGTTCAGAACATGAACTGTCACGACAACTGTGTAAATAAACAGCACGAATTATGCCAAATATTCAATGATTTCTCCGTAAACGTTACTAACGATATCGGTGTAAAAACATATCCCAGAAGACGGGAGTTAATTTTGAAGTCAGTGTATTTTGGTCGCGTCCGGTATTACATATAAGCAGTTATTTTAGACATAATTTAAATAACAATACAATTATTTCGATATTATTATATGTCTAACATAGTAGTTACTATAATTGACAGTTTTTGACTGTGTTGTAGCCTTTGTCCCTATGAGCTAAAGGGGTGCTTGTTTTGCAGCTGTAGACTTGTCTGCTTTCCAATGCATTGCGCAATCGATTTGCCAAGGAAAATTTTAAGCGGCCATTACTTGCATGCCTATAATCACGTACAAGGTAAAACTCCGCCTAAACTGTGATATTCAGCACTTTGATATATATAGTCTGCTTCGCGCACTAATAAACCTACACTGTATCCCATTTTGTTCCTGCCTGCGCACACCGACATGCTATGCGAACCTAATGGTTAAGCTGCAAACGTAACCAGCATACCAGAAAAACTAGTGGGATTTTTTTATAGCAGCCGATCGATTTATAGTTGGATTTTGTATGTATGATTTAATATCGGCAATCACACTCGGACAGATTATTAAACATCGGCAAATAGATAATTAAACATTACAGGGAAAATACTATCAGGTAAGCCTACTTTGTGCCATGCTTAACCTATTTTCCCTTATTCCATGTGTACTTGAACATATGAAGAATTTTACATGTTTCGTGTGTAATGAATAACTTCGTGAATGGTAACTGGGCTGTTTATACATATTCTCATAGTTGAGCGAGTTTCAAGTTAGACAGGTAATCAAATTACATGTATTGTTTTATTATGTCAATCAGAACAGCTTTCTGCATCAATGTAGTTTGTTATGGTTATGTATATATATATATATATATATATATATAGGGCCTAAATGTTCACACCGGAAGCATATAACCACTTAGCAGCAAACAGCTTGCGTGTGCAAAGGAATCTTTATGCCCGAGTATTGGTTTCGTCTACGTTCTTTATTCGTCTGCTATATTTCAGACTGCATATGTAGAACAACAGTGACTTTGTCGTATGAAAGGCAACACTAGTCTTTCATTAGAAAAGGAAAAGTAGTTCCTAATGGTATTCATGTACAAAGGTTGTTATCTTCGAGGTTGACTGTGTAAATATAGTGTTATGCTAGATTATGTACATAGAAAGAAATTGGTTTAATATAATGTTCATTAAATGTAGGCCTATTAAAGGTGGTATCCGACCAAACATATTTTCATTCAACATCATAATAAACTATTGTTACCAGAACAGATCTCGCAAAGTGCGGTGGATGCTTAATATAAATCCTACCATCTCTCCTGGAACGTAACATTGTGTAAGTTTTGCATGTAATTTACCTTCAACAATGACATAACCTAATTAATTGGTGCTTTGACGTCCTTTTTTATTCTTCATAATATCGCGTAAAATGACAAGCTTGTTTTAAATATAAATACAATGCTCGTTGTCTTCTTAGGTAGAAGCTGTCTTGTTAGGTAGTAGTTAGTAGTTTGTCTTGTAGAAGCTGTCTTCAAGGTAGAAGCTGTCTTCAAGGAAGAAGCTGTCTTCAAGGTAGAAGCTGTCTTGTTAGGTTGTAGTTTGTCTTGTAGAAGCTGTCTTCAAGGTAGAAGCCGTCTTCAAGGAAGAAGCTGTCTTCAAGGTAGAAGCTGTCTTGTTAGGTTGTAGTTTGTCTTGTAGAAGCTGTCTTCAAGGTAGAAGCTGTCAAGTTAGGTAGAAGCTGTCTTCAAGGTATAAATACTGACAAATGTCCAATATCTGTGTCAATGATATACACAAACTAACACAATGTATAGCAGCGGCCATTTACACATCCCTAAGAAAGTAGACTAGAGTGGTTCAGAATTACACATTACATCATCACAACTCTGACATACCTAAAGGATGTATCCGACAGTTTGCCCATATTAAATACATGTATTAATATGTTATTTCTGTTGGTTGGAATTAGGGCATGATTTCTACAGAAGCTAATATTTTAGTCTAAGCAAAAACGATTTTAAACACTTTCCCAGTTGTTAGACAGTACAAATCATGAAAAGTTCCCCTAAATAATAATTCTTCTAAATCTATAAATAAGCACGGTGGGAATTTCTGCTAAAAATAGATATCGACGTCATAGAAGTCAGTGGCCACGCGGTTTTCTTAGTTAAAAATAGATAATTGTGCAGTGTGGCTCACATAGAAAATATATGTTTGAAATATTTCACATTTCACTGAGATGTAGGACATCAGTATGCAGCATTTCACCGGATCTTTCATGTAATATCATTTTTTTAGTTTCATGTAATATCATTTTTTTAAGTATGAGACAAAAGATGGTGTCCAGACTGTTCGATATGTGGTCTGGTACTTGGATTCACAGTCTAGCAGCCAGGTGACACCATATTGTAAGATGTCAACACAAAATGTATCTTAATAACCAGTTCAGTCTACGTTTTAACAACTTACAACTGAAAATAAAACTTTTCTTAATAAAATAATCGTGCACATGCCATCAAGCAATTTATCGTCATCAAACACTAAATTCACCTGAGATAAATAAACAGTTTCATTTAGATTTCTTTCTATAATCTTACATTACTTTTCAATATAAAAAATAAAGATCGCAAATAATAGAAGCAAAATCCAGGAAAAAGAACAACTCGCCATTTAAAGTTAGATATGAAGATATTAGATCAGAATGTTTTCGATAAGGACATACTACTAAGTACGTGCTTTAGAAATTATGAAATATTCAAAGGCATAAGTTTTCTTTCTTTGTCAGTAAATAAGTCTATTTCCAGAATGTACTTTTATTATTTTTCTACATTTATTATTTTTCCCTTTAAGGATTGTATTATTCGCCATGACTGAGGTATTCATTCAAGACGAAGGAGGTGATTCTATACGGCTGATCGACTTTGGTGATTATCGTTCGTCATTTTACGGACGAGACCTGCCAGAAATTGTCGAAATACAACGGAAACTACCGGACTTTACTTTCCGCGATGACGACATCCTCGTGGTATCTTATCCTAAGACAGGTACGTTTGAGTTCAAACCACAGTTACAATATTTTAACCATAACAATATCTTATTGTTAGACATTTAGCAACAAACAGTGCAGATACAGATAAGGTAGCTTTCAAAGGAGTGATCAGGTTAGTATTTATTCGTTCTTTGTAAGCTAGAGATGTTTAAATGAAGATAAAAGTACAATGAGATCATCTTGACAATAGTAGAACATGCAGCACAGAACGGTTTTCACTTTTTACCTACATACGATATATTGAAAGACATAAATATGTTAGCATATCATTCTCATACACGTTGTCTAGTGTGCAAGCAGGCGTGAACATTCACATATCTACTTTAATTTGCAATTAAAATGCTACTCGGATCATGCGTATGTGTATATAATCATTTTTATGCATTGCCCGTATTGCTGTCGTTAATGGATGGAACGTGGAATCTAATTAAAAAACTAATACGGACTATACACACAACACTCCATATGACGTCGTTTGCGGGTGGAACATGAAATCTAATTAATATGGACTATATGCATAATATTACAATCCCTATGACGTCTCTTACAGGTTGAACGTGCAGAATGTAAACAATAGGGTCCATAAGTGTTTAGCATCCTTAAAGGTTAAAGCGTCTCTTGCAGGGTGCACGTGGACGCACGAGCTGGTCAGCATGGTGATGCGGGGGACCAGCGAGGTGTCAGTGCACAACAAGATGGAGAGCATGCTGGAGGTGAACTCCCTGGAGGACCTGGACTCGATACCCTTGCCCAGACTGCTCAACACACATCGTCCTTTCGATAGGTTGGTTCATCTGTAATCGGAACATGTCATTATCTTGTCCGTGTTGCTCTGGATAATTTAGCTAGAAAAATACACAATTGGTTTTCTGGACGATGAAAATAATATTCTTAAAATTATCTTTTTTCGGTACATAGAATTGCTAACATTTTTTCCCCAATACGCAATTAATTTTGAGCTCGCATATGATACCAGTTGATTAACACACTGTCTTATATGCAGTTCTTTGTTTTGTCTGCCTCAAACTGCAAGCTCTTCTTAACAACGCATGACTTTTAAAGAAAAAACAAAAACACCAAAAACACACAACACTTTTCATGATAAGAGTAAGTACAAACACACACAAGACACTAAATATGCTTCAAATTAAAGGGTTAAAGTTTTTCCACCGCCCATATCTAGGGTACCCGAGGACTATCACAAGAAGAGAGTGCGGACTATTTTCGTGCTGCGTAATCCCAAAGACACGGCCGTATCACTCTACCACCACATGACCGGCATGATACACTACAGGTACTCCGGGACATTTTCGAACTGGTTACCACTTTTCCTCAAAGGCAAATGTAAGTTTTCCTTCATTATTGATTTAATCTCCAGCTGCTGTTGCTCAAGGCAGTAGTAATTATACCAATATACTGGCTGTATAATCCATCCCCGTTTCTCAAAGGCAATTTTTATGATACCAATATACTGGCTGTATAATCCATCCCCGTTTCTCAAAGGCAATTTTTATGATACCAATATACTGGCTGTATAATCCATCCCCGTTTCTCAAAGGCAATTTTTATGATACCAATATACTGGCTGTATAATCCATCCCCTTTTCTCAAAGGCAATTTTTATGATACCAATATACTGGCTGTATAATCCATCCCCGTTTCTCAAAGGCAATTTTTATGATACCAATATACTGGCTGTATAATCCATCCCCTTTTCTCAAAGGCAATTTTTATGATACCAATATACTGGCTGTATAATCCATCCCCGTTTCTCAAAGGCAATTTTTATGATACCAATATACTGGCTGTATAATCCATCCCCGTTTCTCAAAGGCAATTTTTATGATACCAATATACTGGCTGTATAATCCATCCCCGTTTCTCAAAGGCAATTTTTATGATACCAATATACTGGCTGTATAATCCATCCCCGTTTCTCAAAGGCAATTTTTATGATACCAATATACTGGCTGTATAATCCATCCCCTTTTCTCAAAGGCAATTTTTATGATACCAATATACTGGCTGTATAATCCATCCCCTTTTCTCAAAGGCAATTTTTATGATACCAATATACTGGCTGTATAATCCATCCGCTGTTTCTCAGACATTTTTTATGATACCAATATACTGGCTGTATAATCCATCCCCTTTCTCAAAGGCATTTTTATGATGCCAATATACTGGCTATATAATCTATCCCCTTTTCTCAAAGGCAATTTTTATGATACCAATACACTGGCTGTATAATCCATCCGCTGTTTCTCAAAGGCAATTTTTATGATGCTAATATACTGGCTGTATAATTCATCCGCTGTTTCTCAAAGACAATTTTTATGATACCAATATACTGGCTGTATAATCCAATGATAATCTCATTCTTGCTGTGTACTTCATCTGCTGTTCCACAACTTCTTCTCAACTGTTTCTAAACTGTTTTCGACCCTGTTGTAATATACTATTCTATCTATCGATACATGCAATTTACTATCATCAGGCACAGTTAAGAGCCTGTGTCCAGGTAACTAAGCAATCAAGGTTGTACCTTTCATAGAACACGACAAAGATCGCGATTGTAAAATACATATTAAAAACCTACAAAGTAACGTGTTTTTTTTTTACAAATTATGGAAAAAATTATGCATTTGGTTCAGGATATTTTTTTCTTGAAATCAATACCGTCTTTTTCCCAGTGACTTACATTCCTTACTACAACTACCTCAAGGGTTGGGTAACGGCTGTCAGAGCGGACCCACAGCGCTTTCTTATGGTCTACTATGAGGATCTCAAAAAGGTAAGTTTTTATGGTGCTAGAGCTTCCATGTGAAAAGAAACAATAAAAATAATCAGTATCTAAAGCTTATTAACTTGACCTGCACAACTTTCTGTGACTCACTTTGGTTTTAAACCAGTTTCAAAATATGGCCTGTTTCTACGTTCGTATTGGCTAAAAAGCAAGTCTACAACATTAATACAGGTTGTTTCTACTATGCTTTTTCGGTTTAGGAAAATGCCCCAATCTCATAAAAATCACATCCTACTTTCCGCTGGTTAACGAAAGTTAGGATGTGATTTTAATGAAATTGGAAAATGGTCCGAACAAGATTTACATACTGATAGAGGGAAAGACAGTTGCTTTATTGCTATATGCCCCCACCCCCTTCCGGAGCAAGGGGCATTAAATGGCTTTAAACTCCATAGATCCTATGTTCCTGATACAATGCAATATCCGTAACAACTATATATGATTTGATACTAGGATACTACGAAAGAAATACGACGGATTGTCGAGTTTTTAGGCGCGGACCTTAGCGAAGAACTCATAGCGGACATTAGCGCCACGTGCCAGTTTCAGGCGATGAGGAGCCGCAACTCCCACAAAACATACGGAAATGTTGTATTCAAAGAGGGTGCCCCGGGATTCTTCAGAAAAGGTACACACATACATGGCAACATAATGACAGACCAGAGTAAGAGCACATTGAGCAAGTGCTTTTTGATTTTTTCATTACAGAACTGATGACTATGTCAAGTCACTAACTTTTATTGTCATTGTTTGTAGTGGTAAGGGTAAAAACGACCTTCTTTGCATCATTTTCGTTCACATAAAAAAGTTAACAACTCTGTTCAATATAAATATCTTATAACATTTAAATGCCATTGTATCTGATAATTTATTTTTAATGAACTACTGTCATAGTTCCATTACAATAACAGTCTTTTACAGCAGCTTCTGTCTACATTTTACTTAAATAATATAATAATAAATCAATTTCGAATAAGTCGTTGCTGCTTGTCGCTCATAGTAACTGGGTTTGTTGTGTTAATTTGAGAAAACAAAACAACAGTTATTTATTTAAATAATGAATGAATGTTTAGATATAAAAGTTTACAGTCCAAGTTGTTTTATTATTCAGGAAATTATCCCATTTTGTTATGTCATAATGAATGTAAACATAAGGACCATTGCTTTATTTGCAGGTGATGTTGGGGACTGGCAGAACTGGTTTACCGTGGCTCAGAGTGAGCTGTTTGATGAAGTGTTTGGACAAAACTTAAAAGATTGTGGACTCAATTTTGTCTATACCTTACAATGACAAGGAATTAGCATGTCCTTCATCCAGTTTTTAGAATGTTATAAATCATTAGTATTTGTTTTTACTCTATACGCTATCGGACAGATGCCGAGATATCATGATTCTGTTTATACCTTATGAAAACAAGGGTCAATGTTTTTTGGAACATTTTGGTGTATTCTTAAAGAACATATGGGACGCGTTTTAACTTTGATATTAGAGGTACACCTAATAGGACAAAAATGAGTTTCAATTTTGCCTTAAGTTACTGGACTAAGGGATTTACTAAAGTGAATATTAACTACCTCAGTTTGTTTTTTTTCTGGCCAAAATTTGGGACTTGAAATTATGTATTCCTTTTTGAAAATTTTAGAACTAATTTGTTTTGTTTAGGAAACCACAGCAACATTATAGCCATTTTCAGCTACTGTATTGGAGGAAGACCCCAGAAAAATGTCTGGGTAGAACCAATGGCGCATCGTATATATTTTGGAAGACCTTCCCACACTTAGTCCTTCTCCCTGCGGTTTATCCAATGACGGTTTATCCAATGATGACAGGTCTGGCAATAATTTCTTTTCAGTGACTTGTCCCTTACTAGTAACGAGGACAAAAATGACTTGTCCGAAAATTTGCATCATTTGCAATTAATGAACACAACACATTGGTCATATCTACAACTAACTTTTTTTTCTAGAACATTTTGGATCACACGTTGTGATTTGTCTGTTTTGGATAGGTGCCTGCATTATACATGTACCGCCTTTATGTGCTGTCGATAAATTCTTTTGGCATGAAATTGATTGTCTTCATCGCTAATTAATAACTGCTGTGTGTATGTCACTTGTCCGACTGCCAATTTACGACTTGTACGGGACTAATTTAATGACCAGTGGCCCGAAACTGCATTTTGACTTGTCTTGGACGTTGGGGCTACCATATTTTTCCAGCCCTGGATATTATTATGAGTGATATTGGAAGGAGTATGTTTTGTTACTGTTGCCAACAATATTGTTGTTAACACTTTCTATGATATTTAAATACATACTTTTTACTGTTTATATCTGTCTTTTTTGTAATTTTTATCATCCTTATAACTTTTAATAATGATTGCCAAAAATCATGATTTTTAAAAAAAAAATAATTTATAATATACATTTGTTTATTATTTGGATTCCTCCAACAAGGTATACAAGTTATAGAGTATCACTTCTTCACATTTTTACACAAGCATATACAATTTTCATAAAATAAAAGTATATTTTTAAAGCATGATATAATGGTGATGCCAAAAAGCAACAAAAACAGTCTGATTGTGAACATTCTGGCCAGGAACTTCATGAGACAAGCGGGTATTTGTTCCTGTATTGGAATCAAACTTTATTTTAAACCTCATCATGCCAGATTTATTATAAAGCAAATACATAATTGACAAACATCAACATGCCCCTATTACAAGACATATTGCTTGAGACTCTACATCAAATAGAACCATAGAACCGCTAGTCAGATAGCTCAGACCAGGAGCTGCCATATCTGAATCTGCAATGTTTGCCAAAGTCTAACCATTGTTTAGCATAGGTAGTTTAGCAAGCTCACAGTTGGTTAAATGCTATTGTCATTCCAATGTCAAACAAGTACTTTAATATTTATCGATATTTTTATGCCCCTGAAGGCGTGAATATTGTAGTCATTCCGTCTATATTTTTTCCCGCTCAATTCCTGCATGTCAAACACATGAAGAGGACGTGTCGAGCACAAGCCCCAGGTCCGTTACTCGAAGATCAAAGTCACACTTACAGGTCAGTCATAATCCCTGGTATGCACTGGTGGTCGTGTTCGCTCATTAACTCGGTCATTTCTGGATGGATTTTGAAATAACCTGGCAGAAACACATGTCGCTTACAAAAACCCAGGTCAAGGTCACCCTTATAGGTTAAAGTGATTGAAAGAACATGTTTACACAAAACTCGTTTGTATACGCTGTGCCCATTGTCCTTGTGTGATTTATAACCACACACTTAAACTACTCTTAAACAACCTCTTTTGGGAGTAACATTTTTGTCGTCAATATCAACAGAAAGTCTCAAATCTGGAGTGTTAATTGCTAACTTGTACACAAATAGTCAGAAAATAAAGTTTCTTGTGTGATTAACCACATACACTTAGGTTTATAAAACATTTAGCTATTGCAGGTTGTCCCCTATCTTTATCTTATTTTAATCTGATGTATTTTTTGCCTATTGAAAACAAATGATAGGTAAAAGAAATCAATATGGTTAAATACATACAATATAATGCTATTGTCTTACTAGTCTTAATAATTACTCGAATACCTCCATGACAATTACAAAATTTGATTTACTGGACATTACTTCAGGGGCATATGTCTGTTTACAAGGACATCTTTTTTATTTGTTTTTTTTTTTTGATACTCCAATGTGCACTGTATGTGAATGGTGAATAGAAAACAAAACAAAATTACAATCAACACAAACAAAATAACATTTGAGATTTTGGTTTATTCTAGTGGCATCCCACTGTGTATCCAACAAAGACAATACAGTGTAATACAGGGTTTCCAATGTAAGATGTATCCTTTACCTGTACTTACAATAACGCAGTTCAAACAATGTCACTTAACAACATAGAAAACGACAAAGTAAAGTACAAGAACATTAACATGACAAGTCAAAATAAAAACAAAAAATTACTCTATGTATGTAGATAGGTAAAATAATATAACTACGCTTTATTGATGATGCCAAGCTAATTATTGGTGATGAAAGACCTCCTCGCACCCAACAATATGTCTGAGTAGAGCTATGGGCACAACACAGGACAGCTGGAAGACCTTTTTAACACCAAAGTTCTCATCCCAGACTGGAACCTACATGGTGAGAGGCTGTGCATGCAGCATATAATGGAATATGGTAACTTCCTCCAAACATCATACCTCTGCAGCAGAAACGTGAAATGACACATGGGGGCAAATAATTATGAAGTTTATGTATGTCTACTATAATATGAGTCACGTATAGCAACAGGGTATTGAGTTAATCCAACATTTCAACAATGATAAAAAAAGTCTGTCAAAGTAAAAGCACTGGAAAAGTCTATTTATTTGAGACTGCCATTTAAGGCATAACAGAGAATATAAAAATCACCTGTAACATTGTATCTAGACATAATAAATACACATAATATATAACAGTACTTAAAAAACAAAAGTATCCCCAGACTTTATGTCGTCCACTTACAACACAGTTTCAACTTTTTTGAGGTACCTGTCCTTTATAAACCTAATACACTTCAACTTATGCAACTTTAAGAAACACTTAACTTCACAAACAGATGTTGTATAGATATTATGCATTGACACATTAGCTCTGTACTACAAGAGCAATATTGGACTTTCATTTATTGAAATTATGGCCATATTATACTGTCCAGATTTACAAGGACCCCAGATAGCTAGATAAGTAGAACCACTGGCATATGCAGGTCAGCTCTCCATGGTAAAGTTCTTGAAGTGACAGACTTGAACCTATGTGATGAGAGTTGACATCGGTACAAGTCTGCCACATGAGCACTGACACCAGTCTCATCAAGGAGAGGAAGATGCACATACTGAACAAGGGGTATCTTTGAATGCAACAATATTTTTTTTTTCTTATTAATACCAATAAGAAAAATGAGGAAAAAATACTACAGGAGAAAAAAGAATCCTATAAAAACACAACTTGAGTATGAAAAATTAAATGGATTTATGATTTCTTGGCCATCTACCAAATGATTAAAAAAAAGTTTAACAAAGCATGCAAAACTCATAAAGCACATGTCTTTAGTTTAAAACTCAACATACAATTCTTGCTTTGTTAAAGAAGCATAAAAAATAATGAGCAAGAATAAATACGTTAGCTGGACTGGCACTTCCTTCTTAAAGCACCGTTATCATCTTTAATCCTTGTATCGCAGCAAATCTCCTGAATTTGTGTCCAAACTGAAATATGGAACAGAAAGTTAATAAAACACCAGGCCTCAACTAGACTAACTGAAAAGTTATACCAATATTAGTATTTATACACTGAACAAAAGCAGTAATTTATGTGAGAGCAAGAGTTGTCACAAAACTGGTACTAGCACCCAACTGATAGTAGTTGCTCCCTGAACTAAACCTTAGCATCAGCGAGTGGAACTGTTCTTATTATTCATAGAATAGTCTAATTAGCAAAATAAATCAAAACAAATGTGCAACAGGTAGCTGGCTCTCTCATAAAAAACAGCCAATCAGATGGATTTTTAGACATATTCGACCAACAGGTAAAAAACAGCCATTCAGGTAGAAAAATGCAATACAACAATATAAACACAGCCTTTAACTAGGAAACATCTAATACAAGAATAAATACGCAACTTTTTCGGAGATGTTTACTGTATGAAAAAATTACATCATATCACACCGTACAAAATAGAGATTCTGAATAGTTACCCGGACTTTTCACAGAGTAAAAGCCTAAACAACTACAAAAAAACATCAACTTTATTTTAAAAGATCATCCATATATTTAAAGAAATGATTTATTCTAACAAAGTGGATAGGTAGTACTTTTCACAAGTTAACAATGCAAAACAATTTCTAAGGACTCATTGTGCAGATGAAAAAAAAACAAGAGTTATCGGGCATGCAACAATATTTAATCAGAAATTTAATTAATTACATTTAGTAGGAAATAAATGTAATTACTTGAGGACAGACGAATATAATGTAACCACTTGAGGACAGATGAATATAATGTAACCACTTGAGGACAAACAAATATAATATAACCACTTGAGGACAAATATAATGTAACCATTTGAGGATAGACAAATATAATTACTTAAGGACAGACAAATATAATGTAACCACTTGAGGACAGACAAATATAATGTAACCACTTGAGGACAGACAAATATAATGTAACCACTTGAGGACATATATAATGTAACCACTTGAGGACAGATATAATGTAACTATTTGAGGACAGACAAATATAATGTAACCACTTGAGGACAGATATAATGTAACTATTTGAGGACAGACAAATATAATGTAACCACTTGAGGACAGACAAATATAATGTAACCACTTGAGGACAGACAAATATAATGTAACCACTTGTGGACAAATATAATGTAACTACTTGAGGACAAATGTAATGTAACCACTTGAGGACAGGCAAATATATTTTAACCACTTGTGGACAGACAATTATAATGTAACCACTTGAGGACAAATATAATGTAACCACTTGAGGACAGGCAAATATATTTTAACCACTTGTGGACAGACAAATATAATGTAACCACTTGAGGACAGGCAAATATATTTTAACCACTTGTGGACAGACAAATATAATGTAACCACTTGAGGACAGACAAATATGATGTAACCACTTGAGGACAGACAAATTTGATGTAACCACTTGTGGACAGATATAATGTAACCACTTGTGGACAGACAAATATAATGTAACCACTTGAGGACAGACAAATATAATATAACCACTTGTGGACAGACAGATATAATGTAACCACTTGAGGACAGACAAATATAATGTAACCACTTGAGGACAGGCAAATATAATGTAACCTCTTGTGGACAGACAAATATAATGAAACGACTTCAGGACAGGCAAGCAGTACTCACCACTCAACCAGCTCGGCCCCAATAACATCATTTATGTGGTACATAAGACCTAGTTTGGCAATTTTAGGCCACTTTCTGTGCTCCAAATCCTGGAAAAAACATTGTAAAGATGGTAAAAGAGGCTAACCTTTATGTTATTTATAACAAGCATTAATTGTTTTGATATAGTCAACAGATGGTTTATTACTATTATCATTTATACTTACCCATTGCTGCCATAAAATTGTGTACATGATTTTTTGAAGAATTTGTTACAATTTTGTAGTGTATTTACATAAGGATTCATGAACAATGCAAAAATATATAAAATCATGTCATGCAATAATACACTAACCAAACATGTTTGTGTTTTCTGTGTGTTAATCTTGCTGATCATAACCAGTCTTAAATGTCTGTGCATACCCTTTTAGTTTCTCCAACTGTTTGTCTTTAATAACAATGTAATATTATAATAATTTAAGTACATACAAGATATCAGACATAAGATAACATAAATATAAATACCTGTCTTAAGACTTCTCTGTATTTACACTTTTTGATCATTGTTATCACAGCCTTCCTTCCCCTGATGAAGCTTTTCATGAAGAGAGGTACATTAGGTAGAGCCACCCACCAACTTCCTGTGTCCTTTACATTCAGTACACCTACTTTAACCAACTGACTGCAAATGGAAAACAAAAACAATAGGTCCATAGTTTCGATAAAGAGTTATTTCAAAGAAGCAAAAGTGACATACAGCCAACCCTGACCATGCGACCACCCCTAACAGGCAAGCACCTGCTGCACACGACCATATCAAAGCCACCCGCGTCAATTTGTTTATGTGACACGTAATAAACAACGACCTGTTATCTGCCCCCAGTGACCCCAAGCCTTAATTGGACCCCAACAGATGACCATTCAAAGATAATCATCAGTCACATAATAACCATGTAATCTGTATGTTTGAATCACTAGGACAAAATATCATTTTATCCTTAAGCACCTTTTAACCAAACAAGATTTGCTCTTATTAAAAACTGTTCTTGCTCAAATCAAATCTTACTCAAGGTTAAGACGGTATGATGATGCAAATTCAGCAAAGAACAAAAAAAACATGATGCCTAAACTCTGCGATCACTAAAAAAAAGCCTAGTTTATGATAATTAATTTTAAAATGTCAAAGCGGAAGGGCATTGAAAAAGAGAATCATGTCTATATTTAAGTTTGTAACTGACATCGAAATAAACAAAATGAACCTGATAAATGCTAAAAGAAACAAAATCAATATTTGCAAATCGTGTGTTCACTTCATTGAGTCTTGCAGGACAGCTTGTGTGAATAAGGTAACCCCTTGTTGTTTCATATGAACGTTAGCGAGGCCTACGTAACTGTTTTTGAAATAACTACCAAGCATGGATTCCTTTGCTTGGAAGGACTGTTAAGCAATTGATAATGTTCACCTTAGTTACTAAATATCTTTAAGTTAACAATTGTTTTCAATTGTCAGAATTTAATGCCAGTTAAAATAAGTTTATATCACCATAATCATCATCATCAGCAGCAGCAGCAGTGTTACCTTATCATTGTATCATGAAAATTAAAGTAAATATAATAATTATACAAACACTTTTGCCAACTTTGTTTGTAGATTCCAGGTATTCTTCTCACTATTTCGGGAACATGACCCATTTCCAGAAATGAGATTTTTTTGCATCGTTTTAGACAAAATTGGAAACTGTTTTATATATATATATCAAACAAAAAACAACATCAAATATTTGGTTCAGTCAACTTATTTTATATTTCACTCATTTACAAAGCAATATCTGTATTTCTCATGTGACTGAATAGTCAGTTAAATGTCAATTATTTAACCAAGGGTGAGAAATACAATTTTTTTCATTCTTTAAATTGGGAATTTTCTCGTTTAATTTTGGGAAAAAAAAAACACCTTACTTTTGGCAATTGGGAACAAAGAAAATAAGGGTTCCCTCAAAGAAATTACCACAATGCATTAAGAGATCACGTGTCTTAGGAGACAGTTTAAGTCATGTCCCATGGGTGGTCTTGTACTACAAGTTTGACTGTATCTTAAATAAGCCTACAATTTTTTAATTTATGTGAAATTAAATTGCATTAATGGCTTTGCTTTGCTGGGATGGGATTTGCTGGCATTTTTGCCGATAATGTGCAGCAACATTTCTATCATTATAGCAAAGGGGCACTTATGAGTTGCCCAAGGAATGAACCCGGCCAGTCCATTATACTGACACGGATAAGTCAGGCCCAATGCTGTCCCCGTATGCCCAAGCATTAGGAGGGAAGCCACTACTACCAACTTTAATGTCTTTGGTTTTACCAGTCCGGGGTTTGAACCCGCAACCTCCCGATCCACAAGCCAGCGCTCTACCACTTGAGTTATTGCGGCCGGTTTTGCTCATTTGGTGAGATCAGCTACTGTCATGTCATGTATTTGTTGATTATGAAAAGATATTAAACATAGATGGCATGATCCATTTGACACACTGCAAGCTAACCTGAAAGCACCTGCCAAAAATCTCAACCCATACAAGACTACACAGCCAAGATAATTCTTTCATATATCTTGACAGATAATCATAGAAAGAAAGCTTAGAAAATCCAATAATGTGGTATATTCGCCTATCTTAAATGTGTGAGGGGACTTAATAAACTATTTGAAAAACTAAAGAAGCAAGAAGAGGACAAGTGTAGCTCTAGCCTGATGATGGCTGAGAGATAAACCCAGAAGATCCTGGGAGGGAGAAT
Organism: Sinonovacula constricta; assembly: GCA_007844125.1. NCBI lineage: Eukaryota > Metazoa > Mollusca > Bivalvia > Cardiida > Solecurtidae > Sinonovacula > Sinonovacula constricta. The sequence continues at coordinate 38,396,239 of CM017564.1, read as the reverse complement.
CATCAGGATTGATATTAGTGGGTACATATATAAATTGTAATGCTAAATATCAAAGTTTCAAATGACTTACTTTATATCGGATTCTGTGAAGCCATAGATCTTGGTCAAAAGATGCCTATCAACACATTCTGTGGTACACTTATTTACAATTGTACTCAGGAACTTGTCTGAAAAAAAAAGAAGAAATTCTGATTTATTGCTGAGATTCAGGAATATTGCTAGATGATATTAATCTCAAAAAAATCCTATCACTCAAGCAGTGAGTTTTTGCTTAATGCATATATTGCTACTCCTACTTATCTGTGAAATATCTGCTACTGTGAACATGTATCTGTGATAAATCTGCTACTGTGAACATGTATCTGTGATATATCTACTACTGTGAACGTGTATCTGTGATATATCTACTACTGTGAACATGTATCTGTGATAAATCTGCTACTGTGAACATGTATCTGTGATATATCTGCTATTGTGAACATGTATCTGTGATATATCTACTATTGTGAACATGTATCTGTGATATATCTGCTACTGTGAACATGTATCTGTGATAAATCTGCTACTGTGAACATGTATCTGTGATATATCTACTATTGTGAACATGCATCTGTGATATATCTGCTACTGTGAACATGTATCTGTGATATATCTGCTACTGTGAACATGTATCTGTGATATATCTGCTACTGTGAACATGTATCTGTGATATATCTGCTACTGTGAACATGTATCTGTAATATATCTACTACTGTGAACATGTATCTGTGATATATCTGCTACTGTGAACATGTATCTGTGTTATATCTGCTACTGTGAACATGTATCTGTGATATATCTGCTACTGTGAACATGTATCTGTGATATATCTACTACTGTGAACATGTATCTGTGATATATCTGCTACTGTGAACATGTATCTGTGATATATCTGCTACTGTGAACATGTATCTGTGATATATCTGCTACTGTGAACATGTATCTGTGATATATCTACTACTGTGAACATGTATCTGTGATATATATGCTACTGTGAACATGTATCTGTGATATATCTGCTACTGTGAACATGTATCTGTGATATATCTACTACTGTGAACATGTATCTGTGATATATCTGCTACTGTGAACATGTATCTGTGATATATCTACTACTGTGAACATGTATCTGTGATATATCTGCTACTGTGTACATGTATCTATGATATATCTGCTACTGTGAACATGTATCTGTGATATATCTGATACTGTGAACATGTATCTGTGATATATCTACTACTGTGAACATGTATCTGTGATACATCTGCTACTGTGTACATGTATCTATGATATATCTGCTACTGTGAACATGTATCAGTGATATATATGCTATTGTGAACATGTATCTGTGATATATCTGCTACTGTGAACATGTATCTGTGATATATCTGCTACTGTGAACATGTATCTGTGTTATATCTGCTACTGTGAACATGTATCTGTGATATATCTACTACTGTGAACATGTATCTGTGATATATCTGCTACTGTGAACATGTATCTGTGATATTTATGCTACTGTGAACATGTATCTGTGATATATCTGCTACTGTGAACATGTATCTGTGATATATCTACTACTGTGAACATGTATCAGTGATATATATGCTATTGTGAACATGTATCTGTGATATATCTGCTACTGTGAACATGTATCTGTAATATATCTGCTACTGTGAACATGTATCTGTGTTATATCTGCTACTGTGAACATGTATCTGTGATATATCTGCTACTGTGAACATGTATCTGTGATATATCTGCTACTGTGAACATGTATCTGTGATATATCTGCTACTGTGAACATGTATCTGTGTTATATCTGCTACTGTGAACATGTATCTGTGATATATCTACTACTGTGAACATGTATCTGTGATATATCTGCTTCTGTGAACATGTATCTGTGATATATCTGCTACTGTGAACATGTATCTGTAATATATCTACTACTGTGAACATGTATCTGTGATATATCTGCTACTGTGAACATGTATCTGTGATAAATCTGCTACTGTGAACATGTATCTGTGATATATCTACTACTGTGAACATGTATCTGTGATATATCTGCTACTGTGAACATGTATCTGTGATATATCTGCTACTGTGAACATGTATCTGTGATATATCTGCTACTGTGAACATGTATCTGTAATATATCTACTACTGTGAACATGTATCTGTGATATATCTGCTACTGTGAACATGTATCTGTGTTATATCTGCTACTGTGAACATGTATCTGTGATATATCTACTATTGTGAACATGTATCTGTGATATATCTGCTACTGTGAACATGTATCTGTGATATATCTGCTACTGTGAACATGTATCTGTGATATATCTGCTACTGTGAACATGTATCTGTGATATATCTACTACTGTGAACATGTATCTGTGATATATATGCTACTGTGAACATGTATCTGTGATATATCTGCTACTGTGAACATGTATCTGTGATATATATGCTACTGTGAACATGTATCTGTGATATATCTGCTACTGTGAACATGTATCTGTGATATATCTACTACTGTGAACATGTATCTGTGATATATCTGCTACTGTGAACATGTATCTGTGATATATCTACTACTGTGAACATGTATCTGTGATATATTTGCTACTGTGTACATGTATCTGTGATATATCTGCTACTGTGAACATGTATCTGTGATATATCTGCTACTGTGAACATGTATCTGTGATATATCTACTACTGTGAACATGTATCTGTGATACATCTGCTACTGTGTACATGTATCTATGATATATCTGCTACTGTGAACATGTATCAGTGATATATATGCTATTGTGAACATGTATCTGTGATATATCTGCTACTGTGAACATGTATCTGTGATATATCTGCTACTGTGAACATGTATCTGTGATATATCTACTACTGTGAACATGTATCTGTGATATATCTACTACTGTGAACATGTATCTGTGATATATCTGCTACTGTGTACATGTATCTATGATATATCTGCTACTGTGAACATGTATCTGTGATATATCTGCTACTGTGAACATGTATCTGTGATATATCTGCTACTGTGAACATGTATCTGTGATATATCTGCTACTGTGAACATATATCTGTGATATATCTACTACTGTGAACATGTATCTGTGATATATCTACTACTGTGAACATGTATCTGTGATGTGATATATATGCTACTGTGAACATGTATCTGTGATATATCTGCTACTGTGAACATGTATCTGTGATATATCTACTACTGTGAACATGTATCTGTGATATATCTGCTACTGTGAACATGTATCTGTGATATATCTGCTACTGTGAACGTGTATCTGTGATATATCTACTACTGTGAACATGTATCTGTGATATATCTGCTACTGTGAACATGTATCTGTGATATATCTGCTTCTATGAACATGTATCTGTGATATATCTGCTATTGTGAACATGTATATGTGATATATCTACTACTGTGAACATGTATCTGTGATATATCTACTACTGTGAACATGTATCTGTGATATATCTACTACTGTGAACATGTATCTGTGATATATCTGCTACTGTGAACATGTATCTGTGATATATCTGCTACTGTGAACATGTATCTGTGATATATCTGCTTCTGTGAACATGTATCTGTGATTTATCTGCTACTGTGAACATGTATCTGTGATACATCTGCTACTGTGAACATGTATCTGTGATATATCTACTACTGTGAACATGTATCTGTGATATATCTGCTACTGTGTACATGTATCTATGATATATCTGCTACTGTGAACATGTATCTGTGATATATCTGCTACTGTGAACATGTATCTGTTACATATATGCTATTGTGAACATGTATCTGTGATATATCTACTACTGTGAACATGTATCTGTGATATATCTGCTATTGTGAACATGTATCTGTGATATATCTGCTATTGTGAACATGTATCTTTAAGTTCTTATGTGTCATTACTACATGAACTTTATACATCAGAACAACCAGACCTATGATAAAGTTAGTATATACTTGATGTGCAACTTACTTCAAATTGTTCCTTAAGCCGAAGCCAAAATGAAATTTTATAATTCTTTCTAAAATAATTACTTTACAATAAGGTAGAACAATTTAAAAATATGCAGTGTTTAATAAATCACACTCAAATGTAGGGCCTTTAACTAAAATTTACAAAGCCTTGATGAATTTTTAGAATAACAAATCAACACAAGAAATTGGTCATAACCCCAAGCTAACATCTGTGTGAAGCCAAGCGACCCGGAATGTAGTATGCTCCCAGAAATCACCCAGAATAACCACATGCAGATTCATCCATAGGGTAATATGCAACAAAATTTGGGCGACTCTAACCAAACAGTGGGCGATTCGCCCATTAGTGAAGAACTGTCTTATAGTTGTGATGTCATTGTAGATGCTGAAGTTCTGGACACAGATAGATTTGACAGGTGAACAGGACATACAAACACAAGCACCAGTCATTATGCTTTCCTAACATAAGCAAATCGTTAATGATTAAACATTTACATTTATTTCTGCTAGCAAGTATAAAATTATTCATAACAAAATATCAAATGCACAATATCTACTGTGGCTAAAGCTAAAAGAAAAGCATCAATAAAATAGTGGTACATTCTAAAATGACCAAGGCAACTGTTTAAATTGTTAAACCCTACTGTGAAAAAAACTCACATGTAGCAAATACTGGTGTGCTATTTATAGTATCAGATACATACATATGCATAGCATACCGATATATATGTGATATATCTGGAACTGTGATAGGTAGATACTTTAGCCTCTTAATCTAGGCACAGCCAGCTGATTTTTTTAAAGCACCACCCACCCAATTTAAAACATAACATTTAAATTATATTTCCTTTTAGTTGCTATTTTGACTAACAGCATAAATCAAGGCTGTATTGCCACACCCAACAGGCCCATTTAGAATACTAGTAAAGCAATTACAACACTGCAGAGTTACATCCCTTTAATTGTATAATACATAGAAATGGAAATGATAAAACTAATCACCTCAATGATATCTTTTTTTTTCTTTCTTATAAATAGTATCAATAACAAATAAAAATGAAGGTCAGATTTTCAAATTTCAATTGTTTCAAATACAGGCTCATAAAATTGAGGAAGGCACTACTGGCCAAGAGGTCTGAGTTGCCGATATGAAACTCCACAGCTCCCAATTGCTTTGGTAAGAGTCCCGGTCAGGCCCACAGTGTTCATGTGTGGATGTCTTCCAGCAGACCTAGGGAGTACCAGTGGTTCTTTTCCAGACATTTGTCTTGGATTTCCTCCACCAGTTATACCTGAACGTCGTCACAACGGGACAGTGGTGCACGTGGGTTCCTTACTGAGCCTATCCCAAGATTACATGCAAAATTTAAACTAGATAGTACCTGTGAGTTCTTTATTGAGCCCCATCTCCGTTAAGACACATTGCACATGCCCTCTATAATCACTGGTGAATACAAGCAGTTCCTGTGTCGTATCACCAGTATTATGCTGGAAGATCTTGATCTCACCCTGTTCTTGATGCTGTCTCTGCAACACAACAATTGGATAAGAAAGTGATAACCTCAAACATGAAGTTTTCAGTTGAAAGCTTTAGAAACATTAACAACAGGATTAAAATGAGAGCACCCACACATTTATGGCCATAATTGATGTCCAGCAGGTTTGTTGGAACAAGACCCCAGGCAACTATGTAGGTAAAAGCACCGTGCACCAAGAGTCAGAAGAAAGACGTTCCAACAGTAAGTGTTGGCCCTGGCGGGACTCCAGCTCATATTGGAGGGAGGAAAACAGTCAGAGGAGCAACCAGTTGGTGACTACCAGTTGGCCATGGGCGCCTCACCCCATGTAGAGACAGCATTTTGATCATTTTTTATGACAATCCAATAAGCACTTTTCTTTTTGTCTTAAGATACATAAAGATGCACTATGTTAGTGTTGTGGTTATTTTATAATAAACTTTTATACTTTTACTTGTAGGCACTTGCAAATCTGAGACAAAGATAAAGATCTTCAACAGATTATGCCAAATACACTAATAAACACCAATATATTCCATGGAGGTTTATAGAGTTTATGATTTAAGCTCAGCAAGTAACATTTAACGTTATTGAACATTTATTGAATGAAATTGATGTTGCTTACAACTTGTTGATCAACATCTTCTCTGTTTTTAATAAGACTGTAGAGTTGATGTTTCAACACAATGGGAGGTAGTCGATTGTCAAATTTGTCAAGAGGGAACAAGGTAGTTAAACTCGTCATAGCTGCTTTAACATCGTTAGTCTCCCCCTCCTCATCATCATCTAGACAAAAAAGGATTGAAAAAAACATATTAGGACATGTATGTTTATGGAGTGTAATGTTTTCCCAAAAATATTTAGACAACAGGAGACATATCTCAAATGATGGTATGCTGTTAACACACCCTGACATAATACCACATGCACCATGTTAATAGGCCATCACCATCAAGTCCCACAATTATTTTTAAGTTTTTTAGTTTAAAATAACATAATTTAACAAGAAATGTGGCCATACCACGAAACCAGGATTTCAACGATTTAACAATTAATTTTAGTAGTAGACTAAAAATGCAGCAGTTATATGGTTGTGATACCAGTAACTGAAGACAACATGCATGCTATATCAAAAGTTTTAGCAAGATTGTTTTTTCCAAACTGAAGTTACTGACTGTTAACAGTTTTTCTATTTTTAGTAACAGTGACCTTGACCCGACTGGCCTAAAATCCAATGCCAAGCTAGGTCTTCATTTAAGCTTGCTATATCCAAAGTTTTAGCAAAATTGGTTAATCCAAACTAAAGTTATTGACCAGAAACCCACCATACCCCAATCTAATAACCAGGATTTTCAATGAAACATTAATATTATGAATATTAAACTTGAAAATATAAGATGTAAGGTTGCCCATGAGTGTGATGATTTAGGAAATAAACAATGTATTAAGTTGATAAAAAATGATAATACAATGAATGGCAATCTAAAAAAATTGTTTACTTTGTTACACAATATATAGAAAGAAAGACAGGGACAAGTTATTTCGTACATCTTGTACAATCGGTGATACAATGTAAGCTGATCTAAACAAGGAAACAAATTGATTTGTTACAGAATTTTAAAGAATAATAATAGCTATAAGTTTAACTGTTATTTGTTACAGATTGTATAATCCTTGATACTATGCAACATCGTAAATAGTTTTAAGATTAAAAATTTCACCTGACACAATACCTGCTTTATCATCTGTGTACCCATTTGTTTTCTCTGTTTTGTCTGCACATAGCTTTTTCTTCTGTTTGAAAACGTCTGATATCAATGTCCTTTTCCGACTCATCTGAAATAATATAAAGCAATATAAAGCAGAACCCTTCTACCTTGCAGTACTGCATACTTTAATGTACCAGAAAGTCCATGGTTAATTTAAAAAAACATGGCTATTTAGTCTTCAGGTGATTCCTTATTTCAGGATAGGCACATGCATAACAAGACTGGTGTCGCAGCATGTTCATGAAATACAGTATAGTGACAGTTGTGTAAGAAAAGTATGGCAAAGAAAAACACAAAACATAGGCCTTAAATATGTTGGGTTAAGAGCATTACACATGTACATAGCCATTAAAAAGAGCCAGGAATTACATTTTTAGTGACATGATTAGGAAGCAAGAGACATGACTTCATATTTTAAAGCTGAGATCTGCAGAGGACAGGTTTTTACAACATTTGTGCTGGAAAAATTAATGCATAAAAACGTCCATTGATGTGCCTACCAAAATTCATAAACAAAGTAACGTCCATTGATGTGCCTACCAAAATTCATAAACAAAGTAAAATTGATTAAATTATTAAAACTGTCATATTCTGTCCTTTGTACATTTAAATTGATGCTTATACCAATGAGTGATGCACTTGAAATAAGGTATTACCATAATCATATTTCTCCTGACATTTATACCTGGGAAGATGCACTATTTCCCCTGACATTTATACCTGGGAAGAATCACTATATCCCCTGACATTTATACCTGGGAAGATTCACTATTTCCCCTGACATTTATACCTGGGAAGATGCACTATTTCTCCTGACATTTATACCTGGGAAGATGCACTATTTCCCCCTGACATTTATACCTGGAAAGATGCACTATTTCCCCTGACATTTATACCTGGGAAGACGCACTATTTCTCCTGACATTTATACCTGGGAAGATGCACTATTTCCCCCTGACATTTATACCTGGAAAGATGCACTATTTCCCCTGACATTTATACCTGGGAAGATGCACTATTTCCCCTGACATTTATACCTGGGAAGATGCACTATTTCCCCCTGACATTTATACCAGGGAAGATGCACTATTTCCCTGACATTTATACCAGGGAAGATGCACCATTTCCCCTGACATTTATACCAGGGAAGATGCACTATTTCCCCTGACATTTATACCAGGGAAGATGCACCATTTCCCCTGACATTTATACCAGAGAAGATGCACTTTTCTTCCTGACATTTATACCAGGGAAGATGCATTTTTTTTTATTATGGTAGCAGACCAACAAATGCAACATAAGGAACAAAATCAATTCCATAAAATACCCTTGATAAATTTATATAAGTAATATATATCTTGGGTCTCATTTTCAATAACAATTTATGTCGAGGGTCAATAAAGGTTTAAACTATAAATATCATCAATTGTCATTCTTACATGAAACTGCATAAAGAAACATTATTCACAATTATTTCAATAACATATTTTTATTTTTTTTAAAATACATTGCAGCGACCATTATTGATCATCATAGCAATGCCCAGCTTTTTGGTGAAGGAAGACCAAAGACACATGTCTGGGTAGAACCTGGAACTGGAAGATCTTCTCACATTTAGTCCTTCGCCCCCGAAAGGGACTCAAACCCACATGGCAAGAGGTTAAGCAGTTGGAGGATTTAGAAGTCCGCGACTCTACCACTACTCCACGGGCGCCCCCTCATATTTTTTTTATTTCATAAATCATACCTTTTGTGGCAAACTGTAAGAATCTGTTAAATGGCATTGAAAAGCAAAACTTTGATGAATGATTTTAATCCCTCTTCTCCAGAAAGTTTACTTACAAAAGCAACCCGATATTGCCATCTTTATCAAATATTAAAACTGGTTATAATGCTGACAGTGATAAGACTTCAGGCACGGATGCAGGTCAAGTAAAAAAAGGATGGGAAAAAAAAAGTGTCCAATAATAGGGAGTGATTAGCTTAACGAAAATAAGCAACCAGACATTTAAAATGCCCTTTTGAAAACAGTCTATTGAATATAAATTGCTGCTTTACACTGAGCCAGAGAATCTAATGTCATGTTTGTTTGTTTATTGGATTTATCCTCCCACCCACAGTATTTCAGTTATCTGAAGACAGTGTCCACTTGAAGCAAATATAGTGCTGCCTTCACTGTATACAGCATGCCATGAACACCTGTTATGATACCACACCCAGTCACGTTATCCTGACACCGGGCCAACAAGCTGTGGAACTACCCTTATATTTTATTGAGCAGTAGCAAAGGAGCTATACCACTAACATTTTTAACGACTTTGGAATGTCACGGCCCGGAATCGAACATGGGGCCTCCAGTACCTGGAACCAACACCCTACTGATTACTCTACATTTGTGTATTAAACATACAAAAGTAGCCAGTTTCAACAACTATTTAGATGAACAAGCTGTCTTCATCAACAATTTAAATTCACACTTGGACCAGCAAAAAACTTTAAAATGGCCCTAAATTATTCATGGGTAGTGGACCCAGTGCCAGATTTTTAAAAAATCAGCACATCACAACCTAAACAAATGAGAAACTGAATATTTATGCTTCTTAGTTAATTTCCACAAAAACTATATAGAAATAATTGTCCTTACAACATATTCCAGGTATATTTGGTCATGGAAGTTTTCAGACCCAAATTTCTAAGAGCCCTCAATGCACTTTAAGTCTTCCAGGTCAGTTGAAATTCTTCTAACATTTTATATGTTTAATCGGACTGGAACTTACACCCATGTGTTATGGAGCTGATGGCATTTAAGTTTGTGACTAAATGATAATCACCCTTTCTAATTTAAATTTCTCTGTCCTTTAATAAGGTCACCACATGAATAGAGTAAAATTCAGACTAAGATATTTCTACAATATCTAGATCCTTACCAGTACTCCCAACCAGACAGCAACAGGAGGCTAATCAGTCCTTTTCTGAAATGTAATTAGACACAAAGTTATAACCTGTTAATAGAATTGTAAAGGCAATGGCCCAAATGTATGATTTATAATAGTTAAGGTAATGTTTATTATTAGATTTATCATTCTACTTATATTTATAAAGCTGTCACTAAATGATGACTAATCACTACCCAAAGTTTGAAGCATCATAATATACTTTAATTTACAGTAAAACTCAGAACAAAGTTCATATCTGCAAAGCATAACCATTTGTGATACTAACTGCATTTAAAAAATATATACTTTGTTCTGACGAAAGAGAAATTATTTACGTTTTAATAATGTTGTGTCTTTGTTTCATAAGCTTCCTGGCAGTGGAAATGGTGGTACTGGGGTCAGAATAAATGTCAATTTCTACCCAATAAGCTCTTACTTCTTTTTAACAAGCTTATAAATCCCTTGTTACAACGTAACAGTTTCCAGTAATGACCCAATTAGGGATCTTTACTTTCTACACACTTGCATGGGTGTAAAAATAGCACAGTAAAAATGATAGTTTAACGTTGAGTGGGTTAGGCAAATCTATTTGTTTAATCTTCAAAAACTGAGCATCGTAAAAGAGAAGACTAAGAATGTAAATATTAAATCCAAACATGCATATTGTATTGTTAACATTAAAAGTGAGCCAACACTATAGGTCCCAACATTAACTGTAAATCCGAACTAAAAAAACAAACAATAAAACAACTTCGGTGGTGAAATTCTTGACTCTAGTTAATGTACACGTTTTACACTTATTTAAACCATGTACATCAATTATACAATCAGATTTGAAGTTTGTTAGGTTTTTCTGTGGGTTGCTATGTTCACATTTCTAATTATCATTTTTTTGTCTTATGAGGTAAATGTCAAAGAACATGTGAATTTTATAGAATAAGGTAACAAGCGGCTCTCTGTGTCAACAATGAGGCAGAATAAGCGTTGAAAGCAAAGAATTGTGCACCTTATGCTGTCATCAGAACACAAAATGAATTATTAAATGTAAGTATGTCTCTCAAATGCTTTGGTGAAGACACACCTGAACAACTTTAGGTGCTGTTTGTTTTGGACATTCTGTTAACATAATCAACATTCTCATTTTTTAATCATTTTTAGCGCTTTAGATCAGACAAAATATAACACTTACGGAATTCATTCAGATAAATTGTTTGGGAGTTTGATAAGTGGTTTACTGCACTTAACTGATGCAATAACATAATTCTAATATGGCTCTTATCTTTTATTAAAAGATTTCTTTTTTAAATTGATTTTTTATTGTCATATTGGGACCTTATGCTCCCAAATCCCTATCAGCCAGCAAACTCACGCTGCTTTAGAATACTCACTGGTAAAGGGCAGTCTAGTGAAAATATGCCATTTTAGTTTGTATGAAATTAAAATAAAAACAAATCCATATATCTATTCTGCAAACAGATTTAACAGTGTATTAGTTTAAACCTTTTTTTACAGTCAATTGGGGAAACAAGTTCTTTTAACTTATATTCATCCCTCTCGACTGTCCACTTCCTGGATAAAACCAGTACTCCAGGGTTGGCAAAATGCCGGCAAATATGAGTATTTTCCATGCCAGCGGTATTTACCGGTATTTACCGGCAAATACTGGCAAATACTGGTCGATTGAATTGACCAGTCTGGAATATATACAATATTCCCTATTATCTTCATTCATATGGATAATTCAAGTTTACCCATCAATTGCCATTTTATTTATACTTAAGTTTTACACTTTTATCACTTTATTCATAATAAATAAATATTTAAGTACTGAAAAAAATGGTCAATTGAATTTGCCATCAATGGAATTTATACAATACAATATATATCCCCTATAGTCAGCATGTGGACAACTTCAAAATGTAATTATAAATAATAACCAAGTCATCATTTTAGAGGGTTAATTTTAATCATTAACAAGTAATGTACATGCAGTTATAGAAATGATGATGACAAAAGAATTTCTGTCTGTTATAAATGTAACTCAATAATGATGCCATACAGATGACACTGTAGCTCATGTCATACCAATATACAACCACTTGCTTGCACCTTAACAAATTGTCTAGGTAATTTATGACACTTTACTGTTGTCTTTGTTGCCCCTAGCTTTTACAGCTCCATGTTTGAAACCTGTTGTTTTAATTGTCTAGACAATATGGCTTCGCTTGTTAAATGTCAATAGCCAGGTGCATAGGTGAATTTGCATTAATTTCTCACCTGCTGTATTTTAGAATCTAAGTAAAATAAGACAGTTATTTAAAAATTATTTTTACCATATGTGCTTATAATGATCACCTGATATGATATTTAAATAAAATGTCTGAGTAATTGAATTATTATTATGATTATACATTAATAACTGTCAACTAAATTGAGATTTCTGTAGTATTTTAAGGCAAAAAACCTCATCTGTGTAGTATTTGCCAGTATTTGCCACTTTGGGGAGTATTTTCCAGGCCGGTAAATACCGGTAAATACCACCGGTAAATACCGGGGGTGGTATTTACCGCCCAACCCTGCAGTACTCAGGTACTGAATACCTGGAGCAATGTGCAGTAAATAGTCTTGCTCAAGGACTAACATCACATGGTCAGTTTCAGGGTTCGAACCGTGGACCCTCCGATCCAGAGTCCAACAACGTCTTAACCACTAGACCACGAATGCTCAATAACAGTGTATTAGTGGCAGTGTGTGCATCATATTTTGTAAATTTAGTGATTTTCTTGATAAATATAATCACTGTTACAAAATGATTGTTTTCAACATACAATGTTAAAAATAAAATTACAGATCAAATGTATTTAAATTCTTAAACAAAGTTTAATCTTTTATTTTCTAGGACTTGCAGAAGGAAAGAGAGGCGTGCTAAAGGTCAAACATGTGATACCGTTCGCCGCATGCGGCATGGTAGGCCTAAAAGCTTAACGTTGTGGTGGGGTGAGGTAAAATGTAAATACAAGTTACAGCTGATTACCTCCTAGCATAATCGAATCCAACTAAAATCAACGTGTTCACCAAACGAGTAATAACTATAATACAAATAACCTCCAGGCATTTCGTTTTAACAGACAGATTTGTCTTGAAATTTGAGTGAACACAGTTAACTGAGAAACGTGACAAAACTCAACCATCTCGAACGGCTTACCGATCATCACAAGCGTGAAGTTTTACCACAAAATCTAACAATTACTTTTACGGATTGGATCAAACCAATCATAGAGTACCTAAAGTTTACGTCAAAATGCTTTCTATTCTGTTTTCATTGAAATGTGTTGTCTCGTAGTTTTTTCTTTCCTTTTGCTGTCATGGAGGCATCCATATTTTGGCACCGCACCCAATATTTGCACGATACTGATTGGATGAAATAAAATGGGTCTGACGGGAAGGCGCAAAGGTGTTCCGGTTTCATTCATTGATCATCATCCATCATCATCATCATCATCATCATCATCATCACCATCATCATCATCATCCACCTCACCACCACCAAAGTTGGCATAATCGTTGGGATGCAAGAACACAGCCACTGATCTGGGTTGTTTTTTTTTTATAATCCTTTAGCTAGCACATGTTTTATCAAAGTGGAGCACTGTGTCAATGATTGACATAAATGTGAGAATGAACTACCCGTGAAATTGCTAGTTTTATACTGAGTCATTTAGGGCTTTATCTCCACTTCTGGTGGAAAAATTTTTTTTTTGTCTCAATAAAAAGCGTTACAATTAACAATAGAACATAAAGTATATCTGTAATTATAAGTACAATGCCTTTAAAGAAAACAGGTAAGACATGGTGTATGTAAGAATATTAAAATGTTCTCTAAAATCACAATGGCCTGCTTCGTAAGAAGGCTAGTCCTGAAAATAATATGTGTATGTTAACTTCAATTCACACGTTATTTATTGTTATAGTTATCTGTTATTTGCATGTAAATATACCAGTATGTAAGTCACAAATTTCACATCTTGTTGATAACAACATTCATAAAAAGTTTCTGTCTCTGGATTCAGTATTTTCTTTGCTTAGCAGATTTGTTAACAGACATTGATACCATTATTTGTCCTTTTATTCACTTACAAAATGATTTGAAATTAATCAAATTTGCTCTAATGTAAGGTAATCACTAAAATTTTAGGGTAAGGGCAATTATTTGTAAAGAAACGTGACAACCAGGGGATTTGGGGTCTTAAGGTAGTATTTGGGAAAAAATGAGTTATGGTTGTTTCACAGATTTGATGCTATCCCAGTGTCAGCAAAACACGAATTTCACAGTTATGTTGAATTCCAATGTATGGAAAATGTAAACAATCATATTTTCAATTATTAAAATTTCTCTATAAATATCTGCTGCTGGAATGGTAACCAAAAATTAAAATATACAAAAATGATTTTTTATGTCTGTATATTAACAGCAAACACTTATTCCTATATTTTTTTTTACTGGATTTAAACTTTTTCTTAATAAAAACAAACAGCGTCACTAGATATGTCTATAACCTGGTCAACAGAACTATGAATCACTGCACGTAACTGTTAACTGTTCTGCCTATTGGGTTACAGATATCTAGCCAAGACAAATTGCTTTGGAAATGTTGTTTCTTTCTTCTCTCTGTTGTCATGTTAATTATACAATCATCTGGTCTTGTATTTTATTTTTGGCATACGATATCAAATTACTTGATTGTTTGAATCTTTGTCTATGTATTTATAAGGAAAATTAAGACAATATTGTTTTCAAGATAAAACTACGTAGGCTATTAAGCTCTTTATTGAGGGGTATTTATCTGCAATTTAATAAAGATCACAGCTAATTTTAGAAACTTGAAAAAATGTCAGCTAAAACTCTTTCTAAAAAAATAACAAATTGACCAAATAATGGTTTATCTGTTATACCATCTCAACCATTTGCATAATAAATATATAAAACTAGTAATAAAATAACAACTTTTATTCAGAAACTCCGAAAGGTGATAATGTTTAAATGTCACTAAAGAGCCATGAAGTTCGAGTCCCAGCTATGGCAATCAACTTTCCATGATGATTTCCGAATGTTAGTCTCGCTGGGGGCGGTCAATTTTTTTACAGTGATTTCCGAATGCTAGTCTGGGCTAAGGCGTCAATTTTTCATAATGATTTCTGAATGTTGGTTTTATTCAACAGGTTTGCATTCAAATTACTGACTCCTAAATATGGGTTGAACCTAAATGACAAGATAACACAACTAAATGTGACATCATTTTTTCAGCATAAACTTTTACTAAGTATGGGCCTTTTCCTAACATATAGATGACTGGATGCATGGATGGACAGATGCATGGGATGATACATGGATGGATGCATGGAGGGATCGATTGCATGGATGGAGGGAGGGATGCATGCATGCATTGAGGGATGCCTGGATGGATGGATGGATGGATGGGTGCATGGATGGATGGGTGTAGGATGGATGGGTGCATGGATGGAATTATGGATGGATTTATGCATTCATGGATGGATGGATGAATTCATGGATGGATTCATGGATTATTTGATTCCTGGATGGATGGATTCCTGGATGGATGGGTGCATGGATGGATTCATGGATGGATGAACGGATGCATGGATGGATTCGTAGATGAATGGGTGCATGGATGGATGGATGGATGGATTCATGGATGGGTGCATGGATGGATGGGTGCATGGATGGATGGGTGCATGGATGGATGCATGGATTGGTGGGATTCATGGATGGATTCATGGATGGATGCATAGATGAATGCATGGATGGATGGATTCATGATGGATGCATGGATGGATGGATGGATTCATAGATAGATGTATAGATGGATGCATGGATAGATTGATGCATTGATGGATGCATGCATGTATGAATTCATGAAGGGATGGATAGATGCATGAATGGATGCATGGAAAGATCGATTCATGGATGGATGCATGGATGGATTGATGCATATATGGATGCATGCACGGATGGATTCATGGATGGATTCATGGATGGATTCATGGATGGATACATGGATGGATGGATGCGTGGATGGATGCATAGATTCATGGATGGATGCATGGATGGATAGATCCATGGATGGGTAGATGGATCAGCTTTTTTTCTTTCCGATAACGTATTCAGATCAAATAGTGAGGGTGAGCTTAATTTTGCCAATGTTAGACCTAGTCAGTGTTCAGTTAGAACCAAATAAAAAAACAATAAAGTTAATAATATCAGAGCACTAATATGCACAAAGTCAAACATTTAAACAAACATATTTCCATTTACATATTCAATTTGAAATATATCGCGAAATGAAATTTAATTTAAAACATGTTTATTAAAACGGTGCATGAACCAGAGCCAAACGTTGCATCTTTAAGTATGAACGCTTGTTAAACAACAAAATGACACGCATTTCCCTTCATCCTGTGCAGTCCTACTGCTTAGTTCCAAAATAGGGAGTTATTTGTTTTCCGATGCATTCTAATGTAACTGTGACTGGTTCTTTATTTACTACAGTCGTTTGAACACATCATTGACATTGATCATAATGGCAAGTATGCATCGTTTAATTCGCACTGAAGAATGTTTTATCTGATCGAGAAAAGGGGGAAAAAGGATACATAGCTCTGTACTATCCAATAGTTCGTATATTATCATTAACCTGCCAGCTGATTGCAATTAACATTTTAAATGGTTCGAAGTATCATCATCACAAATGCAGTGTAGCTAATTGCCGACAAAATGAGGGAGTGTGTGCGCATGCGAGTACGTGCGTGTGTGCGTTTGTTTGTGTCTGCGTGCACACTTGCATGCGTGTCTGTATCTTTCCTCATATACAGTCAAACCTGACCATGCGACCGACCCTAACCGCCGACCACTATCTCTATATGACCTCTTCAAAGCCACCCAAGCAAATGCGTGCAATCCGCATAATTGACTGAAATGTCACTTTCGCTTCACACCTTTTAAGCAAACCAGATCTGCGCTTATTTAGGACTCTACTCACTAAAATCAACTCTACTCAAGGTAAAGCAGGCATGTTGATGTAAATTCAACTAAGAAAAACACACACAGCATGATGCGAAAACCATTCCATCACTGAAAAGATAAAGATTATGGTTAAATTATGTTAATGAATTCCAAAATGGCAGACCGGATGTGCATTACATAATAGAATTTTGTTTGTAATTGACATAGAAATAATCACAAATACCACTGATTCATGCCAACAAAAATGATCTCAGTGTTTACAAAATTCGTATTACACTAAACTAAGTCTCGTAGGTCGGATTGTGTGAATAAGGTAACCTAATGCTTGGTAAGAACGTTAGCTAGACTCAACAGTCAACCGACCGTGGATTTCCCGGCTTGGAATGACGATCAAGTAATTAATTATGTTCACATTACTAAATATTTGTTTCGCTAGATATTAATTGTTCTTTGTATGTCGTTGTTGTTGTTTTAATTTTTATTACCTTTTCTTTATTAATAGAACGTAGACTGGGAATATAATTAACTTTAGCATATAAGTTATTGTTTTCAATCGTGAAAATTGAACGCATGTCAGTTGAAATTAGTTTCTATCACCGTCAAATACCACCATCATCACTACCACAACCACCACCATCATCATCGTCGTCTTCATTTCATAATGATAATACAAGTAAATGTATCAATTATACAAACACAATTTGCCAATTGTAAGTAAGCATGTTGCATCAAGAGACCACCTGTAAGAGACCAGAGCCGCGCTTGGAGGGGTCTTGGAAGACAGGGGGACCGAGAGAGAGAGAGAGAGAGAGAGAAGAGATATAGAGAGAGAGATAGAGAGAGAGAGAGAGAGAGATATAGAGAGAGAGAGA